>NW_019167860.1:5812182-6131220 GCF_002303985.1 Durio zibethinus | reverse complement strand
TCTAATATTATTAAAATTTGTATATAAAATTAAATTCAATTTTCAACTATAAAGCCTCAAAGGATGGCTTTTGACAATAAATTGTGTTCAATTTGCAGGAACCAAGCATGTGACAATTCTTTCAATGTTGAAGAATTGCCTAAAATGGAATTAACTGCGCAACCAACTGAAAAGGACAATGTTTTAAACATTGAAAGTGGCCCAGAAACACCTGCGACACGACCTGGTGTTTCTCGTTTGAAGAGAATTCAAGATGATTTCCCTAAGTTTGGGGATAAGAAGGATAGTTCTTTGTTGGATTCCAGTAAAAGAGCAAAGCTTCTTCAGGAATCTGTTGTTGGGAGCGTGAGTCAGAGAGATGGCAATGATATTGCTAGCAAATTTGAATGGCTTGATCCTTCTCGCATCAAGGATGCCAATGGAAGAAGGCCTGGCGATCCCCTTTACGACAAGAAGACTCTTTATATACCTCCCGACGTTCTCAAGAAAATGTCAGCATCTCAAAAGCAATATTGGAGTATAAAATGTCAATATATGGATGTCGTTCTCTTTTTTAAAGTGGTCAGTTATTGTTGCATTGCATTTTAGTTTCATTTTGTTACTAACTATTGCTGGCATAAAATTATATGTTAGTCATATGAATTTAAACTTACTGATGTATGTTATGAATTTTGCATGTCTTTTCTGCAATCTTGTTTACCTAATTCAACAACTTAATGTTCTATAAAAGGGGAAATTCTATGAGCTATATGAAATAGATGCTGAAATTGGCCACAGGGAGCTTGATTGGAAAATGACAGTAAGTGGAGTAGGCAAATGCCGCCAGGTGAGTCGTTGTCCAATTTACATTCTTGTATAGGTCTTCCCTTATATATGCCCATTCAAGGCAGTTGTCTAAGTGTAATAGTGTCTTCCTTTATTGTCAGGTTGGTATATCAGAAAGTGGAATTGATGATGCTGTTAAAAAGCTGGTTGCTCGTGGGTAAGAAAACAATTTGCATAGTCTTAAAGAATGATGAGGAGATTTGGTTGTCATCATTCTAAAAACTGTCTAAACTCTGAAACGAGAATGTTATATTTTAATCTTTCTGGAATGTGGAGAAAGAAATAGAGAGGTGTTGATGACAGAAAGTGCAAAAGAGGAAATGATGATTTATTCCTTGGTCATCTTTTAGTGATTCACTCTTTTATGTTCTTCCTGAAGATACAAAGTAGGACGTATGGAGCAGTTAGAGACATCTGAGCAAGCAAAAGCTAGGGGTGCAAATTCTGTAAGATTTTATGTTGCGTGTTTGAGATGCAAATTTAGATAAATTTTCCTTTATATTTATTGTTTTTATTTGGCTAGTCTTTGGTATATCACGCTTTATGTGCCATGATTATGCATGCGATTAACACTCACAGGCAAGAGTCTTGCTTCAAGGAGAAATGCTATGAAGTTTTCCTATTACAAAAACATACTTGATTTATGTGCCATGATTATGCATGCGATTAGCACTCACAAGCAAGAGTCTTGCTTCAAGGAGAAATGCTATGAAGTTTTCCTATTACAAAAATATACTTGATGTATGTTTTCATGGTATGTAAACTAAAATTATGGTATTTCTGGTTTCATCAAATTGGAGTCTCCACTAAAGTTCCCTACTCATGATTCTTGAATAAAAATTCAGCTACTTATCTTGACTTTTCCTAGGTGGTTTCATGACTTAAATACTACACCATGGATGTGTTCTGTAATTTGTCTAAGTAGTTTGACTAGCAAGATTGGATTTTTCAGGTCATTCCAAGAAAATTAGTTCAAGTAATCACCCCATCAACAACAGTTGATGGTAACATTGGGCCTGATGCTGTTCATCTACTTGCTATAAAGGAGGTCTGTTTTATATTTATGGTGGTTATACTTATACTCGGGCGATCAGATTTTTAGTTTTGCAGTGTCTGCTGAATTAATATATCTGTCTTATCTGTCATATGATTTTTTCTGGCTCAAATTTTCAGATTTTTCTTGAAGCTCATCATTATTGTATATGGAATACTTTACTGTATTCTCCTTCTTTGACTCCTGGAATTGATTTTTTATTATCTTTATTCCCCTTATTTCTATCTTTGTTTTATTTAATATTGTAGATATGGGTTGGGAAGGTGGGATTTGCTGAATGAACATATGGCTTATCTCTCATATGATATTTTCTTGCTTGAATTTTCAGCTGTTTTCTTGAAGCTTATCTGTACTGTACATGAATGTATTTTACATCATGGGGTAGGGGGTGGAATGATCTGGTTCAGAGGGGTCAAGTATGCATGCCTGCATGTGGTAGTTGATTTACCATGTTTTTGCCTCTTCAAATCTCTTCTGCATGAGTTATTGCAGTTTATCTTTTTCATTTTGAAATTTATTACTTTTCGATTTATAATTTGAATATTTATTGGAATTTTTTATGATTGCGTATTTGCACTTAGGGCAACTATGGAATGGAGAATAGTTCAACTGTGTATGGGTTTGCTTTTGTTGATTGTGCTGCTTTAAAATTTTGGGTTGGTTCCATCAGCGATGATGCTACTTGTGCTGCATTGGGAGCTCTATTGATGCAAGTAGGTTCTTGTATATTCCTGCAATTGTTTTCTATTTTTGAAAAGTAAGCTCTAATGTACTGGTTGGAATCTGATTTTAGGTTTCTCCCAAGGAAGTCATATATGAAAGTAGAGGTGAACTTATTCTATTTCTCTACCTTTTTTTTCTTATTTCGTAGGCTAGTTTTGATAAAAAGTTTTGCTTCTTAATTATAAGTATATATTCAAATATTTCAGGGCTGTCCAGAGAAGCCCATAAAACTCTCAAGAAGTACTCATTTACTGGTAAGCAAGTTATGAACTCTCTCATTAGTAGAATGAAAATGACCTCTCTGTATATGTATATATCTGTATGTCTAGTTTTATTTGAGTATTTCTATCGCTAAGAACTAGTATTTCATGATGCAGAAATGAATAATTCCTGTATTTTATGAGTTCTTTCTTTTTTCCTATTGGATTCTCAAGCCTTTAATTCATTGGTTTAATTAAGAAAACAGTAATTCAATATGACAAAAGCTGAATTTATGTTTGATGAGCTATGTACATTACAATGATGATAAAAATGTCTCCTGCTCCATCTTTCTGGACAATTTGCAGCTGCATAAATGAGAATTTCATAAATCAGCCTTGCTTATTTTCATTTAGATTCTTTATTTTTGAAGAATCAGGTAGGTTAAAATGCTTGACAAAACTATATTAATCATGGTAAGTTAAACTGCATACTCGTTTTGGTCTATTTTGCAGGATCTACAGCAGTTCAACTGAGTCCTGCACTCTCAGTCTCTGATTTTTTGGATGCTTCTGAAGTTAGAAATATGATTCAGTCAAATGGGTACTTTAAGCGGTCACCTAATTCATATGTTAATGGTCTTGGTGGTGTAATGCACCAAGATGTTGCATTATGTGCACTTGGTGGATTAGTCAGTCATCTATCACGATTGATGGTGAGTGCATGCAGACTAGTATTTATGTAATCACGTAAATATGCACAAATCTGGGATCTGTGTGTATGATTGATAAATTGCTCTTTCATACAGCTGGATGACATTTTACGCAATGGAGATATTGTACCCTACCAAGTATACCGAGGTTACCTCAGAATTGATGGACAGACACTAGTAAATCTTGAGATTTTTAGCAATAGTGCTGATGGTGGTTCTTCAGGCAAGTGGTGAATCTCTTTAGCTTTAAGAAAGATTTCTGACTGGCAGTTTCATTGTTTTCAATTTTGTAATCCTTATGATTATTTTATTTTCAGGTACATTGTACAAGTATCTTGACAACTGTGTGACATCTTCTGGTAAGCGGCTTTTGAGGAGCTGGATTTGCCATCCACTTAAAGATGTTGACAGCATTAACAGCAGGCTAAATGTAGTTGAAGAACTTATGTCACATTCAGAAATCATGTTACTCGTTGCTCAATATCTTCACAAACTTCCAGACTTAGAAAGGTTACTTGGTAGTGTTAAGGCTAGCATTCAATCATCAGCTTGCCTTGTTCTTCCCATGATAGGCAAAAAAATATTGAAACGACGAGTATGTCTCCTCTATCTTTTTTATTTATTTTTGGTAGACTCCTCTACCTTTGTCTGCGTAAAGTAGCTTGGAAAGTAAATGCTGTTTGTTTCGCACTGTTTGCATGTTCTGGAAATAGTGTTCAGGAAGGCATCTCCTTTACTCTTAATATTTGCAGAGTTGCATCGTTTCAAAATGGCTATTCTCAATTTTTCTGTAACAATAGTCCTAGATCTTTTATCCTGTTTTTCACTGAGGGGTTTCATATATAAAAAAAGGAAGATATCGAGGTCTTAAGTCAACTTGTTGCTCTTCCAGACTTTTAGGCTTTGCTTGGTAGAAAAGATGGAAAGGGATAAGGATGGAAAATTTTTTTAATCCAATGGTTAGGTTTCATAACCATTTTCCTACTTTGTAGCTTAATCATTGGATTAACAAATTTTCCATCCTTTCTATCAAGCAAAGCCTTAGTCATGGACCTTCCATCATTTTTTCTTTTATAAGGATCATGATAATATATTCTGTTGTGGTACAGGTGAAAGCTTTTGGGACTCTTGTCAAAGGTCTTAGGACTGGAATGGATTTGTTAAAACTATTGCAAAAGGATGCAGATATGTTATCTCCATTATCAAAAGTTTTTAAACTTCCAATGCTAAGTGGTACTGATGGGCTTGATGAATTCCTTACTCAATTTGAAGCAGCTATAGATAGTGACTTCCCAAATTACCAGGTTTGCTTTCTTGTCATGTGTTACTCTGATATTTTTTATTAAAGCTATCACTATCCTTTTTCTTTATTCATTTTTCATAGACATTGCATCTCTCTATGTTGATATCTTGTCTTAGAAAATCTGCATTTTGTATCTCTGGGGATTAGATCTTTTTTTAAAAGGAATATTAAATTCGAAATAGATCTAAGATATATTGATGGTGAAAACAGCCCACCGTTATCTGTTCATGTTGGGCAGTGTTAACTGACCAATTTTGGTTTGAACATAGATTTTGTAGGAACAGATTGCTTTCTAGTAACTATTTTGGTTTCTGCCATGATTGCATTTTGTATTTCTGGGGATTAGATCTAGTAACTGACATGATCTCTACCAGAACCATGATTTGACAGATACAGATGCAGAAACGCTTTCTATACTGATTGAATTATTTAGTGAAAAAGCTATGCAGTGGTCTGAAGTCATTCATGCCCTAAACTGCATAGATGTGCTAAGATCTTTTGCTGTAACTGCAACTTTGTCATCTGGGGCTATGGCAAGGCCTATTGTGTTGCCCCAATCAAAAACCATGACTTTGAAACAAGAAACAGGAGGACCAATACTTAAACTTAAAGGGCTTTGGCATCCATTTGCCCTTGGGGAGCACGGGGTACTGCCTGTACCAAATGACATTTTCCTGGGTGACGATGTAAATGATTATCATCCCCGTGCTTTGCTATTGACTGGACCAAATATGGGTGGAAAATCAACTCTCTTACGTGCCACTTGTTTGGCTGTTATACTTGCCCAGGTTTGTTTCTCTCCTTGGTCCCTAAGAGCTGGTACTAGTTATTAAATACTTGCTTTCACAGGTTGCTGGTGATCAGTATGTTTTAATATTAGTCTTGCCCACTGCTGCTATGTTTCATACATGTTAATGTTTTGATATGCAGCTGGGTAGTTATGTGCCCTGCGAGACATGTGTTCTCTCACTTGTGGATGTAATCTTTACAAGGCTTGGTGCTACTGATCGAATCATGACTGGCGAGAGTAAGTTTTAATTTACAAACCAACAGTTTGGTGACTTCATGACTTCCTTGTGTATTGTAAATTAATATGCTTGGTTCTTGTGTAATCTACGTTAAACTTTTTCAAATTGAAGTGGGATTGCTTAAGTTGTGTACATGTTTGACTCTTATATGGTTAACTGTTGGAATTATCAAACTTCTAAAATTTGTCTTCCCAAATTGTGGTTAATAAATAATTCTATTGTTGAATGCCTAAATTAATTCAAAATAAGTTAATGTCAGGATTGCGCAAACAGTTGTAAACATGCTCCTCAATGTGTGGGTGCCCTTACATGAGTTATGTACTGCATGTACTTTTTCAGTTGCTAAGTCTGATTGTGCAACCAACTTTTGTAGGTACCTTCCTTGTGGAGTGCACGGAAACAGCATCAGTTCTTCAAAATGCTACCCAAGATTCTCTT
Source organism: Durio zibethinus (assembly GCF_002303985.1). The sequence continues at coordinate 6,124,939 of NW_019167860.1, read as the reverse complement.
GTTCTTCTTGATGAACTGGGACGAGGAACAAGCACTTTTGATGGATATGCTATTGCATATGCAGTGAGATTTCAAACTTTACTAGTCTATTACAACTTTACCTCCTCTTCCACCTAATTAGGAGAATTAATATGCCATCTTGCAATTCTTAGAATGGCATTTTCTCATCTCATCTTAAAGTATGCCTAGACAGAGCCATGATCCTAGGCCAGATACTTCATTTTTTTATGTTCACAAGATTGGCCATATAGTCACATATTGACTTTAGCATTAAGAAAAGCATATGGTATAACAAGGAAATATTTGTTCTTTATGGGCTCTAAGTGATGGTGAGAATAAACATAAAATTGTTATTTGTTCTTAGTTTGATAAAAAAAAGCTAGTGCCTGCATATGGTAATGAAATTTTGTGAAAGGCAGGCACAAGTGGTCTCTCTATTGTAGTTATTATGTTGCAAATCTTTGGGAAATCAAATTTTACTTATGCATGGTATAGAAGACATAGCTTTAGAGGCAACAACTTAGACGGAACAGAGAATAATCTGGAATTTCTTTGTGATAAACTTGAAGACTAATAAGAACTTCTCACTTCATGTTATGAACCATTTGTTTTACAAAATGTGTTTTGTCTGCCATTTGTGATTATTACTTATTGTAAAGATCGAATACTGGTACCCCTTTTAAACAACCTACTTTTGATGCTTGTCTAGGTGTTTCGCCATCTCGTCGAAAATGTTCATTGTCGGCTATTATTTGCAACGCACTACCATCCACTCACAAAGGAATTTGCATCTCATCCACATGTTACACTGCAACACATGGCCTGCTGCTTTAAGTGGAAGTCTGAAAGTTGTTGTAGAGGTGAGCAGGAGCTGGTTTTCCTATATCGACTTACTGATGGAGCATGCCCAGAGAGCTATGGTTTGCAAGTTGCAATCATGGCTGGAATCCCGGAACACGTAGTTGAAGCTGCCTCAAAGGCTGGACAAGTAATGAAAAGATCTGTTGGAGAAAGTTTTAGGTCAAGTGAACAGAGATCAGAGTTCTCAACTCTTCATGAAGAGTGGTTAAAGACCCTAGTAAATGTCTCAGAGGTTGGAAAATGTAACTTTGATGATGGTGATGCTTACGACACATTGTTTTGCTTGTGGCATGAACTAAAAAATTCATATCGAGCTTGAAAGTAGGAAAACGATACTCTATTTACAGTTTTTAATTCAGCAGGGACTAAAAATTGGCTCATGTAAGTTGGGCTATTGGGCTGGTTGGCTTGTTTTTGTCTGATTGGGGGTAACGGAGGAATGTTTTAGGCCCCCAGAGCCATTGCTTGTTTGGAAATCAGGAATTTCCTCTGGATTGTTTGCCTGTTTTCTAACCCACTCTACAGTTTCTTTTCTTAGCTAAAAGCCCAAAGTAATATTTTTTTCCAATAGCATAACATTTTAAAATGTCAGAAAATTAACCAGAACTTCAACTAATTATGGAAATTCCATATCTCAATTTAGTTAAAAAACAAATGCATGTTTATACTGCCATTAAAAAATTTCCATCAAGAGATTCAATTTTGAAAACAAGAAAAAGACGGTACACAACTATGAATCCGATACATCATAGTACACTGCGAGTATAAGCAAAGTGCAGCAGTGAGAACAAGTGATGACAAAGTCATCATTATGTCAAGCATATTCTAATTTAGAAGAGGATGAAAACGGTTAGTATTAGTAGAAGCTACCCATTTATTTCAATTTCAACTTGATTTTACTATCTAGACAACTAATCTAGGGTTCATTAAATTAAGATTTAAGAGCAAGATGTATTACCTCCTCTATCACCCACCAATATATGATAGGAATTTGGCTCAAACACAGCTTTGGTTTATCTTGGCTAAACGTACTCTTTTCTGCAAATTCCTTTACAGGTTATTGTATGGTGATTCGTAATGAATTGCAGCCCGATCAGCTTAAGTTAAATCCAATGATCCAATCCACTATTGAGCTCCATTCAAAGTTGAGTTTCCCAATAATTTCTAGCTATAGTAGCAACATTCTTGTCCTCTACTACCAGGAAAGAGTAGTATCGACACTTAACCAACCAAAGGAAGATTCAGTTATAATAAGCTAATAATATAAACTTTAATGTAAAAAAGTAACAAAGCAAATGCTATGAATCTTTACTATTTTGGCATTTCTCACTAGGAAACAGTAACATATCAAGATAAAGCGACAATGAACAAATAAAAACAGAAGAAACAAGATTTCCAGCATTAAGTGGTCTATAATTACGGAAAGCAATTTGATATGCCAACTACAGGAACAAATATACACAAGAAGTACAAACCAAGAAACCAATTCGCTAATATTCTCCATGGAATTGTCGTTGTACTCATCAGTGAAATCACTCTCCTCGTCCTTTTCTTTCATTTTTGCAATCTCTGCTAGTGCCCTCTCCAAAATCTGCTTCTTCTGCACCTCGTAATTCCTGAAAATCCATCCTCATCTTCTCCAACTCCTTCATATGCTCCCTCTTACTACTCTCAATCTTCTCATATATCTTGCCAAAACCTCTGCACCGAATCCGCCAACATCCTCATAGAATGCTCATCACTCCCTTGGCTTCTCATCCTCGAACCTCCAGCCTCCTCTTCTTCTTCTTCTTCATCCTCCATCTCTGACTCTGTGGGACTAACCTCATCTCATCAGAATCATTAGACCTATCCAAATAAACCTGCAGATTCATAAAAATAAACTCCCCGGAATCCACTCTACAAGCCAAACCTGATTCTTGTTGCCTAAACGAAGAAAAACCCAACCCCATTAACATCTCCGTTTTCCTAAAAACACCCATTTACTCGAATTCAATCCTATTCTTTCAGCTTTCAACCTCTCTTTCTTAAACTTCCTCTTCAACCCGTCGATCATTCGCCTACATTGCCCTTCATTTTTCTCACTTTTCAAAGCTTCACTAACTTTCTCAGCTACATCAACCCAATCTTCAACCCTCAAGCTCCTTCTTCCCAATTGCAAAAACTCCTTCTTCCCAATTGCAAAAACTATCTCCCCAAACTTCTAACAAAACATAAATTTCTTGCCGCGTCCATCATAGGTATTTTTGAAGCTATCTCTATGATCGGGCGTGTATTGGTAGGTGGGAACTGAAGTTCTCAACTTTCGCCGTTTTGGGTATCTTTCAAAACGCTCGCTTTCTTTAATAACACGGTAATAAACATCTGGGTCATCGTCATTGTCGTCGTCTACGTAGTCGTTTTCTTCTTCCATTTCTTCATCTTCACTGTCTATTTCTTCTTCTAGTCCGTAACTGTATACGTGGCGTCTTCTGATTGAGCCAGGGTATTGTGGGTGTTTTTGCCGAATAAATAAGTAGCGCTTGGTTGGGTATCTTGAATCGTCTTCAATACTGTCCATTTCTCCTTTAGGGTTTCATTTTGTGGATTTGATTTTGGTAAATGTGATTGGTTGGGTTTAAAAGTAATTTGAATTGGAGATTTTGGTGGAAATAAAAGGAAAGAAATTGAGCGTTCGAGGGAAAGACCAATTGGACGTGTAATTGAAAATTCTAGGGTTTGGATTTGGGAAGCATTCGGGCTTGTACTCTGGGTTTTGCAATTCCGGAGTTTGGGCCATACCATGGGTTCAATTCAGTAGATGAATGGGCCAGGTTATCAAATGGATTTTGTGATTACAGAAAAATTTACAGTGAAGTAACATAACGCGAATGGAAACTAGAAATGGATATTTTTGGGTTGCCAATCTTTTGTTCAAATCAATCTTAGCAAACATAAAATTCACATACAAATAGATTTAGAGTAGCAGTGTACATGTGACCAACAGAAGATCTTCTCATTAATTAATTTGATCAAATTGTAGCAAGTAGAAATACTTGTTCAACGTTTAAATTGAACATATCCAGGGGCTTTAATTTGAGTGTGTTGAGGGTAGGAAGCTAGTAGAGTAGAAGGGTGAGAATGTGGTCAAGAAGCCAGAATGGTTTTCTGATGGTAGACGGAGTTGAGTTGGTGGAGGAGTTTTGGACATTCCTTTAGCTTCGGGAAGGGAGTGGGCTTCAGATTTGGCTTTGGACCGCCTGATTGTGTTGGAAAAGGTGGAGAAGGAGGCGTCGTGATTGGCGGAGGTGGCGGTGGAGGTAGGGGAATTGTGGTGGTGCAGGTGGTGGAGTCGGGGGAGGTATAGACAATGGAGTAAGCAACCGTGTTGAAGAGATGAAAACATGAATGATTGAAAATGAACTCTGCTGGTGACTGTTCAAACGGATTTACACTTCTATTACTGGTTACTTCCAAAATAATTTCCTCAGCATATAATTAAGACTGTTAACTTGTTAGGATACTACAAAACAATCAAGAAAAAGGAGGGTAAGAGGGTAATGAAAGAGTCAAGAATGGGTTAACCTTATTTTGAGTATAAGATAATTTCCTAACAAAAACATGCTTTAATAGCTTAATCCATCCACTTAACTGCAAACATGAAATAACTTTGAGATTTGGATAATAGCTGAAAACTGAGAATATAGACATATTTTACATGGTGTTACCACGGATGAATTGAAGGATACCAAGTAAACCCGTTTCAACTCAAAATATGGACTTCAAGGCTCTATAATACATATATATACATGTGGTAATTAACATGTGTTGGCGCTCCAATTGGTCTTGGGTCCAGAATCGGCCTATTCAACTGGATGGGCTTGTTGGTCCGAGATGACAATGAACAAATGTAAACTGATTTCATAAAACAAAATCCATTCCTCCACCCTTCCATATTTCTTTCCAATTCGACCTCAAATCCTTGATATGATTCTCCAAATATTTTACGAATTAATTTGATTTAGAAATGATAATTGTAGAATTGGTCCTGAAGAAACCTTATTTTACAAATGCACTTGGCACTTTTACCAGCATAATTTCTTAAACATTTTCTTCTTTCACTTCATTACCCAAAGACTAAAACTCCCTTTTTTTTTTCTTTTCTTTTGGTTATGATTGGGACTCCACACCTTCAATCTTAAAATTAAGTAACATTGAATTAACAGTTCATTAATGACAATAACCCTTTTTTATATACTAGATGCTAAGATTCATTTGAGTACACAAACATAATTTAATACTTTAATTAATCAATTTAGGAATCCAAAACACTCCATTAAATACAAAATCTTAGAAACACTAAATGAATCATTTTGTGGAAATACCACGAGATAACTAACAAGAAATTATTTCTCAACACAACAAAGCAGTAGAACAAATAGGAGACATGAAAATATATACTCTAATTTAAGTTTAAATTTTACTGTAATTTTAGTATGATACAATTAAATTTATCACATCTTCCATTTAATCCAAATATTAATCTTAATAAAATTTATTGAATATAAATTTTTATTAAATTTTTTAACATACAATTATAATAATAATAATAATATTTTTAATTTTATCAAAATTAATTTTATTATCGTACAAATACAGCCTTAACTATAATTTTCAGGTGTGCAACTGAAGTGAAACAGTGACACCTGGCTAGGACAACATCTCTCTTAGTAGCCTCCAAAACAGGACCAATCACTAAGAATTGACTAATTTCCTATACAAGCGAAAGCCACGGCAATTCACAGTTTTTCAGAGAACCGTTTCTACTAAAGAAAATGCTTCCAAGTAAATAAGTAAATAATATATTAAAGATGTAATTGATCAAGTTTGAATCGATATAATATTAAATTTAAGTTTAAATTCAATTCAAAATTTTAAGCTTGCTATTAAATTTGAATTCGATCGAGTTTTATTTTTTTAATTTGAACTTGATTTGAAATAAAAATCGAGTTACTCAAACTCATTCGATTATGTTCGATTAAAGTGTAAAAATAAATTCGATTCTTATATTTGATAAAAACTTGATTATTTAAGTTCGAATTCGAGATATTTTATTAATTAAAATAATAAAAATATATTTACATATAAAACATCGATTAAACTCACGAACTATTCAAGTAGGATATAAGAATACTCGAAATTGACTCGATCGATGAGTCAAGTTACTTGAGCTCGACTCGATAATAATCGAGTCAAATTCGAGTTTTATTCGGATTGAACCCAAATAATTTACGAATACTAATGTACCATTTACACTCTTATAATATACTGAGTAAAATTTTAGAAAATAATTTATATTTGATATATTATTAGTGTATAACTTTTATATACTGTCAGTGAATCAGATGATAATAACTCATTAATGAGTAAATTTTTAAAAATATTTTAATTTATGTATATTTATTTGAAAATTAATATTTACTCATTAATGAAGTATCATCATATAATTTATTGATAGTCTATAAAATTTATATACTGATAATATATCAAATATAAATTTAAATAATTAAAAAAACAAATTAATATGATTACTGTATAAAAAAGGGAATTCAAAGTCAAAGAACCAATTCAACAGAAACATCAATAAACAAGCAGAACATAACACTTTTTAAAAATACTTAACCATGTTTAAAACAATGGAGTGCTACTTTTCATTTGCAATAGGAGACAACTATTCAACGTAACACCATGTTTCTTTGAGGCTTCGAAGCTTCACCTCCTGGTTTGGCCTAAAAAAAGATTCTTAAAATCTGCTTTCATTTCTTCCAGGAAAGTGAGGAAGTTATGAATTAAGACCATCCAGCCCATTAACTTGTCTCCAATTTTGAACCCCGCTTGATTTCGGCATAGCTGATTGACTTCCACTAGTTCATCTCCAATTCCTGGAACAAACTAACTTATTATTATGGCTTTTGATTTGTTGCTTTGAATCCAACCAAAGGGTATGTCAACAAAGAAATGATTAAATTGGAGAGAGGAGAATTAATATGGCTTAGTGGGAAGAACTGCACATTGTACTACAAAATATAGTTGGTTTGAATATATATGCTGTTTTGGCAGTTGATGAATGTGAAAATTGAAAAAACTTCCTGAATTTCAAGTTGGTTATGGTTATTGGAGGAAGATTGTAAAAGAGCTTTGATTTGCAATCAATTGAAGGTATTGCTCTAGGAGACATGCATTTACACGTTATTCGTGATAAACGTTGTTTGAACAAAGCTAATGGCATTGACTGTTAAACCCTCCCAATAATCTAAAGCTCTTAGACTTCAAGGATACATTATTTTAGATGAAATCATAATGAGGCACTGTTCATGCACACACAATAATATATACTTTTCTTCTCAGGGAAAAAGAAAAGGAAAATCGATGCTTGAATTGATAAAATAAAGAAAAGATGTAAATTAATTCTAAGCACTTAAAAAGTTATTATTGTTAAGTACTCTTAAGCCTATAGCCTACATAATTTTTTTTGGTTCAAGAGCTAATTAAAATTAAAATTTTTATTTAATATATTGTTAATATATAAATTTTTTATTCTATTAAAAAATTAGATGATATCATTTTATTAATGATGTACATAAAATAATATTATCTCATTAATGAGTAAATTTTTTTAAAAAATTAATATTTTTATATATTTATTTTAAAAATTAATAATTATTTATTAATAAAATAATATTATTTGATTCAATGATAATATATAAAATTTATATGTTAATAATATATCAAATATAAGTTTTAAAAATTTTTTGTTGCGATTATTTTTAGTATTTCTCATGGAAGGTGACTCAATTACACGTACGCGTTCTTCATGGCCTACGTCCTTCTATATGTCTAAGGAAGTTTGTGGAAGTACAAACTAGTTTTCTTGAGCTTATTTGACAACGCAAACGAGGTTGTAGTCTAAAGGTAAAAAAAAAATTATAAGTGTCAGGATTTAAATTTAAAATATATTGAATGATATTTTTTAAAAAATAATTATATAAATTAATTAAATTAAATTTTAAATTATTAATAACATAATTTTGAAATTCAAAATCATCGTTAAGGCTCGTGCAAGGCTGCAAGTCAGCGGCACTTATACAACTTGAAACGTGCAAGGAACTGTTTTTGTTTAAAATTTTAGGGACTTAGGGTGTTGCTAACGTATTTTATTCAGATGTTTTTCTAGATTTAAATAGTTAAATTAGAGTCTTTATATAGTTGGATTGAAATATTATTTAAAGAATAAGAATTAAAATCATTCTTGTAGTCTTATATTATTCTTTTTTTTTTCTCTTAAAAAAGAGAACATTACAATTTGAATTTAATATTTAAAAAAAATTAAATCTCACTCGCCATTTGATCTAAACTCAAATGACGTATGTAATTCATTCTTTTTCCCATCCATTATATTTTAGGATTAAAGTCATAGTCTCATAAAACAATAACAAATAAGTGTGAAAAAATTTAAAACACACAAGATTTACAGTGATTAATTCTCAAATTGAGAGTTATGTCCATTTACAATCACTGTAAATTTTTACTATGAAAGAGATATTACAAATGTAATTGTACCAACAAATTGACGGATATTGATTACGCGCAGGAGTAATTAATATTAGGATAATAATTAAGTTTCATACATCTTAACATAAAATTATGTATGTATTTAATAATCTTTTAATTAATTAATTTGTCAAGTTTAATAAAAAAAAAAATTAATAATTTTCAGCTCACTTCATGATGGTAACTTTTCTTTTTCCATCTTAATTACATCATCATAAAACTTTGTAATCTCAACCTGCCATCATTTTTCATTATTATTTGGAAAACTATGTATTGTTAAATGGAATTATAGCTAAATTCATTATTATTAAAGTTCAAAATTGGTGAAATTGCATCCTTCCAATGGATAGGAATAAAGCAACCTAAATGGATTTGCACCATATATCGTTGAAAATAACCTTATGGTATTAAAATCTAAAAAAGTGGTCCTGCTTTTCTATCCTACTAACAACCCATTTCCCACACAAAACACAAAAAAGGTGAAAGTATATATTCTTATTCAAAAAAAAAAATTTCCCACAAAATCATCAACAACATTTGAAGTGGGATATCCTCAGATTCTTGACCCTCTATTTGATTTTGAGTTGCACAAGTTGCCATTGATAGCAGGCCACAAGTTACACGAAATTTTGACTTTCCAAGACACTAAAGGTCAAGGTTGGGCAAAACCTAGCAAAGGCCAAGGCCTTAATATACAAGGTCGTGTTTGGAAACAAAACTCTTTATTCATTTCCCAATAGAATATTTCTTCGCTATAACTATTTTGATAAATTAGAGAATATACAAATGTCTAAGACTAATTAACATTGCAATTACAATTAAAAATTATTATTGAGGGTAATTGAAAATTTTAATGCAATTCTATAGATTGTTTGATATTATATGTATGTTAAAATGTGATGGTTGTGATAAAATTAAATACAACTTCAATTGCAATACCAAATTAAAACTCTCAATATCATAAAAATGTATTGGGTCTTCCAAACAAAGCCTGATTATTTCTAGCACCATATGGTTTATTTTTGTAGATTCATGTATGAAAATCATGACGTTGCTTAGGCTAGGGGTAGTTGGTGGAAATTACAGGTGGCAAAATCCTGTTATGTCAGTTATCTATCTTATGTTCAAGAAATATGTAATGGAGGCCACTTGTATTTCCATATATCTGAGGTGTTAAGCTGTTTTTTTTGGACGTTAGGTGACCTTATTTTTGCGTCCTTCGTAGAAAATATCTGGAGTGGAAGCAATAATTTTTGTCTCGAAAAAGGTTTGCATCGGAGAAACGAGAGTGGAAATTAAGAAAGAGGGAGAGAGCGGGTTGACTAGAGAAGTCAATTTTACAATCAAAAGAAAATTTGAGGCGACACTAATTAATTATTTTTGTTTTAGATAATTAATCCCTAAAAAATTATATATATATTGGATTTAATTTAACACACATTAGAATCATTTATAGACAATGGCCAATGCAAATGCAACGGTAGGGTAGGGTGTTTATGGACACCAAAAAGAGTTGAAAAATAATAAAATCTAAAGGAAAATTTTTCATTGGACATCTTCAATTTTTTTCTGATATTTTTAAAATTTTTTAAATTTTTTAACCGATTTATTCATTGTCACTATTCGATACCTAATCATAGTCCACAGTTAATTAACACTTTACATCCAATACATATACATAATAATAAATGATACCCAAAAAAATTTGAGATCTATCACTGTCTATATATCTTTTTTTCACATAGAAGAGCATATTTTTCTTAAAAACATCTCCATTTTTATAGTTTAAAATTCTATCTTAGAAGTTACCAGTTCGAATCTTAGAAAAATAAAGATTTACACTTCCTGACTTTTTGTTTTAACTCAATATTGCATGCATCAAATAAAAAAAAGCTTCGACAACCAAAATAATATCTATATTTATATACCTTGTTAAAAATACATTAATGACTAATTATTTTTAAAAGTTTAAGAAGGTAAAAAGAAATTATCAACATTTAAATTTAAATTTGAAATTGATTAAATCTTGGATATAGTTAACAAGTACAGCATTGATTAAGAGGCGAAATATACCCATTAAATTATGGGTAATAAGATTCCAAATAGCTTTTGCTAGGAACCAAATACTTTATAGTTTTTGTAATGATATTACAAGTACGCGTAAAATTACAGTTTGTCAACGAAGTTGATTAGGATGATAAAGATCGAATATTTCATTACGACAAGCTTAAATTTAATTCTTGCTCTTAATAGGAGATACATATTGACTTTAAAATAAGATAATCTCCACTATTTCTAAATATTTATGTTAAAAAAAATTACATTAGAATAAAGTATTACTCAACATACACGATGACAAAAACTATTATATTAAAAAAAATCAAATTTAAAACTATTATAAAACTACATGAAATTTATAGAAATTTAAAATTTTCGAAATCTCATCTTTACCGTTTAGACAATAGCTTGGCCCCAACACTTACGTTTAAACAAGCAAAAAAGCTTTCGCCACAAGTCAGCAGTAATGTGGGCTTAGGAGTCCACTGATGGAAAGTGATTATTACTCCTCATCGGCTTCTAAAAGCTGACTGATACATAAATTATTGATGGGCTGCTATAATTGAGTTCAGAATGTTTCCTGGAAACTCTGGTAACAGTCGACGAACCCTGAAAGAACTATAATGGGAGGATGTATCATGCATTGGACGCACTCAAATTTCTCTTTCTATTCTTTAATCTTTGCTTTTTTTTTTTTTTTTAAAATCTCACTTCCGATTGGCGAGGCAACAATCTATGATTGAGGCTGTTGAAATGATGGTTGAAAAGTTAGTGCATGAGATTAAAAGGAAGCACACAAACTCACCAAACTTCACCAAGAAGAACAAAACAAACTTTGCGTGTAGATATCTCCCTCCAATTCCAATCCATTGTCCATTGATGTGTTGCACATGATCGCCATCTGAAGCAGGTGAAGCCTTGTGCCATGGATAACTGAGGGAGGTTTCATATGAAATTGTGGAGGCTAGCTATGGATCAAGGAAAATTAGCAACTTCTAAGTTACATTTTAATTTGAGGGCTATTATCAATCGTAGGGAAGTGGGGATCCAATCATCCAATCTAACAAAACGTTTCCAGTCTTTCCTTTTCAATTCATATCAGATTCTAACATTTTCCAATATTTCGATTAAATAATTTACCGTGGGTTTCTTAATCATTATGTTTTATCGGGTTTGGGACAGTGCTTAAGAGTCCATGGTCAAACAGGGTCGACTGTCTATGCGTGCCCCAGCTTGGTGATCAGACTGAGACCTTCCTAGCTAGATCAATCACAGCCAGTTAAAATGACGATTTCGATATTTTTTATAACTTGAGTCAAAATTGGTCCAACGAAATTTCTGCTCTGTTTCCATCTGTTGAAAAGCTTCAAAGCTTTCTCTCCAGGAAGGTTTCTATTCATTTTTAGAAAGGGCAGTCCTACTTTGTTCCGAAAATTCCAGTTCAAAAAGTAATAATAATAATCTCTTTCCCAAACAAGTTCATGAACTTGCCACATGCATTAGAGGCAAGTTGAATAAAAAGAAATTGAGCTGTGACGACAGTGAAAAACAAACATTAAAGATGAAGAATCATATTGAGGTCATGATATTCACACTTATAAGGAAGAAAAAAAAAGGTAAAACCCATAAAAAAATGAGTTTATTATATTTTTTACCTGAACTTTGGGAAAATGTACAAATTGGTACATTTTACACCCTGAATTTTTAAATAATGTATTTTTTAAATTCAAACTCTAATATTATTAGTTTGAATGTCATGTGATAAAACATGATTAACCTATTCTAGATATTTTTCAATCTTTTTTATGGTTCAAGTAAATTAAAATATATATTTTTAATTTATATTGAAAAAGTATGTTGATAATGTGTGTTGAATTAATAACTTGATAATATTTGTCAACTATCTTATATATAAACTGATATGATTAATGAGATTAAAGTTTTGATTAATATGATATATAATTATAAAGTTTAGGTATAAATTGTACATTTTATTTTTTTAGATACCAATTTATATATTTTTTTAAAATTCAAAAATCAAAAGTATAATTAACTACAAAAATTTTGATATCTAGATATAGAAGAAATTAGTGTTTAATAGACTCGTTTTATTTTCTATTTAATTGCTTCAATTTCTTTTGCATGAAATCAGAATTATATATTAATTCTTCTGGTACTTCAATATGTTTGGTTTTATTGTCTTCAATTATTGCCACATAAGTTGTCTTAATTAGATTAAGGAGACTAATTTAAATGGTCCTTGTCATGCCTTGTAAGTCGTTCTTCTAGCTATGGTGCTTTTAATTTTTCAAACCGCCCCATAACAAACAGTAGAAAGTAAAAATCAACGAACATGTCCCCCCATCTTTAATGTAGTAATCGTTACAAATTTGGAAATTTTCTTTCATGAGAGATGCTATATTTTTATTTTAAGAAATGGAAAGATTTAAACTCAATTCTTTGAAAAAAAAATTATATATTAATAATTGAATCAAATATTTGAATGTATGAGAAATATTAATTTAAAATTTATTATAATTAATCGTATGATTTGATAAGAAAGTATTATATTTTTAATTTTAACGATTGTGGTTCAATCTTGATAATCTTAATATATATATATATAAGTATTGTAATGGAGATAATAAAAATTAAATACAGGTGATTGACTTCAAAAGCATACATTGCAAGCAACGTCATCAAGTTACACAAAAAAAAGTGCAAGAAAATTTGAGAGAAAAAAAAAACGTCAAAATAAACCTCCAAATAACGATGACTACAAATTAAATCCAATCCACTCCAACGATGACATGAGAAAATCAACTCACGTAATATATATGGGTGAAAAATGTCTACAACTGAATGAAATTTCCAAATTGTTGATAGGAAAACTAATATGAAACCTACATAGGGAAAGTTTTATGAATACTGAAATTTATAATCTTATAAATCACACATTGAATTTTAATTATTTTTTGTATTTAAAACTATTAAAATTTGAATTCTGATAACTGAAATTCAAAGTTTAATACTCTATCAATAAATCATGCAACTATTGACTAGATTTTAACTGACGTAATATGTGTTTGCAGACAACTTAACAAATGCTACTATAACTTTGGTTAGCATCTCATTTCAAAGGTGAGCAACTTATATCGTGAAACTTCGGGAAAAGACTCCTCATCAAACAAAAAATTGGATGCATGGCAACTACTATTTTGAATGGCAACTACTATTTTGAAAGTTATAGGAAACTATTCACTTCTTAAATCTTGACTAAACGTATATAGACAGGTAAAGAGAGATGATGTTGGTGATTTTTTTTTTTTCTTAAAATGAAGAAAGGGACATTTCTCATGTCATTGAGTAAGGTAATACATGCATTTTTCGTTGGATGTAAAATGTTTTATTTGTTTGTAAAAGAATTGTACTATTTGTATTTGCATATTCACGATTAATTAATTTATTTTTTTTAACAAATTAACTAGATAAAATTACTAGGAAAACAATTGTACCAAATGCCACCCAAATCTCCAATTTGGATAAAACCGGCCGCTGAGTCATTTCAGCTCAGAAACTTTAATTTTCCTCCAATAATGTTGTCTGTCAAAAGATTTGACCTCATACTTGCCTTTTTTTATACAGAACATCAAATTTGCTGCTGGCCCCATTATTTTGGCACTATTTCCATGCTAGGGGACTTCTATATAAATGTCAGTTACAACTCTCGTTTCTTAACCCACACTATCTCCGCTTCTGTCTGATTAACCCTTTCTCTCATTAATTCTTCTCTTTCTCTCCCGTGCTTATAGCCATGACAAATTCCAGTCATATGGTGAATTTCGCTTCTTCGAGAGGCTTTTGCACTACCTTCAAATCTGATTGCAAAGAAACTTTCTTCCCTGATGATCCGTTTCATAAGTTCAAGGATGAGAAACCTTTGCACAAAGCCAAGAAAATCATTCAATACTTCATCCCATTGTTTGAATGGTTACCCAAATACAACCTACGTTTGCTTAGATATGATTTGCTTGCCGGTATCACCATTACCAGCCTTGCAATCCCTCAAGGAATCAGCTATGCCAAACTCGCTGATCTTCCTCCTATCATCGGCCTCTGTAAGCTCAAAGATGCATTAATATTTTTTAATAATTTTCCCAACTTCGCTAAGAATCTCCGAAAATGTGATGGATCAATTTTTATGCTGCAGATTCGAGTTTTATACCGCCTTTTGTTTATGCCATTTTCGGAAGTTCAAAACACCTTGCGGTGGGAACAGTGGCGGCAAACTCACTGCTTATAGCTGAAACGATTGGAAATAAAGTATCACCAAAAGACAATCCCACATTGTATCTTCACTTAGTTTTCACAGCCACTTTCTTCACCGGAATTTTCCAGTTGGCTTTAGGATTTCTGAGGTCGGTGATTTATAACCATTTCTCGAATGACTTTGTGTTTGCAGTATTTAATTTCATAATTTTCTTCTTATTTATTCATATTTTTTGTTCAGGCTGGGAATTTTGGTTGATTTCTTATCACATTCTACTATCACTGGTTTCATGGGAGGGACTGCTATAATAATTTGCCTGCAACAATTAAAAGGCATATTTGGTTTAAAACATTTCACAACTCATACTGATGTGGTTTCGGTTCTACGTGCAGTTTTCAGCCATAGAAACGAGGTTTGAGAAGGACAACATTTGATAGATATTATTATTATTTGTTTTTTAGACAAAAAGCAAAAGTAATTGCCAAACAGAGCCTATTGAATTTGCTATTTATTTATAGCATTGCTTAAAATTCTAAGAGAAATGGTTTTTATATATAAATTCCATGGAAAGTGAGCAGAAAATTCTTGTGTTGTGCAGTGGAGGTGGCAAAGTGCTGTTGTTGGTGTAGTCTTCCTTTGTTTCCTCCAATTCACTCGATACCTGGTGAGCTGTCTCTTTTAACCTTTACCCAAAGCCTATAAGAAAAACATTTGATATTGTAGCAATTACTCTTTATAGATCATGGCTGATCTTCATAATATGAACCAACAAATAATTTCTAAACCTCTACTGTGATTTAATATGACTATATCTTTTTTACCATGTATTTCAGAGGCAAAGAAAACCAAAGTTATTTTGGATATCAGCTATGTCTCCAATGGTCGTTGTTGTGGTTGGTTGTCTTTTTGCATATTTTGCCCATGCAGAAAAACATGGAATCAACATTGTGAGTTCATGTTTAATTAGATTTGCTGTCAGTAGTTTGATCACATAGACAATCTTGTTTTATTACTCTTAACCGTTTGGTTTTTTTTTATTTTTTATTTTAGGTGGGTGACTTGAAGAAGGGATTAAATCCTCCCTCAATTCAACATTTGAACTTTGAAAGCCAATATCTTCCGGTTACTGTGCGGGCCGGTCTTGTCACTGGGCTTATTGCATTGGCCGTGAGAATCCCAACTTTCTTTTTTTCTTTTATGTTAATAGCAGTTTATCATTTTTATCAAACTTTATTAAGTTAATGGAGCTGTGAAAATACTATAATTGAATCATCTTCAAAATGAAACTTCCAGGAAGGGATAGCAATCGGACGAAGCTTTGCCATCATTAAAAATGAACAAACTGACGGGAACAAGGAAATTATAGCCTTTGGTTTCATGAACATCATTGGATCTTTCACTTCATGCTACTTGACAACAGGTATATATATAATGATGCTTCAATATTTCAAGTTTTCTTTTTAACATTTAATTAATATGCTTCTGATTTTTTGTTGATGTTTGATTTACAGGGCCATTCTCAAAAACAGCTGTGAATTTCAATGCTGGGTGCAGGACAGCAATGTCCAATGTAATAATGGGATTTTGCATGATGTTAACACTCCTGTTCTTGGCTCCTCTCTTTAGTAACACCCCTCTGGTAGCTCTATCCGCCATTATCATGTCTGCAATGCTTGGCCTAATCAACTATGAGGAGATCATTCACCTCTTTAAAGTCGACAAATTCGATTTTGTCATCTGCATGGCTGCCTTCCTTGGTGTTAGTTTCATAAGCATGGATGTCGGCCTCATGCTTTCCGTAAGGATTTCTTCCGAGAAAAGACAATCAAAAGAAGTATTGAAATGAAGAAATATATATTTCTGTTTCATTTTTCAGCATTTTAAACTGAAATACTATCTTTTATTTCAGGTAGGACTTGCCTTACTCAGAGCACTTTTGTATGTGGCAAGACCTGCTTCCTGTAAGCTTGGAAAAATTCCAAACTCAAGTTTATATCGTGACACAGAGCAATACCCTGGCTCGACAACAATAGAAGGAATCCTAGTTCTTCAACTTGGCTCCCCTATTTATTTTGCAAACTGCACCTATATAAGAGAAAGGTATACATCTTCATGGAAAAACAATGTATACAGATTAGAAAAAAGTTCTTAGTATCCAGAAAATTATGGTCATTAATCATTGTAATTTCTAATTTGTTTTGGATGAATTTTGAGCAGGACTCTGAGGTACGTTCAGGAGGAACAGGGCATTTCAGATTCTAAAAGTGATGTAATTGAGCATGTTTTGCTAGATTTGTCAGGTAATTATCATGTTCCCACAAAATCCACGACCAAATAAAATATAGTTACTTGTACCACTTGCCGACTCCACTAATCTTGTAGTGCCAATTCAAGCTACTACTATTAAACAACCTACAGCCAAGACATTGAATTTTGGTAGAACCTTTTTTTTTGGGTTAATATCACAAATAATTTCGAATTATAATAAAAAATTTAATATGATATTTAAATTTTAAAAATTATTAATGTGATGTCTAAATCTTTATATTATTAACTTCAAACAATAACTCCGACAAACAACTATTTATATATCATATTAATTAATAAATTCATAATTAAAGTACATATTAAATTTTTTTTAAAATTTAAATATTATATTAAATATTTTACTATAATTTAGTGATGTTAACCCCTCTTTTTCAAGAAAAAAAATTTAAGAAATCATGTATCAATGAGACAGTAACCATCATATCCATATTTAACGGAAACCATCATCTATGTTTATAAATTTTGACTGATACACTAGACGATGGCGGTTTGCAGGAGTTTCATCCATTGACATGACAGGGATTGAAACATTCGTTGAAATACGTAGAATTCTGGACGCAAAGGGTATCAAGGTAAACTAAAACATGTTCCCTTTTCATTTAAGCTTGGAGTTTTAAAAGAAAGAAAGAAATTAAGAATCCGTGTTTAATTCATCTTTTGCAGTTAGCAATAGTAAACCCCAGGATTGAAGTTCTGGAGAAAATGACCTTAGCGAAATTCACGGATGCCATTGGCAAGGAATCTTTCTACTTGTCTATTGAAGATGCAGTCCAAAGTTGTCTATTTACACTTAACAGTAAGAAAACAGCCACAGAATCCTCAAACGACCAAAATGTTGCTTAAAAGATACTGGCTATATGCATATATATATATATATATATATATATGTATGTGCCTATGAATCATCAGTCTTTAGTTCAATTAGCACCATAAATCCAGGGAGTTTTCCAGGTCTAGAATTCGATCATCCCTTTGAACATCAACAAAGGGGTTAATAAATAATTTGTTGTGATGATGCTAGTATGTTTTTTCTGTTTATTGGAGAGAAAACACAGAATAAAAGAAAGGTGCCTAGCCGGTGGCTAAGCTGGGCTATGTTGCTGGTAATCGAAGTTAGGCCAAGTAGTAGTAGTAGTAGTTGTTGTATTTGTTGTTGTTGTTATGTAAATGATGAGAATCATGAGATAGTCCTCTGTTTGGATAAATATGATCGTTTTTGTAACTTCTTTTTTCATGTTTTCCCATCTCTTCAGCTTGTCGTTTGATAATATTTTTGAATTGGAGGATGAAGCTCATGTACTTTTACCATGGTAATAAAGCTCAACCAGTTCTTTTTTTTTTCCAAGAACAACAAGACTTTTCATTTTTGACATGAATTTAAGGCGCATCAAGGCTTCCAAGATATCTGAATTTCTCCAACAACATAAGCTCTATTGATTTCAAATTATGATGAGTAAATCCTTTTTGACAAACAAAGTTAAAAAAAAAAAAAAATTGTAACCGTTAAAACTGGAAATGTCATTCTTATTCAAAACTTTCATCCTCCACCCACAGGCCCAGTGGCCTATTCCTATGTCCTAATAATTCATGAACAGAACTAAACATGCTAAACTAGTTTGATGAAGTGGAAAATGGTATTACAATCAAAGAAAGAATAAGCACAATCATCATAATTGAGTGGAGGAACCAAATGGTCGTGGTTATTTAATGTTGTTCCTTTAACATGGTAATCTTGCCCAATTTCATTTGTAGGCCAAATTCTTTTCTCAATATTTTCACTTTGTTTGGTTACCTGAGAAACAGACTTTAATAGTTTCCATTTATGAGCACTCTATTTTCGTTCATTTGGCAGGTCTCAAGACTCAAATAAAGGTAAATTTTCTACAGTTCTATAACTGTATTTATATGATTAAATCCTTACTTTACTAGTTCTCAGTAAACATAACCTGCACTTTTTCCTCCAAATTAAGTTCAGATTTATGAACACGGTGCATTATTTATTCAATACAGAGATATTGTCTCTGTTTTCAATTCATAGGTAATCAAGATTGTCCAACACTTTTTTGCCATAAAAAATGATCACTGGAAAGTAGTTATACCATTTAATCCCTTAAGAAATTGGAATTTGGAGTCCATTTTGGCCTTTATAGCAATTACCATTCTTTTTTTTTTCTTTGAGAAACGAAATGTTAGGTGAAGTTTGTGGTTCCTCACTGCCTCTGAGCGGCATTATCTGCATTTTGAAAGAAAATGATCGATAAACTTTACATGGAATTTATCCACAGCAGCTTCCACGCTGAACTTCAGATTGTACTTGCTTTCTTCTTCTGAAGATGTGATGGTTCAGATATGACGTGCAGTGACTCACAGGTAATTTCTATATTCAGATGCTACCCTAAAATTTATCTGAGAAATTATAAATGATTCTGATGATCTCAAGTTATAATGGAAGTTGTTAATGATGCTTGAATATTGATCAACTCCAACTGCTATAATTCTGTATTAGCCAATTTGGTCAAAGTTCATAATAAATTCGTATCGCTAGAGTACAACTCCCTGCTTCTAACTTGCACACTCCAACTCTATACGCCATGAAATATTTGTAAACTAAAACCTGTAACCTTGAAGGCATAAGCAAGTAAATGTGGGGAAAAGCCTTGTTGCTGTTAAATTCCCTATGTATTGTGATCAAGTTTTCAATGGCCAACACAGTGGCTCAAAAAACATGCAGGGAGCTGAACTTCAGGAAAAATTCTGACAAGCTGGAATTTGTACCATTTTCTAAGGTTTATAGAAGGCAAAAAAAATACCAGCAGTCACTTCTTAGTTCCCCTATTGCCATTTCAACTGGTCTGAATGAATAGGCTATTACACTAGTTATCTTGATCTGGTATGGTAATAGACTCCCCCCATAGAAGCTAAGCTGCACAAATATGATTCACTATGATCAAGGGAGGTTACGTGGTAGCTACTGGTTAGAGGTATGTAGCGTAGCACTTAGTAGACAGCAACAGACCTTCACTGCTACCACTTATCTATGTTTTAGCAAAGAGTTTCTTTTGCTTGTACACACTGCGGAAGGCCAATAACAGTATTCTAAATTTTTTTTTCTGAGGTGATTTAGGAAAGAAAAACACTCCATTAGGAAGAGCAAATTGCAACCGTCTTTATTTTACTTTTCTGATGCATCATTTTGTTTCTAGTGTGATATGTTGAACTCATGATAAAACAATGGGATCAAATGGTGATGTCCTCTTTTTGTTGTCTGTTTGGGAAATTGTCTTGTATGGTTACTTGAATATCATTATCACATGGGTGAACTTTGAGAAGTGGATTAGGTTCCCATGGCTTTTGCTTGTCTCTACCTGTAACAGAAAAATTCTCAAGTATATTTCCTGTCCCATTCTCTTGATTAGAATTTTTCTTGCAGAACAAGCATACTAAGTATGTACTGCATTCATGTTCCTTGATTGGAGTTTGGCCCTATATATGAATAATTTTATAGCTATACCATTGATTTGTTATTGTATTTTCGATTCATGAACCCCCTCCCCCGATAAAAATATCGAATATGCCTCATCTGGAGATTTCATGAGCATCATCAAATTCACCATTTTCATACAATTTTTGTAACATATGACTCCTAAAATGTAACGGTACTTCTGATCTATTTGTGTCAAATTTATTTATTCCTTTTGAAATTTGGATTAGAAAGGTTGTTTTACTTCTATATATTTATTCCTCATATTGGATTTGGTGTTGAGTTGAACAATTTAAACTACACCCTGTAACCCTCCTAGTTCCAAATCTGCATTATATGTAAAGCTTATAATTTTAGCAGACTGTGGGGACAAATGTCGCCACTATTGCTGATTCTTGTTGCTTTTTAGTTGAGCTGAGATGGCAGTGACTTGCGCCACATCACCAGCTCTCATCCGGACAGCATATTCCAGCTGTTATGCACTAATTTTCAGGTGCACCAAGGAAATTTTTTCTGAACTCTATAGGTTAGCTAGCTGTTTCACTTGAATCACATATTTCAAGTTCAGTATTTTACAGAATCATATCATACGGTATTTTAAACAAAGGCATTTAAAAAAAAAAAAAAAAAGATAGAAACAATTTCAGGAGTAAAAACTAGAAATTTCTAATTAAATTCCAGCGGCTAAATTTATTCGTGGAGTTGCATTGGGGGAGTTACTAGTGTTTTCACATGTTCAATCATGCAACCATGTCAAGAAAATTATCGATATTGCCATACATCCCATCATCTATTTATATTTTGGTTGGTAGATGGTTGAACTTGTGATTCATAGCACTCTTAATGCTTTTTTATATTTGTGGTTGTGCTCTTGATGGAGCCATCCTGATCACTGATCAGTTCTAATCAGCGACCATGAAAACATAAGCTGACCCACATTTACATTTTTGGCAGTAAATAGTAAAGCAGGTTCCATGCTTGAAAAGTAAAATTGTTTGGTCGTACGAGCAAGAGCAGCCCTGCCCCCTCCAGGTGGGACCTGATTCACTGCACCAGCAAATAATCTTGTAACTCTCCATTTCCATCTTAGAAATTGACCTCACAGAATTTTCTGTTGCCTTTATTTCTTGTGTTGGCTGACCTGTATCTCTTCTGTATCCATATACACCCAAACCCAAAAAAAAGACTAAAGCTTTCTCCTTTATTTTTTGTTCCCTTGCCCTTGCAATGCTAGTTATACTTATCCCTGTGATGCTTTACACTTTTACAGATGCAAAGTAATTTCCTAAAGGAAAAAGATGATAAAGCAGAAAATGTTATGCACCCTGTTCAGATTCTGTAAATATTTGGATCCAAGTCGTTTTAAAAAAAAAAAAATTCGTTCAAAAAATAAATTATAAGTAATAGGATTTGAATTTTTTTATATTTATTATTTATATTTTTATATGTAAACAGGTTACTTAAGGACGTCAAAGCAGATTCTTATCACTAATTCATTGCTTTCTTTATTCTTTTCTTTACATGTAAAATAATATTGTTATTCGTATGTCTGGTAATAACTAAGATTTTGTTCATTCTCTTTTCTTTGGGTTTATTCGATTTGCTGTCTAACAATAAACCTTTTTTAATTTAACAATCATTTATTAAAAAAATTACCCAATCATGACTAATCATTTGATATTCTCTCTGTTAAGGATTATTTACAGCAAGAATCAAAACAATCATAAACACCTAAAACAGTATAAAAGAAAAAAAAATAAAAAAAGGAAAGTTTCCAGTATATATCCTTTTTCCAGGTTCTTCTGTTAGCTTTTTATTTCTTTAATTTTTTTCCTAGAGTTAATAATTAGTCAGGTAGGAGAAACCAAGCTGGCATTTTTAATTTAAGTTTTTCTTAACACAAAGGAGATGGAAAAAAAAAATTGCAGGGGATTTGAATTTAATATCTATTAAATATTATTTCTAAATAAATTTTGAAAATTTGTTTTTCTTTTTTGGTTGTTTTGAAAGCGAATCCGACTTCTGTGTATGGTTAGGTTGAATGGTACAGGATTTTTTGTTCTCACATGCCGACAGGCTTACAAATAAATATGGAAAAGCAAATAGATTTCAGTTTAAGCACAAACCTCTTTTCTCCCCTGATTCCTCTGAAATTCACATGAAATGCTTCTTCAAATGGGCGAAACATATAAAGCTTCATAAATAGCATGAACAGACCACTGGTTTTTGCATGCTCAGGTTTTGTAGTGTGATGCGGCTTATCACCCAACTTGGCATGGAACAAAATTTTCTAGTTGGTTACTTGGATCTTAATTATAGACATTCAAAATTGCAACTTACTTTAAACTTGGCTCTAATTAACATTCTGATCAAGTCAAGTATATTTCAAGATATTAAATTCATCTTACACCTAATTTTACATTTTCAACTTAAATGATAGAGTTACAAATTGCAATCATTTTCAAAATTATCGCGAATTTTACATTCTTTAACATTCTATTTGAGGTGAGATATAGTCACTACAATCAAGCATAACTCTTATTACAATACCAAACAAGACCTTAATTACTTCATTTGATTATAAGTTAAATTCCAGTGGTTTTTTTGAATTCCTTCCTTAATTTGCTACATCCCTCCTTTCCTTATGAATTCATTTTTTACTTCCTTTATACTAATAAACAAAGCAAAACACTGCTTAGTTAGTACCATTAAGTTGTACAACACCTAAATATTAGATAGACATTGATTGTTTTTACACATAATAAATACACGAATCAATCTATCGCATATATAACTTAATCGTCCTAATTATGCTTATATATTATGCAGAAAAAAAACGAACAGCATTTTGGTGATGGTATAATAGATTCATGCAACACCTATATATAGGCGTGGGACAATAATATTATGGTGTAGGGACTTAAGAATCGATGATTCATGGTATTGGAACCAACACATCAACTGATGATATTATCGATTAAGTCCCAAATAGATGGGTCCTTTCTGTATTCGAAATAATCAAGTTTTGGGTCTGAAAGAAAGAGCAAGCAGGATTTGGGACATATACGTTTATTTTTTTGAGTTATTATTGTGGGGAAGTTGTTGTCTCACAATTATGAGCTTTTAGGACGTGGGAGATATTTGAAAGCCATTACAAAATCGGATAATTTAAGCTCCGTGCATAAATTATTGAAAATTAAATTTTTTACTGCTTTTGATTTTGCATTAAAAATCATTTAATGAAGGATTTTAATAAAAATTATATATTATTAATTTAAAGTAATTAACTTTATATTCTTTCTTTTTTATTTTTTTAACTTTGCTAATAAACAATTTTTATAAAATATTCAATGAAAATGTATTAAAATTTTAATTTTTAATAACATACCAAATAATTTTATGTCATAAATTCAATGTTTAAATTTTTCAAAATTAAAAATTCAATAATTGAGATTTTTCTATGTTTGTTCATTTTATAAAACAGCATCTAAATTTTATTTTCTTTGATGTCTTCTTAATTTCGTTTATATTAGATTATTTTCTCTGCTACACGCAATAAAATGGGCATCGGCCCTTATGCTTTTGTTTGTGGCTAGGAGTAGATCGAAACGTCCAAATCAAAGTTGCCTAAAAGCTTAGAACCTTTCTCTCTCTTCCTTTTTTTTTTTTTGTTTTATTTATTTATTTATTTCATATTTCCTTTTCCGTTGGGTAATCACATGGCTTGGATACTGATAGGGACGTAATAAACATTGACGTTTGATAAGAAGAGGCAATAAATCAAGAATAATTTGGAACGGTATTTTTTTTATGCTTCATTTTGCCAGAAATTAAAATTTAATAATTAAAATTAAAATTTTAACATTTTACCATAAAGTGAAACAATTATTTGTGGAAGCGATCTTTTGACGTAAAGGACGGGGCATCTTATCCTCAATGGCACCAAGTTTTTAATGATAAGATGAGAAACCAACCATCACTGCACCACATGGTGATGGCACTTCGATGACAAAGCTGTTCAGTATCTCTTCTCATGATTGGGTAATCTGTTTATTGTTTCGGTTTTTTTTTTTTTTTTGTGTGAAATTTTTTATTAAAAATAAATAAACTAAAAATTAAAATTAAAATTGATAAATTAAAATTTTTTTTTGTATAAATTAAGTGTAAAAATTTTGAAAAAAATTTAATAAATTTTTTTATATTTATTAAATAAATATTTTTAATAAAAATATTGATAAAATTTTTATCTTTAAATAATTATCGATCAAATTTAAATTATAAATAATATTTTTTAATAAATTTTTTATATATTATTAATTTTCACATTAAATTGTATCAATATATTAATTTAAATTTTTTATTTACTCATTTTTAATAAAAAATTTCATGAATTTTATTCATAAAATTTGATATAACTTTTATCCTTTTTCATAAAAAATCTCAAATCCTTTCATTAATAATATCTTAAAATTTCAACTAACAAAACTAATGATAATAACCCGACCCTTTTAATAGAAGTTAAATAAAAAGCTAGCTTTTGTTGACAACGGTTCTCTATGCAGGTTATACCATTCGTGAATTTTTAAAACTTGTCATATAAAAATTATAATTATAATTAAATATTATATTTGATGTAAAAAATCAATCAATTTAATTCAACACAAAATTAATTCAAATCTACATGCATGATGAATTTCTTAATTGTTTTGAAAAAAAATATACTATTATAATCAATTAGTTTTGTCCCAAATTCTTAGTCTTTTATTGCAAGAAAAATAATAAATAAATCGCTCAAGAAATCGGTCAAAATCATAGTATATATATATATATATAATATATGTACCAATGAATTCCTCTCTTCTTTGCCCAATACATCGAAGAAAAAAAAATTATACCACACATGAAAATTGAATAAAGTAAATAAAGAACTCCTCTTATTGCAAAAAAGAAAATATACTTGTATATAATTGTGAAGGAAAAATTACTAAGATGAAAGGAAAAAAAAAAAAAGGTGAAGATTCTGTTGAAATTTGAATACAGTTTAATTATATCTTCATGACATTGATGTGCCAGCCACTGCCATTGTCCCATTGGCATTTTTTATTTAAAAATAAAAAGTCTTTTCTTGCCGACGAAATGTAAATAAACAACAAAACCTTGCATGAGTCCGGAATTTGCGGGGCTTATTTCTTAACTTTAATCCTCAAGGCCTCTTTTTTTTTTTTTTTTTTTTAATTGACTTTAGAGTTTAGACCGGTGGTTGTTGTTATTGTTTCGAAATTTTTTTGCCTCTCAATTTTTTTATTTAGTGGTAAGGGCTTTTAAGTTTCATCCGATTTTTCTTCTCTTCGAATCAATTTAAATTAATTTATTTATGTTAAATTTAATAAATTTTGAAAAAAAAAATTTACAAATTTTCAACAAAAAAATAAACACATTATCATTTAACGCTTAAGCCGACAATCCATGGTTGGTTTTTTTTTTTTTTTCCCCCTCATCTTAATTGCATCTTTTGCGTGCCCGTTCAACTCCGTCATTAGTGCATTTGCTTAAGTCAATTCTTGCTTTTAGACCTAATTTTAAGGAGATTAATTATATACACATATATATTAAGTAGTGTCTTGCGTGTTACTATAATTTAACAATTAAAAATATTTAAAAACACTCAAACATATTTGTATGTAGTTGTTTTATTAATTTGTAAAATATTAAGCTTTTTTTAAAATCGAAAGTGAAATCTATCACGACCAACAAAAACTAAAAAATAATTGAAATGGGTGGAGAAATTCACAACACAAATCAACAAATTTATTATCAAAATTTTTCAATACTTTTCTAATTTGTAAGTTGGGTCTTTTATATGATAAATTCTACAAAAGGGTATTGTAAATTAGTTCATATATTCATTTATAAATCATAGGAGTTTAAATTAAATGATAAAAAAAATACTTACAATTTGGTGATTTTTTTTTTTAAATAAGCAAAATCTGAATGAAAATTAAAGAATAAAAAATGAATATTTTTTTCAAGGTTTGTTTATAAAGGCTTTTGAAAAATTAATAACATTAAATAGATTTACAGGCAAAAAGATAAATAAGGAAGAGAAAGAGATTTCATCATTTTTTGATTTAATGAACTAAACTTTTCACTTCTTATTTATAAATAGACTAACTGTGATAATAGGGTGAAGAAACTAATAATTACTGAAATTAAATTCTTATTGATTTGAACATATTCTTGTAGAATTTTAATTTGTAAGTTGAAAGATCAAACTAATTTATGGACTCATATAATCCAAAAAATAAAATGTTTTTTTTAAAACAAGAGAATGACTTATTTATGAAGTTCACACGTGATATCTTTAAAGAAAATTATAAATTTAAATAAAATTATGTTAAATATATATATGCTCATTCCATGCCCTGAATTCTTATTCTTGCAAGTTTTTTTTCTTTTTCTTTTGCTTCATAATTAAGAATTGTATTTACTTTTTTGAAAAAAAATTTGGATTTTTTTTTAAATTGTAGTTTAAGCATTTAAGAAATGACCGTAAATACTAAAATTTGAATTTCGTATATATTACATGTCACTTAAAATACTTAAAAGTACTAAAATATTTTTATACATAGTTGTTTTTTTAACCTGTAAAATATTAAGTTTTTTTAAATCAAAAGTGAAATCTATCATAAACAATAATAATAAAAAAAAAAAAACAGAAATGAGTGGAGAAATTCACAACACAAATCAACAAATTTATTATCAAATTTGTAAGTTAGGTCTTTTATCTATAGATTCTGCAAAAGAGTATTACAAAATAGTGAGTATACTTATTTATAAATCATAAGAGTTTAAATAAAATAATAAAAAAATACTTACAATTCGGCGAATTTTTTTTTTAGAAAGGTAAAATCTAGATGAAAATTAAAAAATAAAATATAAATAAATTTTTTTAAAGGTTTGCTTATGAAGGCTTTTGAAAATTTTACAACATTAAATAGATTTACATGAAAATGGATAGATAAAAAATATAAAGAGATTTCATCGCTTTTTGATTTAATGAATTAAACTTTTCATCTTCTATTCATGAATAGAGTAATTGTAATAATGGGGTGAAGAAACCAATAATTGTTGAAATTAAATTTTTATTGATTTGAACACATTTTTATATAATTATAGAATTTTAACTTGTAAATTGAAAGATCAAACTAATTTATAAAGTCATGCAATCAAAAAAATAGAAAAAAAATTTGTAAATAAAAGAATAACTTATTTATGAAGTTCACACGTGACATCTTTAAAGAAAATTATATGTTCAAATAAAATTATGTTAAATATATATATGCTCATTCCATGCCCTGAATTATGATTCTTGCAAGTTTTTTTCTTTTTCTTTCGCTTCATAATTAAGAATTGTATTTACTATTTGGAAAAAAATTTCGGTTTTTTTTTTAAATTGTAGTTTAAGCGTTTAAGAAATGACCATAAACACTAAAATTTGAATTTTGTATATATTACATGTCACTTATTAAAAGTTATAAAATTTTCACTTTCAAACATACTTATTTTCCTAAAAAAGAAAAAAAATATTCATCCTACTTAGACTTTAATAAAAGTTGAATTTTAATGTTTCAGCTATTTGCCTTATGAGCTAACGTTATCTAAATGGATTTATCTTTATATCTTTATGGTATATATTTCACTTCTTTCTAGCCACAAAAATCTTTATATTTCAAATCAAATTTAGCTGTTAAAAAAAAAGTTAAATTTCAGTTAAATTATTATTTCTATTCACGTGTGATGAATTTTAAAAACTTCATATATGGATTTATATATCTATTATATGTGTATTTATATTTAACTTGTAATTCATTATTGATTTTTTTTTATGATCATTACATGAAAATAAAGAAAAAATAATAAATATTAAAATTTAAATTTAATAAATATCACATATTAAAAATAATTTTATAAATCAATAGAATGAAATAGATTTTACGAACATGAATGTTTTTATGAAAATTTGAACCCTACCGATCATGTATTGGAATAATCATTTTAGTGATATTATTTATTCCCAATAAATAAGTATTGTTTCAATTGTTCCTTTCATCGTTGCAAGTGCATATAATTTAATTTAATTCAATTCACGAATTGTAAGACATTGTAGAAGGTAGAAGAAAACAAGCAAAATCAAAATAATTTATTGGGAAAAAAATAAATCATTTATTTAACTTCTTTCAATCATTTCAATTCTACAAATATGATATGAACCAAATCAATTTTGTACTAATCTAACTATTAAAAAAACATTTCACATGCACAAATCATCTTAATCACTATATTTTGTCTGCAATTTTGGTCAATCAACCAAAAGACACAAACAAAAAAATTATGAATATTATTGATAACGGAGGAAAAGATTATAATTTGGGAATGTGATGTCGAAATAACTATTCTTGAATGATACAAAACTATAAAATTTTTCTTTCCTAGTTTAGCTGATGGGAGATTAAATTAATGCTTAATTACATTGTTAATTAATTAATCGCCCTTTTGACTTAAAGCCCATCCTTTTTGAAATTTTCAACTTTCCCTTGGCATGGGTCCATCCAAACCGTAGGCCAGGAATCAGTCATTTTGCCACGTGGAACCTTAAGGAAAAATCTGTGACGACATGGGCCAGCTTGACGTGACAAGTGTCGTTTTTAGAAGTATAGCTGGCATCGCCGGCTGTATTTTGTACGGTTTTAGTGGGTTCGGTTTCTTACGTGTCGTTAATGGGTCTCCCATGGTGTTTGAAGACCTAATAAAAATATGACGTAAATCTCACAAAAATCGATCATCAATTACGTAAGACTTTTTGGATGCGATTGATAATAAAATATATTTAGTTAGAAAGATAATAGATTAGAGGAAAGTCTTAATTAGAAGTGTTGTGATTAGTTGGATCGCATATTAATAATTTATATATTTATTTAAATTTAAGTTGATTTTATATTTTAGATTTTAAAATTTTTTTTCAACTTTAATTTAATATTTAAAAAATAAATTTTAAATTCATTTATTAAAATTAATTTATACAATGAAAATAAAAAAAAGTATTGTTTAAATAAATTATTAAAATAAATATTCACATATATATTTATATAATTATAATATTTTAATTATATATTTTATTTGATAAGAACTAATAAAACTTTAATTTTTTCATCCAAATTTTGATAAAAATTTTTTATCAAATTCTCTTAAAATTCAGATGAAACTTTGAACCTGAATAAGTAACCTAATTTTTAAACAGATTTAATGTCAGTTAAGTGAAACACAATTTAAAGATATAAAAGAGTTGTGAGAAGTTCACAAGATTGAATGTGCAGGCTGTAGCCTATAGAAAAAAGAAAGTGACGTTTAGATTGAGATTCTTGTATGTGAGTTGGGATAAATTATGTATATTTGGACTTGAATTGTGAGTTGAGTATTTAAATAATGTTAATATGTTAATGTGATTGTAATTTTTTTATAATTAATAAAATTTTAATGAATTTTTTCTTATTTACAAACATAGATAACTTAAAATTTGAATTACTTTAAATTATTACATTTTATAATGATCAATTGAGTGAATACACTTCTGCTTACTTTTATACTTATTGATTGAAGATTGGCGTGGTACCGGCCTATCGGAGCTATTATTGAATTGGGCGTTTGGCTTAACATGACCTGCACCAGTTGATTTAAAAATAAATTGGATAATCTAAATTATGTTTTAATGATATGATATAAATATAATACAAAAATAACATGATTTAAATTTATTATAATAATTATATATAAGTTTAATAAAATTAAATTAAAAAATTTGAATCCAAAATTTCATTGTAATCTTAAAAAATGATAAAGTTGAAATGAATATTTTACAATTTATTGTTTAAAGATGATTTTATTTGAATCTAAATTAATAATAATAAATTTTTGTTTACAGAAAAATCATAATTTAAGCTTATTATTACCAACTGATGTGAAACATAAAAACGCTGATAACCATAAACAAGAAAAAGTATAAGTTCTTGTCTTTGCTTTCCTTGTTCTTACTTTTGAGATGTACAAGGGCCCTTCTGAGAATGTATTTTTACATCGACCAAAAAGACCAAGTTATTTCACATCAAACCCAAATGTGAAAAAATAAAATAAATATACATAATTATCAATAATTATGTGATATATTGATTGATTATTATATTTTAAATTTTAATAATTTTAAATATAAAAAATAAATATATACAATCAATTTAGGAGTTATTATTATATGTTTAATTTTGCCAATTTGCCATGCTTTATGGCGTCACATTTTGAATATAGTTGGCCTTTTATTTTTCTTAAATATAATAATTGTTCACTCGTTGCAAAAGCATAGTCCAAATATAATTTAAAAAATTCATTTTAAAACAAAAAATACGTATTTTATAGTTTGAGATAATGCAGAAAACATAGATGAAAACTTCTAAACCTTCGTAAACAAAACTCATGTCCAAGGTCAATCACATATTTACCATATAATAAATTCAAACATCCCCTCAATAAAATTATTATTATTATTATTATTATCCGTGACCACTTGGAAATTGAATCATTTTACAAGCAACACGGAAGTCAAAAAAACATAGCGTATGAAAGGAGGAAAATTTTCCGTTACACGTAAACTCAAAAAGCCAACAGGACACCGCAACTGACAAATTGAAGATAGCCGTTGATGTGAGGAGAGCAAGAAACGCGTGCAGCCGAACCAAACCAAACTAAAGTACAAAAAAAAAAAAAAGTAGTTCTGTAATTTAAAAAAAAAAAGGCAAAGCTAGCCTCTATTAGAGATAATGCGGTCGCGCAGGCTGTATAACCTCACGCGGGAGCGCGGGGAGCGGGGCCCTTACCATCTTTCTTTTTCGAACCAGCGCCGACGATCCAGCAGTGCAGGACGTGACACGTGGGTCCCGTAAAAGGCCCAAACACTGGCTTGATTGATATCGTTTTCGTCGCGTTGATGGGGCTCAAATGGGTGGGACCCATTTTTTTAATCTCATCGTTCTCAAATCCCAAAAGGGGTAGTTTTGTAAGTTGGACGATGATGAATCATTTATCATCTACATCAAGAAGCTGTGACGTGGACGAGTAACATGCATGGATCTTTCGATCTAAGCACATCTAAACCGCCTTAGTGGTGCTTTTATGTCTCGGAGTAAATGCTAGTACGATTGTAACGCATTTCTTAAATTCTTTGCTTAATGCATGTGTGTATCTCTTTCATTGTTCATTCTCTTAATTACCCTTCTTCCCTCATTTTTTTTAATCAATTAAGAGTCAATACGAAATCTGTCATTCATCAACTTAAATTGTAAGTACATTTTTTTTAATACGACTAAGACTTGCATAAGTTTTGTCTGGATTTATCTTTTTCTTCAATTATTTTAAAAGTGACTTGGGTTACATCAATTTAAATGTGTTCAATATTTTATTCTTAAGATAAGTCTCACCAAGATTTAATTTGGGTTGATAAAAAAAAAAAGAATTCCTTTCTTAACAATGAATTAATCTTTTATGGATTAAATTATAATTGATTAATTATAAGTAACATACTTTTATTTTATAAAGAGTTAGCATTTAAAATTGAATTTCTTATAATTAAATGGATAATTAATCCTTTAAAATTTTTAATTCTTTTTTTTAATCTTTAATTAAATTTATTTTTTTAAATAAAGTTTATGAAATAAGGGATAATTATTTTCATTTTCTAAGTTTACATTTAATGATTTTCTTGCTTTAAATATATGAAACCCTTTTCTATTCATATCTACAAACATTAACCTTTGCTTTTTACATGATTTAAAATATATTAATAGTATTCAGCGATTTAAAAAAAAAAAAAAAAGAACTTTTCTAACCAATTTTAAAAAAGTAAATAGTTGACTTATAAAAATGATCTTTTTGTTTTCTAGGATCCATTAACAAAAGTATAAATCAAAGTTGAGACAAGTGTTTATTAGTGTTGTTGTGATTCAAAATATTTTATTAACCCATCCATGCATTGAGGTTAAAACGCAAAATGGATTCTTTTGGCATGGATGTCTCTCATAATTTGATCTATATGCAACCAATAATTGGTTCTGGTTGGAAGCGGTTGCATGATATATTAGTTCAAGTGTAAGTTTTCAAATATATAGCGGGAAAATGTCAAAACCCAGTTGCTTCAAATAGATTACTTCGAGTGTAAGTATTTGAATTTGTTATTTAATTTAATTAATTTATATAATTATTTTGTAAGATGGTATTTAAATTTTAATATTTATAATTTATTTTTATTTTTAAAAATGACTTTCATATTAGGATTGAGTATGACTTATTTTGAAAATTCAAAATTTCAAGCTCAATTAAAATTTATTTTTATATTTAAAATTGATTCATAATTTAATTAAATTATTTGAATTTAATTTAATAAAATTATAAATATTTATATTGAATATTATATTTTTATTTATTATTTATATATATTAAATATATTAAAAATAAAATTTAAATTAAACTTATAAACCTCTCAAATTAAATATTAAATTATTCAAATTATTATTTAAAAAACTTAAACTTCAATAATAAATTAATGAGATTTAAAATTTTTAAATAAATCAAATATCTTTTGAATAACTTCGCCCGTTTACACGTTTAATGATGACACCAATCGCATGAACGGCTTTTAGTTTTAAAAAGTAAAATTCAAATCCTAACTATTTTAAAGAAACAAAAAGTCTATGGCTCAGGAAAAGTGAAAAAAGAGGGAATTGACTCTCCACCCAAAAAATATACAGTGATTCCACGTGAATATAGAAATTGAAAAAGGTTGAAATAGAAATGTAAACAAAAGAAAAGAGGGTAGCAAAGTAATTTGATAGAGCGTCACTGACAGTTCATTTACGACGAGAGTTCCCTGATTTGACAATTTGAAGAAACAAAAACTACTCCACCATCTCAGATTAAAGTTAAACTAAAATTTACGGTTCGGCGTCTCTCATTCATATCCCACCACCAAAAATTTATGTTCCAATTACTAAAGTGAAATTTTCACTGCATTCTCGTGATAGCAATAGGCTACCGCCGGAATTTTTTTTCTCCGGTCAATACTGGCCGGAAATGACTCCTCCACCGACATCTTTTACATTATTTGAGCTTTGAATTTAAATTTTGTTGACAATTATTGATAGTTAGACATAATCAGGGTTTTGGGTGACATTTGCCTATTTTTATATGTGGGTTTGTTCAAGTGTTCTTAACTTTAGTTAAATGGGGATGGGGATGGGAATGGGATTCAAAGAGAATAAAGTCGGGCTTCAAATGAGAGAGAAATGAACATAAAGGATGATGGAAAAATATAAAAAAAAACAGGGAGAAAAAGAGAGAGAATCTGGTGGGCTTTGCCTTTGAGCTGTGATTTAGCTGTCTTTTTGGTAAATTATTATTGTTTATTGTCTCTCAGAGACTATCTCTCTCTCTCTCTCACACAAATCTCCAAAATCCCTATTAGAAAAAACCCA
Organism: Durio zibethinus; assembly: GCF_002303985.1. Next base: position 6,090,780 of record NW_019167860.1, on the reverse strand, counting down.
CCTCACGGCTCATCCTTTTTCTCTCCCCTCAAGCTCAAAATCCCTATATTTTCTACCTTTCCTCTCTCCACATTTTCTTCCTTAGATCTCAGAGTGAAACCACAAACATTTCTGCAGAAACCCCATTTGCAATCGAAGCTTTGCAAGAAGTAAGAGAGTGAGTGAGAGAGAGAGAGAGGCAAGAGCCAAGGCAGAGGAAAAAAAAAGAAAGAAAAGAAAGTGGCATTTGTTAAATCAGATGTCTCATGTGAGATGAAGAAGACTCACATCAAGCTCCATTCTTCTCATCTCTCACTCCTGCTCATCGCACTCTTTATTGGCTTCTGTTCCTGTGAGCAGCATCCCATTTCAAGCCATGGAGGCCTCACTGACCAGGAAGTCTCGTACATCAAGCAGCGCCAGCTTCTCTACTACAGAGATGAGTTTGGTGATAGAGGGGAAAGAGTCACAGTTGACCCATCTCTTGTTTTTGAAAACCCAAGGCTTAGAAATGCTTACATAGCTCTACAAGCTTGGAAACAAGCTATTCTTTCTGACCCTTCCAATTTCACAGGTGATTGGGTTGGATCTGAAGTTTGCAGTTACACTGGGGTTTACTGTGCTGGTGCACCTGATAACAAGAAAATCAAAACCGTTGCTGGCATTGATCTAAACCATGCTGATATTGCTGGGTACTTGCCAGAGGAGCTTGGTTTACTCACCGATCTTGCATTGTTCCACATCAACTCCAATCGCTTTTGTGGTACTGTTCCACACAAGTTTATAAACCTGAAGATACTGTTCGAGCTGGATCTTAGCAACAACAGGTTTGCTGGTAAATTTCCTGAAGTGGTTCTGAAGCTGCCTTCACTCAAGTTCTTGGATCTGAGGTTCAACGAGTTTGAAGGAACCGTACCAAAAGAACTTTTTGACAAAGACTTGGATGCCATTTTCATCAACCATAACCGCTTCAGATTCAACCTTCCTGACAACTTCGGCAACTCCCCTGTTTCGGTTATTGTCCTAGCCAACAACAATTTCCACGGATGTGTGCCGTCGAGTCTTGGTAACATGACAGGCCTTGAACAAATCATTCTCATGAACAATGGTTTAAGATCTTGTTTGCCTGAGGAAATCGGGTTGCTTAGAAACTTGACTGTTTTCGATATTAGCTTCAATGAGTTAATGGGACCTTTGCCGCAAAAGATTGGAGAAATGTTCAGCCTTGAGCAACTCAATGTGGCACATAATATGCTCTCTGGTAAAATTCCAGCCGGAATTTGTCAGTTACCGAACTTGCAAAACTTCACATTCTCGTACAATTTCTTCACCGGAGAGCCACCGGTTTGCTTGAGCCTGAAAGATTTTGACGACCGTAGAAATTGCTTGCCTGCAAGGCCTTTGCAAAGGAGCGCGGCACAATGTAAGTCTTTCTTGTCTAGACCAGTGGACTGCAGTTCATTTAGATGTGCTCCTTTCGTTCCTTCTTTACCTCCCCCTCCTCCACCTTCTCCGCCAATACCGGTGCCCTCACCAGTTTTGGTGCCTTCACCTCCACCTCCATCACCCATTTATACTCCACAATCACCACCGCCGCCGCCGCCTGTATACTCTCCACCTCCTCCACCTCCACCACCAGTTTATTCACCTCCGCCCCCACCACCTGTTTACTCTCCACCTCCTCCACCATCACCACCACCGCCCTCCCCTCCACCTCCGCCCCGACCACCACCAATTTATTCACCTCCACCTCCTTCGCCACCACTACCATCATCACCTCCCCCGCCTTCACCCCCACCACCTACTTATCCATCACCACCTTCACCATCACCCCCACCGCCTTCACCAACTCCTGCACCTCCATATTGCGTGAGGTCCCCACCTCCTCCACCAAATTCACCACCTCCATTGTTTTCCCCACCACCACCAGTTCCTTACTACTACAGTTACCCACCACCTCCATATTCTCCACCACCACCACATTCACCTCCACCACCAATTTATCCATACTTATCGCCGCCGCCGCCGCCACTGCCACCTCTAGTACACTCTCCACCACCACCATCACCTCCGCCATGTATAGAACCACCTCCACCTCCACCACCGTGTGTAGAGTACTCGCCACCACCCCCAACTCATTACAAGCCACCCCCATCACCTTCTCCTCCACCAACTCCAGTTTATAAATCACCACCGCCACCTGTTGTAGCATATTCCTCTCCGCCACCACCACCAGTTCATTACCATTCACCTCCACCAATTATTTAAGAAAGCCCGCCACCTCCAGTTCCTGTGTATGAGGGGCCATTGCCACCGGTAATTGGAGTGTCGTACGCTTCACCTCCACCACCACCCTTCTATTGATTCTTTTGGGAATTTTACTCCTCTAACCTTTTCCTTCTTCACAAGCCCCAAAATAAATGTTCACAAAAATTGCATTAGGCCATCACCATGGCTTCTTTTTCCTCTTCTTTGCACTTCATTACGACCAAAAAGATCTCTTCTTTCTCTTTGGGAGCAATTCTCGTCGCTCATGGAAGGGATTGATAAAAAGTCTACCACTTTCGGAAACTATGGGATGGAACTCTTCAATGAATGTTATTGAAGAGGGTGGAAAGAAGAGAGAAAGAGTAATTGACAGAGAGAGAGAGAGGTAAGAGGAGAAATTCTCTCCCATATTTAATTGAATTGCTATGGATATTTGGAGTTGTGAAATAAAAATGGCAGAAAAAGAGAGAGTAGGTTGCAGAGAAAGTTGTATGTATAGGGACGAATTTGAGGAACCATAATTATCCAGCCTTACAAAGGCAGCGGCTGGCAACACTTCCTTCCTGCTGCTGTTGCTGCTGCTAGTTTGTGGGTTTTATTGTTATTATTCTCTTCTTTTTTCATACTTTTGTTTCTTTTTTGATTCTCATTTTATAGTATAATCGGATGAACATTTTACTTGTATTCATGATTTTCCAGAATTCAGTTATTCGTTTTCTATTCACTATTATCAATCGTTGTTATCAGTTGTTTCTGTGTTGAGTTTGATTGATGCATATCACCAATGCTTTCATTTTTTTTTTGCATATTGGTTGATCGTTTCCTTCATATTTTCATAGCATTGCGCAGAACAAGTTCATTACTTGATTGTCGGTGTAAGATTAGGTGATATTGAAAGAATAGTTGATTCATACGAGTTAGATTCTGAATGAAAAGAATAGTCATTCGAATCAGGAACTCCGTGAGGATAATAGTTTTGAATAGCCAGTCCCCTCTTTAAGAAAAATTTCCTGTTTTGGTTGCCTGTAGTTCCAGGATTACAGGTAAAATATTGGGGAGATTGGATGAAAGGGGAGGTGTTTCGGATCCCTTTGTTGTCTCCGATTGATTTCATCCAAGTCCTGAATTTTCGATCGAGGCGACGGGTGCTAATTGAGATCTTTAGTGGGACCCTCCCCTTAATTGGTGGTAGACTCAATCTGTAATCAACTTTGATCATTTGATTAATGTTGTTGGGATTTAGTCCCATGTGCAAACCTCTTAATGATGGATTTGAAATTTCGAATGCAAATCAGATTTCTTCATGCTCACACTATTTTTCCCTTTGGAATCTGGAATTGAAAAGTCCAACTCCTTATATGCAACAATTGGTGGCTAGAGTTGTTGACTGTTGCTGTTGTCCTTGTTCCTCCACATATTTTCTCAACATTTTTGCAGAAACTTTTCCAAGCATCCCCACTTGGTATTTCTTTTTCCAGGGACCATTTCTTGATGCCTCAATTTCCTAGCACATGCAACCATCTGAAAGCGCTTGGGTCGCAACTGTTATGAGTCCCATGGAATGTGAATGATATGAAATGTAATGGTCTATCAATCAAAATCGGTACCAAAGCACATTTGCCATCGTAATTAACTAGATTATGACAGGCAGAAGAAAACCCTGTATTATTTTACAAATATCAGTGTCCAAAATAAGTTGATGCCAGGCTGCAACCGCGGCAGCAACATGCTAACATCATTGCCAAGCCCACTATTATCTATCAGTAGTTTCATCCATGGTGCCATTATCAATTGTAGCACAAAATTTGTCCCTCGGATTGAAACTTAAAAGCACATTTCTTCTTCTTGGATTCTGGACACATTCCACTCTGTTAAGAAACAATCTATCGTATTCCAAAGGAACCTACGTTGCCAAGTCTCTTTCAGGCAGAGAACTCATTTCTAAATGGTTGGGCAATTTAGGGCCAAGAGTACAAATTTTCCATGGCGGTTGCTTTCTTCCAAAAATGCGTTTTGTTTCCATTCATCAAGTTTTCTTTTGAGAATTGGAGAAAAGAACACCACTAAACTCCTGTCTGGCACTGACAGAAGCATGTGAATCACCACAACTGTTGCTTTTTTTGCACTTTTTATCACCCTACTTTTAATTTTTATTTTGCCCAAACCCCTACTTTTAAAATTGGAGAGGGTCGTTTTGGCCCATAACTAAGTAATGTTAAAGCAAAAAGAAAACTTTCACTAGTCTAAATCAGAATTTTGCTTTTTCTTTTAACTGCTGAAACAATGGTATTTAATAAAAAGGAAAGATGCTGACTTTAACCATTCATTTATATTTTTTATACTACTTCAGCTACTGCCTTCGGCAAACTCTTCACCTATATATACAATTTTCCTCAATGTGTATTATTATGTCTGATTTTTAATATTTGAGACAGTTAAAAATTAAATTTTAAGCATTAAAATTAAAAATTCAATTACATGGCTGTGGGCTTATTTTAAGGGAATTACTCTTGTGATTTTTTGGCCTTAGAGCAGAATTAAAATAAAGGGATTAAAAATATACACTGCTATTATACTTGAAGAATAATTAAAAGGGAGAATGGAATAACAAAAAAAGAAGAGCCAGCTGTTACCTTCCATCTCTTGATCTAATGATCAGGAGGCTTTGAAGAAAGTACGTGGGCGTTAATTCTAATCCGTTATCCTTTCCTTTTCTTACAAAGGTTTTGCCCTCTCATGAAACAAAATTACCCGGCTGTTGGAAAATAGCATGATTAGGTAGATGACCATAAAAATAATAAGAATAGTAAAAAAAATAAAAATAAAAAATTTAGGAGTGAAATCATCCTTTTTTCATTAAGTGTGATTGTGAGATATTCCCATATCAAGAAGAATCCATTATCCATTAAAGCAGTGGTTGAATGCAGGAACCCTTTCCATAAGGCAATCTAAGGTCACTTTCAAGGGACTGCCACTAAAAATTTCATAACCTTGCCAGTTTTGAGCTTTGAATTTTATTCTTAAAATTTTTTTTAAGGTAAAGCCAACAACATGCCTTCAACTTGTCCAATTTCCATTTGCAATTGAATGATAAGATGCAAACATATCCCACCAAAAGATAGTCAAGTAGGCCATAAAAAAAGAGGGCCCTACTAAAGGTGATAGTCACATGGGCTGTAAGAGCATTGCACATCGGAAACATAATGCAAAACTTAAATGCCCAAAATCAATTTTTATTTTGCTTCAAAAATGGGACATAACTATCATTTACTTAGGGGTGGTGTTTGTGTTGGACAGGCTGTGATTAGGTCACATGTATTAATGGTGTATTATAAAGTCATGGTTATAAAAATGGGTCCCATCAGCACCAGAAAAAGGAAACTGGGGATTGGAAAAAGAATAACCTTAAACTAATTAGGGATTTTCTCTACCAAATCCCCCAATGATTTGAGTCCTCCTTACAGTAATCCTTTGCCCATGCTTCTTCCCAGCCAAGTATTGTTAAAAACAAACAAATGCTTACAAATGGAAAACCATATGCCACTCGGTTAAATAATGCATTTATAGTAATTTATGGACTTTTTCTACGATAATTATAAAAAGATTCCAACAATTAAAAGAGCAATCAATCATTGATTTAAAAAATATATTTAAAATCAATTATAATTCATCGTCATTATTTTTTGCATATTATCTAAATCATCATATAAATAGAAATTTTTTGTACCCTTTCGGACTATTCAAAATATCAACAATATAACCCTTGAAATCTTTTTCTTATGAATGTAAATTACCGTGGTCGAATCACGTATTCTTACTTTCTCTATTGCTATTTTTAATTCATAAATTATTATTGTTTGAAATTTAACAGCTTTATATAGGAATATATTGAAAGAGGATATGTATCCTACGAGCATCTTAGATTAGTTGATAAGTGGGTGGCCGAAACTGATTCAAGCGGATTTGCCTAGTTCTAGGCATTCTTTTTGTTTAAGAATATATACACATTCCCAAACCCAACATTTTTTGGACCACTAAATTTTAGACAAAATTTATATAAAATCTTTTAGTTGAAGTTTATGAATTTTTTAAAAATAATTTAATAAAAATTTAAAATTCAAATCAATGATTGATAAATTTTAATATGAAAATTAATAACATGTAAAAAAATATTTAAAATATTATTTTTAATTTAAATTTGATTGATATGGATTCAATAATAAAAATTGTCAATATTTTATTAAAAATATCTATTTAAAAATATATTTAAAAATTTATTAAATTTTTTTAAAAAAATTTTATATACTTAATTTATATAACAAAAAATTTCAATCTATCAATTTTAGTTTTAATTTTTAATTTTTACTAAAAAAACTTATTGAATTTTACTTAAGGGCTTCGTCTAAGTTTTTCCCCTAAATTGTTGCAGTCGTGATGGGGTGTCGGCTTATTGTTGCAATAGTGATACCAAAATTAATTGCCCCTCTGAGAATATTTATTATATTGTAATTACTAAACAAAATCTGGGTCCCTATATTGATATTGTGAAGGGATTTGGGCCATCAATAATTTCATTAGGAGCGTTGGGTAGTCATTACTCATATCTACTTGTTTCTGCCTCATAAAGATAGATCCCTTGGTAAAAACCATGTTAAAAATGGTTCCGCTGATAATGGTACAAATGAATTCTGCCTTGAATTTGAAGTGAATTGTTGAGTTTTGTATCGCAATTTGAGTGATATCGATTTGGTTGATAAAATTACATAAAAAATTTTATAAAATAATTTAATGATGTTTATAACTCATTTAAATCATGTTTAATATATAATATGATGGATAATTATTTTATATTATATTTGATTTAACTATAATTGAAAGGGATAGAATTACAAAAAGTATTATCATCTTCTTGATATAGAATAATTTATGAACTTTTAAAGTGTAGAAACTTATTTTTAATTCATGATATTAAATTTATATATCTTATTATATCTTTAAAAATTACATCAATAATTTAAATTATATAAATTTTTAAAAAAATAATTTTGACTAATAAATAAATTATCTTATTTTAATATTTACGCATATAAAATATAAGATAAGATATTTAATCTTATGTAAAATATTATCTTATTTTATTATAATCTTATATAACAAACATAATTTTAAATTAATCATTTGTCGTCTTTTTTTTTTTTTATTTAAGGAAAAGGAATTTAAATTCCAACCACTGAATTAAATATTCAAATACTAATAATTTGTCTTTTAAAATGTTTTTCCATTGATCTCACCCAAACGTGCACAAATTCTAATAGTAAGAAGATGTGATGTGTTATTTGTGAACCATAAGTCCATAACCCTTTTACTTATTGAACACGTAGGCCTAGATAGAACCCAAACGCTTTGACAAGCTTATCTGACTATGAATTTAGGCCTAGTTAGCACTGACCCATTTGAGCCTATAGTTTTTTCTTGTTATCCAGCAGTGATGCTGTGCTGATTAAACTAGATGATAATCTCTTAGATTTGAGCCCAACCTCATTCAACCCAATTTAAATGAAAATTTCCCATGTAAAAAAGTTTGGACGAGCCTTCCTTTATTCAACCAAAGCACTCCGGCCGAACTCTCTCTGAGATCGACGCTCGAAATCTGCCCCACCCCCACCCAACTAAGATTCATGCCTTCACTCTCAAGGTTTCCATGCTTTTCGCTGCTTTCTTTGCTATTTGCTTAAATCTCTAAAAAAATTAAAAATGCATCTCTAATTATGAGCAATGAATAAGGACTTTCACGATTAAAGTGTTGTTAATCTTAGCTTTTAAGCCACAACGGCTCCTTGATTGACGTTATTTGAGTGATTTCAAACTTTTTTTTTTTTTTTTCTAATATAAAAACTATTTCGTGCACCATTAAACTTTAATAAATTTAAAGGATTGAAAATATATAAAAAATTAATATAATAAAAATATGACGCATTATAATTTAATTTTGATTGTCTATGAATCAATAATCATATTAAATAATTATCAATTTATATTTAATACACTGTTAGTAAATCAGATAATATTATTTAATTAATAAATAAATATTAATTTTAAAAATAAATATATAAAAATTTAATTTCTTTAAAAAAAATTTATTCATTAATAAAATGACCCCATCTAATTTATCTTATTAATAAATTGATATAATTTGATTCATTAATAGTATATAAAATTTTAATAATATTTTTTTATTTTTTAAGTATAATTTTCTAAATTATAAGATTTAAACAAGTATGGAATAGCCAAGCAACGTGATCCGAACATAGATGAAGAAAAAGTGAAGCATTTTCTACGACAGTGTTATGTTCCTAACAAACCGGTTGAAAGGGAGACTGGGACAGTTATGGTAAAAAAGAGCATGACAAAATATTTTTTGTCTCATTGCTTTTTTCAAAAGAGGTTAAATCGCTTATATTATATAGGTTTTAGGCCCTTACAATACTCAGGAAGTCTCTCCTAACAAATCTACATAACGTAGAAAGAATAAATTTAATGTCAAATTCAACATTATGAGCTTAAGTTGTTAGAAAATCTACATAAAAATTGACTTGTTGCTATTTTAGTATATGATACGTCTTCCTCTAAATTGAAAAAAAAAAAGAAAAAGAATGTTCTTTGCATTCTGTTATGATAAGGATCGTTCAATTGATGTATAGTGTGAATGAAATTCATTGTAAATTTAATTTTTATTATAAATGAAAGTATCATATAAAAAAAAATTTGATATTTAATTCAATTAATTTATATAATCATTATTAAAAAATAATATTCAATAAATTTAGAATTTAAATTTTAATATTTAGAATTTTTTTATTTTTTGTTTTCTTTATACAAAAAAATATATTATATTAAAAAAACACTCTTAGCTTCATTAAAATTTAAGCAAAAAAAAAAAAGTTTATAAAAACCCCACTCTAGGAATCTTTTATGCCTTATCATGAAATCATTCAGGCTTATTTTAGCTTTGATAATGCGTAATGAACCATTGCTCCTTTATTGAGGTTTTTTTTTTTTTTTAATTTATCTCTCTTTTTTAGAAATATAAAGATGTAGCATATTTGTATATAAACTAAAATAGTCGATTAGAATTTAAATTGATTAAAGCATCCCAAGTCTTAATTGATTTTGGGTTTAAATCCTACTCAATAAATAATCTGATCCAATGTACTATATAAATAATCATCTAATTATTGTAAGCAAAGGTGGACGGCCCTCTCAAAAATTTTTAACCTAATTTAATAAAAAGAAACTTGTGCACAACTTTACAGTAATAGCTCCTAAACTTTTCTAATCTAATTTAATTTGAAAATTTGTGGGAAATTAAGTAATTGCTTTAAAAACAAATTGATCAATAAGGTCTTTTTAAGGTTTGTGAAATAAGAATAAATCAAATGGATCGATTTAGAATTTGAATTTTTATAAATTTTAAATTTTAAAATTTTATATTAATAAATTAAAAAAATTATATGAAATAATTACGTCATGTCATTATATATATATATATTTTTTTCATTTAAATTATCTCACATAATTATATTATTAAAAAATTATTTATTTATTATAAAAATTTAATTAATTTATTAAAATAAATATTTACTATTTAATTATCATATGTAATAAATGATTAATTTTTTAATAATATAATTACACATCATGATGTAAATTAAAAAAAAAAATACTAACATTTTATACAAATTTTTCTCCTAATAAATCTTCTTTGATTATTATTAGATTTTTTGATGAATTATGACTACATATGGAAACAACAAGGAAAATATTTTTTTGAGATTGTGATTTTTGCGCACCTTTTTCTTTTATTTTCCTCGAAGAAGAATGATGAGAAAGCTATTGTATTTTCAATTTCTGATATCTTCATCAACAATTATTACAGCACAGCTTCAATGATTACTTGCGGTGGATTTGCCAAAAATATATCATAAAAGCTACAACATGCCCCTCTAAAAGGTAGCAAAGAATGACATATCTAACTTTACTCGAATAAAGTGACCCCTGTCCTTCACTTTTTCTCACCAAATCAACAGTCCTTAAATTAACTTTGTAAAATCCTGGTAAATTTCAAGATTTCACTTTTAATTTTTCTTTTGCAAATGTTTATAAGCATTACCATCATTGAAATTAAATCTAGATTTTTGCTTAGGGAAGTTGGCAGCCAAACAAATTACTTGAACCAATCAAATCCCTTATTCTTGAAGCAAAATTTAAACAAACGGCTTTAGACCAAGAGTTTCCCACAATGTTTTTTTCTTTTCTTTTCTCTATAACCAAACGATGACAGTTTTTTCCTTTTCTTCTCTATCTAACCAAACAATGACATGGGATTTTTTGTACAATAATTCCTTGAACATCATTGTCTTAGGCGTGCATGCAAAATCTCTGTGCCTTTGAGTGAAAACATCAATGATTCAATCAACTTTCTGTTGTCATTTGCCCACTTTCTCAACCAACTCGAATGTGTCCATCTTAAGCATTTCCAATTTTAGTTAATCCAAATCTTTTGTAATTAATCAAATTCAAAGTACGAATACTTTTATTTTCCTATCACATTTTTATTTATTCGACGTAATCATAATAATTATTCATATGTATTTAGAACAAAATTATTAATGATCAAGACCTCATAGTTTTATTCTAATAATTCGTATATTTTTATCATATATATTTTCTGTAAAATATAAAATTTATTTTTTATAATTTATATTAATATGTTAAATATAAATATTTTTAATTTTTTATTAAATTTATATGATTTTTGCTATATTTTAAATTTGGTTCGTATTTTTTTATGTGTGTTTTGGTTTGGGATTAAAAGTACCAGGGACGCTATAAAAAGCTTACAGTGGGAGCAATGAAGAAAAGCAGGGAGCAATGAAGGACAAACTCCAAAAGCAATCTCTCTCCTTCTTTCTTTATTCTTCCTAAAACCGTTTTGAAACAACCCCAAACAAATTAAAAGAAAAAAGAAGAGAAAGAAATCGCACAATCTCTCTTTCTTTGCGTTTCTCTCTTCTTCTTTCTTTCTCTTTTTTTTTTTTTTTCCTTCTGAGAGGGAGAGAGCTCTTCTTTGCAGAAACGTTTCTGTTTCGGATCATCAAGCTTGGGGCCAAACTCATTTGCAGGTACATTCGTTTCTTCAAAGATTGCATTGTTGTAACTTTATGATTCTGAGGTTTTAGCCTTTCAAAGCTGTAAACTTCTATATTGGTTTAATTTTTTATGGAAAATACAACAATTTTTGAAACTCATGCAAATGATATATAACAAACAAATGTTTCAAATTATGAAAGAAAATTTATTGATTCTTTCTCTTTCAAGTTTCCTTCATTTCACACCATTTCTCCTTTGTTTTTTTTTTTTTTTTGCAGAATATTTGTCTGTGTTTTTTCTTAATATTCTCATCTAATACGTTGAACTTTACCAACGTTAGCAGAGAATCCTGGTAGTAGTTTTGTACTTTGAAACATCATTTGACTGTGTAAACATAATCTTACATGTTGACAGCATTACCCCTGTTTTTAACTGTAAAACCCATGAAACCACCACAGTAGGAAGGGTGGAATCGTCCCAAAGAATCAAACACTGTTTGTTTCTGTTTCCTGCTGTGGAAAGAGTTTTGTTTGACAAAGACTTGCAAGGGAAGAAAAAGATTGCAAAGATTCCTTTACTCATCTGTTAATCAATCTTGCACGCTTTTCCATGCAAAAAGAAAAAAAAAACAATTGTTCTTTTCATTTTTAGCAAAAATAAATTAGGATTCTTTATTGTTCTTGTAACTCATATTCGATGTTCATGTGCATGAACCCAAAAGATTCACTGCCAAAAATTATTTAAATCCAATGGTTTGGTATAAAGCCATAAAATTCTGAATAAAAGAAAAAAAGTTGGTACCTTGTCGTGCATTGCACGCAATAAACTGAGCTTTTGTTGCAACAGAAAGCTATTTCAGTTCACAAATGGGTTTCTTTGTGATTAGTTACTTTAATCAAAAGTTTAATTTAATCGCATGGAATTTTGGTAGGCTTTATTCTAAACCCAAATCATCAAAAGCCCAAAACCAATTTTCTTACTTGCACGATTTTCTATAATTTCACTTTTTTGACTTTCAGGTATCGATAACATGGATCCACAAGGACAAAACAATGAATCTATTAATGTTACTGTTATCTGATTTAATTTTTTTTTAATTTATTGCAGATAACAAGATTTCATTTTTTCAGTGAACCGGAATCTACAGGTTTTCTACTTTGTTGGAACATTGAGTCTGTAATGTGATGAAAAATGGAGAGTGGTGTAGGAAGTAACCTCAATGAGAGACATGGAGTTTTTAAGGATGAGTCCTGGTTTAGCCAGTTCAGGAATGGCTCTAATCCATGGATGGCTAGATATGTCTATGCATTGATCTTTCTAGTGTCAAATTTGCTGGCTTGGGCTGTCCGAGATTATGGCCACAATGCCTTCCCAGAAATGGAAAGTAAGATTGCTTTTTTACATCAACATTGTTTTGTGAGACATGCTGTTGGGTTTGCTTCTTGTTTGTCCCATTGATAAATGTATTACCCTAATGCATTTTGAATTTCAGTTTCTGGTTTGGCTAGAGCTTTATGATAATAACGTTAATAGGTACGTATATGGGAATGTGGTTGTAGAACTCAAGAATTGCCATGGTGGCCGTGGTTGTTTGGGCGCAGGAGGAGTCCTACGCGTGAGCTTGGGATGTTTTGTATCCTTGATTCATAATGATAGATTTTTTTTTTTTATTTGTTGACAATGATTGCATTCTGTGCTCAACAGTTAGATGTTGAATGTCAAATACCACAATGCTGAAGAGTAGGACCTCACAATGCTCTCTTGTCAAACCTTAAAAATGATGAAGAAAAAATGAGGAGCAACCATGAAACTAAAGAGTAACAAAATTTCAGTTTAATGACAAATTTTAAGAAAATTTTTTAACCTTTTTGGTACAAAGAAAGTGGTAGCTTGGGGATAGAGGAAAGGATTGAATGTGCTGAAATTTGATGCCACCTCTTAAGAGTGGCTGCACAAACCAAACTGAGCTGAGCTACGGGTTCAAAAATCTTCAACTTTAAAGTTTGCATAATTGCTACTTTATTCTGGAAAATACCTGTAAAGAAGATGACGTTTAGCCTAACTACATGTGGAATTATCATTATTGTGCTTCTTGATACATACAGAAAACATTACCTGCATTTGATCCATTCCAATGCATAAATGTGAAAAGCTTGGTTTCTACAAATTTATGTAGTTTCACTTTTTAGTTTTTTTATTATTTTGATTCCATTGCATTATTCCTTAATTTTATTGAAGGCATTCTATTTTGTAATGTTTGTTTCAACTGCTGGTACCCCAAGGTTGTACAATTGCAGAGACTCATGGCATTCAGGATGGTGGTCTGCAAAGATAGGCCTCTGGATTGCCTTGACAGTCACCTCCTTTTTGCTTCCTAGTTTCATGATACAAATATACGGTTCGTGTTCTATTTTCCAAAAATCTACCACCATTCTCTCTTTCCCCCATCTTTTAATAATTAATCCTAGCTAGGACTTTAGCACCAGTTTTTTATTTTGCTGTAGTTGGCATCAAATCTCTGATATGTTGTTCTTTTTCCTTTCGTTGCTCTTTTTGGCAGGGGAGATTGCGCATTTTGGTGCAGGGTACATCATAGATTCCTGTTATAAATTCATCTGTATAAGACATGTACAATGTTATTGGAATAGTCTGTTCAGGAAGTTGAAGATCGATGCTTCCTAAGTTACACAAGTCAATTTTATTGTTTAAGGACTTTCTGCTTATCCTTTTCAGGGTCTTTCTCCTAGTTCAGCTAGTAAGCGTAATCAGTTTCATTACATGGCTGAATGATTGTTGTCAATTAGATAAAAATGCAGAAAGATGGTAAGGCTTATCCCTTCCTAGAACTGATTCTGAAACCTGAGAATATGAACATTAATTCTGCTTTTATTAGATAATTTTCCCAAGTAAAAAAAATTGTTTTCTTTTGATGTTTTTGAGAGTGGAAACCATTTTCTATTAGTCAAACAATGAGATAACCGATACGATTTTGCTTTTGGCCTTTACACATATTTGCACTTTTTATATAAATCATTTGTAAATGTACAATGCAGTGAATAATCTCTCACCTGCTGAAGAGAGTGAACATTCTTATCAATAGATTGTAGTAAGAATTATTCAGCTCTAAAGTTTTACCCTGAAAATTAAAGCAAATTCCAAAGTCTGAATTCATTATTTATTTCATGTTTTATGTTGCAGCAGTAATCACAGAAATAAGATGTCATGATTTGGAGTTCAAGATCTAAAGTGATTACTCTGTTAAATCACATAATTGAATCTCTTTACTGTCATAGCATGGAACCTTGTTCAAACTTATACAGCCATTTTCTTCCAGTCACATCTGTCCTGCATTTGCACAATTGATTAAGTGAGGAATATGTACTTTGTGGCTCCTGTTAGATATATGATATTTCCTACAATTGTTTCAAGTAAAGCTAGCATACATTTGGAAAACTCTTTTCTGTGGCATTCAAAGAAATTTAGTTATTTACTTTTCAGTATGTATTTGGGTTTTAATGCTGATAGAAAAATTACTTTTTCTGTAGCCACATCCATGTGATGTTGCTTGCAACTGCTGCATATGTTATATGCATAGTGGGGATCATCATGATGTACATTTGGTATGCACCAGAACCGTCCTGCCTCCTTAACATTTCCTTCATCACGTGGACACTGGTACTCCTGCAGCTGATGACTAGTGTTTCCCTCCACCCTAAAGTATGTTCTGGTCACGCCTGGCCTTTCACTTCTTAAATGCTATAGCATGATTTCTAATCAAATGCATGATTTCTTTCTGAAACAGGTGAATGCTGGCTTCTTAACTCCAGGGCTCATGGGGCTTTATGTGGTATTCATCTGTTGGTGCGCCATCCGAAGGCATGATTTTAGGCATTTGGGATAGTAATTGATCAGTTTTAGAGTTTTCGGAGTGCATTCATTAACATTTCATTGTTACAACTGCAACCACTAAAACCAGTGTTCAATCACAAATCAAGCAACAATTAGGATTGAGGTGGTTTATGGATATGGACCTATGGAACAATCCCCATGAGTTTTGTCACCGCCCTAAGAAATTACAAAAAAGATAGTCTTATCCTTATTAGCTCTTTACTTTGGTAGACTGTTGGTTTATTGAGTTTTAGCTTTATGACATTTATGTTTTTGCAGTGAACCGGCAGGGGAAAATTGTAATAGGAAAGCAGAAGCTTCAAACAAAACGGACTGGCTCACAATCATAGTAATATTTCATTCTTTTGAAATCTGTTAAATGTTTTGAACCAAGTATTAGTGACTGCTCATCTAACTACTGCAACTCAACCACTTACACTCCATATAAGGAAAAAAGTGTTTGTGTTTTCCCCATCTAATAGCAATTTGTTGTAAAGTTTACCACAAGCATGATGATAACTCTCTTTATTCTTTCAGAGCTTTGTCGTTGCGCTACTGGCTATGGTTATTGCTACATTTTCTACCGGTATTGATTCTCAATGTTTTCAGGTTTGTTCCACTAGCTTCATAAATGTTTAGTAGTTATCTCCCTTTTCCATGAAAATGCATCTCACAACAGCTGCAGTTCAGGAAAAAGGAAACACCAGCTGAGGATGCCCTACCATATGGTTACGGTTTCTTCCACTTTGTTTTTGCTACTGGAGCAATGTACTTCGCAATGCTATTGATTGGTTGGAATACTCATCATACTATTAAAAAGTATGTCCCTGCTTTGCCATAATATTTCTGCAGTTATTGCTTCATGCATTTGAACTTTGATTTATAATGAATTTTGAATATTTATTTGCTAGTGTTGCGAAAAGATGAGTAGATGGGAATAGATTATGACTAATTTACTTGTTAGTTCTTAGTAACATCTCTACAGACGTTTCTCAGTGATTAGCAAGTTCGTAAAGCCGAAAGCAACAGCAACTTATTCGATAATGAGAAGAATGTAATAACTTTACTCCGACACTGTTTTGCAGATGGACAATCGATGTTGGTTGGACCAGTACCTGGGTCAGGATAGTGAATGAATGGCTAGCCATCTGCGTTTATCGTAAGTACTTAATCAGAACTAGATTTGATATGATTGCCAGGGCCATTGTCAAACATAGAGGTTTCCTTTGACTTTCAGATGCTTTAATGATGATTAACAGACTAAACTATGATCAGAAAGATTGTTAAAAGACAAGATTAGGAGATTAGGTGATAAGATTTGACATACTAATAGAATAAGATTTATTATGTTGCAGTGTGGATGCTGGTGGCTCCTGTTATATTGAGGTGCAGACAAACGAGTGAACCTGCATGAAAAAATTTATGAAAGATGTTCAAATGATTTTTGCAGTTGCTCCGACCCTTTTAATTACATAAATGTTTACCAATCTGCTTTGAAGCATTGCTTAGAAGGAATAGAGCCGGGGCAACGCCTACATCCCAATTCTTTTGCCTGAAGGAAGCTGATGTTCAATCCTCTATCTCAGCTTAACGTGGGAATATGGAAATACTTTTAAATTTTGAAATATGTCAAACAAAATCCCCATTAATAGTTGTAAATACAACGGACTTTTCCAAAAGCTTCAACCAAAATTACATTTTTTATGGGCTATTTCGCCTAAAAAACGAATGGCTCATTAGGAAATTTAAGTACCAGCTCCCGAAATTTGACAAAGGTCAAAGGTTGCAAAAATAAAAGTAAAAATATGTCATTTTTTTTACCTCTTATTTTGGTTTAATTCAAATATTGAAAGGGGAAATCTGGAATTTGGACTTCATCCAAGAAAATAGAAACAAAATATTTCTAAAAAAATTCCTTTGTTCTTTTTTAGGCCAAAGACAAAATGCGAACTGCAAATTCTTCAAATAATCACAATATTCAATAATAGTACATTACAAGGTTACAAACTGCGACAACTTTAAAAAACTCACATACTCGGAAGTGGTTGTCCAGAGTCATTGAGAGACCGCAAAATCATACAACACTAAGGGGAAATACAAGGTAGAAAAAAGAGGGGAAATGATACAATTTGTACCAAGGCAATACACAGATCACTTAATGGAAATTACAATAAACGTCATATCTGCACACACAAAAAAAAAAAAAAAAAAAAAAAAGACAACCATTGACCCTTGTAAATCTGAGCTTGCAGTTTCTCGCTCTTCTCTCTATGTGTGAGCATCGAACTAATTATCTTCGGCCAGTATGGATAACAGATCCTTAAACCCGGAAAGGAATGACAGAATTTATGATAGGGCTTGGATCATTTGAGCTAAAGCCAAAACTTTCCACTCATCAATTTAACAGGTAGCAACAATAGTGTGCTTAACCAGATATGGGGTCCGGGATGCTTTGTTCTTTATATTCAGCCAAATGGGTTGCCCCCAACAGAAGAGAAAGGCTGTGGGGTAGCCGGTGCCGAGAATCTAACAGCCGCCTGTTGATCAGTATTTACAAAACCAAAAGATGCCTCACTGCCAATGCCCCCAATCTGATGGCTGCAAAGCAATGAATAACTCAAAGATTAGGAATATAAACATAGAATAAACTTAAAAGTTGTTGGACAAAACCAGCAACTGGACACAGCCAGTAACCATAAGCTCTCTCTCTCTTCCTTTTTTTCCCCTTTTTACAACAATTTATGGTAAAAAGTTATTATTCAAGAACTGAGAAATTATTTACCTGGAAGGTGTCAAGTTACTGGGTAATTGTGCTCCTGGGTATGGTCCTGTAAAGTATTGAAGAATTCAGCATATTAAATAAACAAAATTAAATATATATATATATATAGAAGGGGGAATTAAAATGCTTTACTTTGTGGCACTGCTGATGCATAAGGCGGTGGCTGCAATGGCATCCCTGGAGCATAAGGCAAAGACTGAGGTGGCATCCATGCTGATGATGGAGTACCAAAGCTAGAAGTGTGCCTTAGGCCAGTAGGAGGTAGCACATTTGGTAGGGCACCTTGCAAGGAAGCCATTGAAGGGAACTACACCACAAGCAACACAATATAAAGAAGATTGCAAAAGAAACAATAAATGTGCAACTCCTGGATAAGTTCAAGGACAAATGCTTTGCATAGGGATTAAAAAGTGAGAGTAGGTTGGGAATTGTAGTTATTGAATTAATTGATCATGCATATCAAAAAGTAACAAGCAAAATCACACTCATATGTAGTGTTTATTACGTTCAAGATTGTCAACCAGAATATCCGGATTAGACAGCTATGATCCACAGAGTCAAATAAACCCAAGTTTCCTCACAGGCTCAGCCAAAAGAGTCAAAATAGCATCAAGAAATTAAACAATAACCCTGTTCTCTCTCTCTCTCTCTCACTTAAATTTTACAGCAAGACTTAATTTCTACGTAAACCAACAAAACAAGCATGCAAACATTATAAACTGTCATAATGTTATCAGAGTCCTTATAGCCCACTAGGACCAAGTCAGTCAGTGGTACAAGCAATGAAATAGTTCAAAAGAAGTGAATAACATACTGTTTGAGTTTGAGAATGAAGTGCTTCACCGCCGAGATCAAATGGGTTTATCGATCTTGATGACTGTGGAAAAGCAGACATTGGCTGTAACAACAAAATGCATGGAGAACTATAAGTGATTCATCAACTAGAAATGCAGTTAAGTAAGAAATAATGAACTTGTGAACCTAATTTATTTTGAAAGGTAACAGTACCATTGCAGTATTATATTGCATGGTGAACCCCATGCCACGTGGTGGGCCAGTTTGCCATCCTAGTGCAGATGCAGGATAGGTAGGATAGGTTGCAGTAAATAGATCCTACAAAAAACAAGAAGCTAACCCAATAAATAATCCTCGCAACAGAAAACTACAATGTCCTTGGTCTAAAAAGAAATTACCACAGGTAGTTCTTTTCTTCCACTTGCTTTTGTTTCTGTAGGGGGAGGCTGTGATGCAACAGTAGAAGTGACATCCTGGACAGGTTTCAAGACGGCTTGAGTTGTTTGTGCAACTGGTGCACTCAAAGGCCCCTGCATGTGCTGGGAAGGAGCAAAATTCAACGGCTGCCAAAGAGTTGCAACACAAAATTTGGTTAACAAAGAGTCAGTTATCCAAAAAAAAAAAAGCCACAAAATATAAGAAAACTAGAAAATACCCACCGATGGCATAAATTGTTGGCTAGTAGAATGACCGCTGGTTGCTGAGAAAAAATTCGCCTGTTGATACTGCATGTTAGGCCATTGTCCAGCATTATTAACACTGACCTGGGAACTACCACTGCTGACAGGCATTATAGGCATTAATCCAGGAGCAGCTGTCAAAGCACCAGGAGGCAATGTTGAGAAATTGCTAACTCTAGCAGCTGCAGGAGCAGCAGCACCAAAGGGTAATGTTTGGCTCTGCCCTGTGAATGCAACATTGGAATTACCAATTAGAGGTGCTGCATTCACATTGGCCACAGGAGCAGGTATCCAACCACCAATACCGCTAGATACTCCTGATAGATGACCAGGTACAGATGGTGGAACTGACAATTGAGAAAGAACAGAATCCAGGGTGTTCACATTCGAAGGGGCCTGAGAAACATTTGTCTGCGAGGAAAAATCAAAAGAGGCCCAGTTGTTATCATTGGTAGAACTTGTTGGCTGCACTATGGATTGAGTCACGGCAGTTTGTTGTGTCTGAGTAACAGCAGAAGCTACTGGAGGTTCAGGATCAGCATCAAAATCAATTAAGCTAACTGTCGTTTCCAACTTGACTTCTGCTGGATTCCCGCTGGTAGATCCTAAGCTGCTAGAAGATGCAGTTCTCTGCTAGAAGTAATACTTCAGTAAGTCCATTTCCTTTTTCTTTACCCAAATAAAATTGAGCAAAATAAAGGAAGACAGGAAAACATCTTTTTCCTTCGAGCAATAATAAAAAAAAGTAAGAATCTTAATAAATGACCATGCAAAGTTCTAGATTGATGATTCTTTAACAGCATTAAAAATACATTTATTTGGTGACAATTGACACCCAAGTTAAACCTATATTCCACTTAAAATGCACATGAATTCACACATGAGCGAGTGACAGATAGCCTAAAGATGAAAAGAATCAACCACAAAACAACTGCAAGGAACTTATTATGGAAAGCCAAACCTGGGATGCTTTTATCTATTGGTACAAGTTTATGTAACTTCAAGGCATAAATCATCACACCAAACATTGCAAAAGAGTTGAAGCAGCAAAGTAGCACGGTTTTATAATCAAATTGTCCATAACTCAGAAAATTATCATTATTAGCCGCATGAATAGAGTCACTTCCTGCACACACTACCTAGTGGCTCCAATAAAAGGTTGTCAACTAATGAAAATAAGGTAGTCTAGATGGATTCCCAACACGATAAGAATTATCAACCCCAACCAAAAGTAGGACAAATACTCTGAATAAATTACAGAAAGAGAAGAGAAAAAGTAAATTTTAAAGGAATGAGAACCATGCCAAGTGGTTAATTGTGGCAAAAAGCATCATGTGAACACTATAGGTTGTAACAAATTCAAAAGGGCATAATGCTAAGACATAAATAAATTACTTTTATGTGAGAGAGATGAGGAACAGCACAAAAAACAAAGAAAAGATTTGTGAACATTGCAAATTAAACCCAAACAAAACCCTGACCAGAACATTAAACTATTGTTACCAAGCACATAGCAGAAACTACCTGTGTCTGAGGGCCATCAACAGTTCTGCTGCCATTTGCCTTTGGAGGTTCACTTATACGAAGGGGTATTACATTCTCACCCAAAATTTCTCTAACAGGACGAACCACTGGGGGACTGAATGACTCTAAATCTTTTGGTCGCTCAGGTGACCTCCCTTCTAACTTTGGATCTCCATCAGATATTCTACGATCTTCAGGTTTCCTCCCATTACCAAATCTATCTTCTCTGCGCCAGTCATTGACAACCTCAGGACGAGCAGGACTTCTTCTGTAATCACCATATTGTTGACTTTCTTGATCATATCCAGGACTTCGCCTTTCATCATAACCATATCTAAAATTTCTGTCATCATTTCTTCCCGCTGGACTGGACCTGCCACCGTAACGCCGTTCATTTGTATCTTCATATGGTGGACTTCTAGACCCTCCCTGATATCCATCTGTCCTCCTATTCTCATAAAAGTCTTCCTTGTCACCCTGCATAATGCACAATTCAGAAAATCATAACACAGCACTCTTCAGTATCACGATATCTAAAAACTCCCTCATCCAGAAGTAGGAACCTAACCTATAATATCACCGTCTATCATATCATATCTCACAACTTTATAGCTGATCGACATTCAATGGAAATTAGGAATATAGAAGGGCATCTTACCATCTTTCCTCGTGAAGGCTTGTCATAGCTTCTTTCACCACTGTATCTTCTGTCCACATAAACATGCTTAATGAAGTCACGAAGCCTCTCAACATTGCTGGCAACAAAATTTTGACTCAGAAACATGGTAACTAATGAAGGCACAAAACCAAAAGATTGGATATTTGAGTGATAACCTGCTGTCAGGAAGAGAATTACGCTGAGGATCCCATTCTTTATAATAGATTTCTTTTGCACGCTGCATGTAAGTTAAACGAACAAGGCAAAAATGAGAAACTGGAATATTAGAAATGAAAAGAAAATTGCATATATATGAAAGAAATCTTTTCCTTTTTTTCTTTATCAAAAGAAGGGAAGGGAGAGAGAGATAGCGAGAGAGGATTTATCTATACCTGATTTCCCCCTTCTTGAAGAGCAATAACTTCTTGAGAAGTAAATTTAGCCAGCGATACTGATTTAACTCTGTGTGTGAATTCCCGACTGGAAACAATTCAAACCAGGAGCCAGTTTTAGTAAACCTACTGACTATCATTACAAAGGCACTAAAGTCTCATATATAAGCTAATCAGCAGCCAATTTTAAAATAAACCTTAATGTGCCAAAAAACTCTGAACACTTACTGTATTCCACTACAGGTGGTGCAAACAAATGTCCAGAAATTTGTGCAAACATATTGAGGGCCCTGCTCAACTGACAAGTTAGCAAATAGCAACACTATGACAGAGAAAGTACACACTCCAAAATTTACACATTAAAGGAAATCACAGTCAATTTAGCACAAGGAAAATGCAGCCAAAACACATATTTCAATTGCGAAGTTTCTGCAAGCAACATTTCGTGAGGATATTCGAACAAATATTTTATTGAACAACCAAAACTCCCCAAAAGGTTTAAGAGTGAAGATCCCAGCAGCCACCAAAAATTTAATCAGGCTTTCTAATTGTAAACAAATTCTTATCAATATTCAAACTATACAAACTATCTCACTAGTCATAACTACCAGCCTAAGCAGAACCTGCTTTTTCCTTTTTTTCAAAATTCATGGGTTAATTTGCCATTTTTGCAGGGATATAAATATAGCAGGATCAATAATATAGTCTGTACAATAAATCATAAAGGGACCACAAGTATTATTGATTTCAAAGCCTACATACATAAGCAAGTATATCGATGACTAAATACGAAAACCAGATATACTTGATGAACAATTCACACAGTGTTATTCCATCAATCAATAGCAGGACACGACAGCTTTTTGACTACAATCATGGGATCAAAACAAAAACAAGAAAAAACAATAAAAAAGAAAATCATACCAAACTGTTGCAGTTAATACATCTACGATTCTCCGGTTGTTTGAGAAGACCCCGAATTATTCGCTCATTTTTCTCGTCTTCCTTCACTCGACTCGCCATCACACCCTTCCTATATCAAAATAGGCAAAGACCAAATTAGAAAATTTAAAAAAATGAACAAAAAATTAAAAAAAAAAGTCAGTCGACATTAATTTTGTCCAAATTATCATTAATCACCAGCAGACACAAAAATATTAATTAATTTCAAAAATTATAATTCAATTAATTCTAAATTTTTTTCTTCTACATTATTATCATTCCCATAAAAATCAATTAAACATTAACTTCCCTTCACTGCCAAGCAAAATTAAACAATCTAAACTACAAACCTCCTATTTTCCCTGCTAATCAAACAAACAAAAAAAATAATATACAAAAATTCAACTAACCAAAGGCAACGGATCTGAAAAATCAAAGCAACTTAAAACCACAAAGCAGCACAAATAGATAAAATAAGGACGTGTTTGGAACCCTAGAAAAGTTGACCGAGAAAAAAAAGAAAAAAAGAAGACAAGAAACGAAACAAAGGACTGACCTGGAACCAAAGAGAAAAAGGAAAAGTTTGTTTCAACTTTCTTTTGGACGCTTTTAAATGAATTAATTCCGATCCAACGCCAAGAATATTATGTCAATTATAAGAGCAATAAAAACTGGATTAAATATAAAAAAAAAAAAGAGAGAGAGAAATCTGTAGATCTTTGAAAGGGTGTTGGTAACTACAGAGGGAAGCTTTGGTACAGTTAAGAACTAAGAAAAAAAAACTAGGACAATAAAAGGCTGCTTTATTATTTTTATTGTTTTTTGCTTAAAAATGAAGAGAGAGAAATTAGGGATTTTTTAAATTTCCTTTCACTGTGTTCTCGGGCAGAGGAGAAAAAGAGGAAAGGTCTTGATTCCGTACAGTTGCTCCATTTGACAGTTTTCGTCTAATTTTTTTCGTATATTTTTAACGAACACGCCCTCAATTTGTCTACTTATTTTATTATTATTTATATAAAAACCCAAATTAATGATAGAAATTTATCCATTAGCCCAATTTATCGAACCAGTATAAATATAATCTGATAAGGTCAATTATTTTAAAAAAATACTAATTTTACATTGAGAAAAAAATGTTTCATCAGAGTTTCAGGCCACTAGTTGAATGCTAATTAAATGTCACAATAGTTACTGAAATTAAAGTCTTAAAGTAACATTGATTTCAATATTCTATATTTTTTTTTGGCCAATCAACTTGGAAGAAAACATTTATTTTCATAATAATTTTTAATAATATAATTATGTTTGCTCTTTAATAATTCTTAACAATATAAAGGTTTCTGTCTTTTGTTTTTGAAAAAATGTTTCAAGTTTAATTATAGATACCTTCCCTCTGTATTATGTAAATGAATAGATTGTATTTGAAATAAACTTGATAATTTTTATTATTATATCATGTAAAATATTATATTTGTATTATATTTTACATGAAAATCATGTATAATAATTTATATTAATATAAAAATATAAAATATATTTTTTATTTTATTAAATTTATTTATAATTTTTATTAAAATTTTAAGTTATATTATTTTTGTATCATTTATTTATATCATTTTCATATCATATTTTAGATTGTCATATTTAATTTTGACTAAAATAATTTTTTTTTTAATTTTGTATCTTATGGGAATTCTTTTTAGAGTAATGAATTTGTTTCAACTCTTTTTATTTAAAATGATCAATTTTGTATTTTATAGTTTATAGCTATATGCGGTGAAGCTATATCTTTTAGGGAGTGAAATTATTTTTTTAATTGTATGTGATTAAAAAAATTCATTTCATTCTATGTTTATATGTTTAAAATAATCAAAATGTAAACTCTAATTATTTAAATTAAAAATTTAGCATTCCTTTATTGATTTCAAATTTCAAGTTTTACAGCTGTAGTTTTTTCAAGTCTTTTATGCTGAAATTTAAACGCTGTCTTGCTCTGTCAATGAACAATCGAGACTTCTGGAATGTGGGATGTAGACATGAAAAATTGGTGGATTTTCCGTTTTTGGTCGTCAGCAACATGTTCAATTTGTTCATATTGAGTTCTTTATCGCTTCTTTTTTTTTTTTTTTTCCTTTTTGGTTTCATACTTCCAAAATAAAAGGGTTTTTATATTGTTGTATTATTTTATTTGCTCTTACTTAAAAAAAAAAGAAAAAACCAAAATTTTACCCAACTTTCTTTAGACATAATAATCTAGTCCATAAACTTGTGCTGTGTTGGAGCCAAAAGGTACAAATGATTCAACTTATATTAACTTATTCTAAAAAAGAAAGCAAGCAATACTTAATTCATATTAATACCGTGCGAGTTACTGTGTGACATAAAGAAATAGCCATGTTCTTTTTTTATTTTTTTGTAATTTTTAATTCCATCCTTAAATTTTATATCTTTAGATGAAATATTATGCATATAATTTTTTCAAATCGGTAACTTTTGAATCAATAATTAATTATATTTGATAATTTAAAATATGATATAAATATAATATAAAAAAAATTAAAATTTATATGATTTAAAATTTTAATAATAATTACATCTAAATTTAACAAAACTAAAAAAATATATTTCATATATTTTTATATCTACATAAATTGTGACATATAATTCTTATATAAAACATAATATAAATAAACAAATTTTAATATTTTACACGACATAAATACATTAATCACCTAACTATTTTAAATGTTGTTTCATTCTTATAATAATGAAGATGTTAATGTTATCATTACATTACTTGTAAAAGGTGTTAGATAAATATTAAATGATAACCACTCACTCCATATAGAAATTTGTTAAATTAAAAATACAACCTCCATTTTAAGTTTTTACCTTTTCATTTTTCATATTTACACATAATTATGCATACACAAAAAGAGGTTTGACATATAATTATGAATAACGATGATAACAAGTCAAGTTGAAGTGGATTTTTATTTGTCTCAATTTTTATTCAAGTTCATAAATTTTACATCTAATTTTGATATTCAAATATTATTTTTTTTATATCCGATTCAATTTATATATATATATAACTATAATTGATTCGACATAATCTAAAATTAATTTAATAATTTTAATTTAATGTAATATTTATAAAATATTATTTTTAATATAAATTATATCTCAATTATATATAAATATAATATATTTATTAAATTAATATATTAAATTAAAATATTAAATAATAATTGTATTAATATAATATATATAAATATAAAACTAAATAAATAATAAAAATTTATTTTTATATTTATATAATATTAAAACGAATTTACTTAAAATTTGATCTAAATCTAATTTTAATTTTTAAAAATTTTTAATTCAATCAAAACTCAATTTAAAAAAGATCTTATAAAATCATATTAGATTACAATCCGGTGATTTCAAGTAAATTTACCATCACTATTCATAAAGATAACACTAATAATTAAACATAATCCATAATAATTACTCAGAAAAGGTGAGTGTAAATATTTGCCTTAATCATTCATTCTAAACAAAATAAAAAAACATTGTTGTATTGCAGTGCACATGCTTGACAGATGGTAATGAAGATTAATAGCAGCATCACATTATTTTACAAAATGGGTATCATATCGCAACATGCTTTGCCACACACCTAATCAATATAATAATACAAGTTTAAAGAGAAAAACTATTATCGATAGAAAGTGAATTTATAGATCTACTGATCACATATTATTGGATGACATGACATCTCTGCAAAAAGTGATGAGAAAATTTTTTTAGTTCTTAAGATTATTTTTTTATTTTTTAATTTTTGCTTTTTTTTAGATTTAAAAAAAAATCTTAGAGAAGAAAAATAGAGAAAGGGAACAAAGGTCAACGAGCCATCGACGACGACAATGGAGAAATGGTCAATCAAATATAGGCAAAGGGAAGGAGGCGAGAAGAGAAAGATCTATCACCCCCTACTTGTCCTGTGGATGTGGGCGGGCTCATATCAGCTGGCTTCTGCCTCTTCGGCGGTGATGGTTGGGACAGATATGGCTACCTTGACGGTCTAAATAAATGAGGAAAAAAAATAATGAAAAATGAAAAGTATAGAAAAAAAAATTTAGAGAAAAAAAATAAAACCAAAAGGCAAGAGAATTTTTTTAAAAAAGAGTTTTGATTTTTGGATATTTTCTCATTTTGTTTCTATTATTTGTTTTCAAATATTTTAAAATAAAAAATATAACTTAAAATAATTTAACGAAAATACTAAACATATACATTTAATCAAGGAGTTTGTTTTTTAAACAAAATTGAAAAAAGTATTTTGAAAAGAAGAAGAGGAAAGAAAATATATTTATTAATTAAAAGAAAAGAGTAAATGAAACTAGGAGTTTATTATGTTATATATTATTTTCTGTTTTCTCATATTTTATTTTCATTTTTTTAAATTTGTTTTCTTTAAATATTTTTTCAACAAAATATAATTCAACAACTTAAAAAAAAAAATCAAACACTCAAGTTGTACGAAAAAAGTGAATTTTTTAAAATTAAAAAAATGACAAATGTTTTGAGTTTTTCATGATTTTTTTAAAAAGCTTTTGGACGTTTTACTTTGTTAGTTTCTTTTGTTTATTGAATTCTTAGTCTTTTCTGGCTAAAAAAATAATTTTTTAATTGAAATTTAAATAAAAATTTTAAATGTGTCGTGAAAGAAAGATAAGATAAAAGAATAAGGAAGAAATAATAATAAAAAAAAAAACAAGATATATGAAATTTTTTAACCGTTGTATTTTTTCTTTCGTGTTTTCTTTTTATTCGCTCTTTCCATTTTCACCTAGTCCAATCGGGCCGGGCCATGGAAAAAACTTGAAGATTATGGAAAAGGAGGTGGGTCCATTTTGTTGGTTATGAGGTGGGGCCAGTTATTGCTGAGCTGGCAAGGATAAAGAACAAAAAGGACAAGCCTACAAATTCTAGAGTGAGGGAATTCCTGAATTTGCTCTATTATTATATTATTATTATATATTTTTTAACTTCTAGGACTCCAACTTCGGAATATAAAAGACAAAAAAGAACAGAGTTGAAAATTTCACGCTCGATGCTGTGCTCTGCAGAGGATTAATGCAATAGCAGATTAACACGCAAAATGTGTAAAGTAGAAAAGACTAGTTAGTAAAAAGGAAAAAAAGAAAAAAACCCTAAAATCGTTTCATATTTCTCCGTTTTGAAGCTTTCATTTACGTTTACAGTATGAAAATCATTGTTTGGTTTGAAGTACGTTTTGTTCAAATTTTTGGAGGAATGAGTCTTGAAATTTAGTTCTAGTACTCCTAGTTTTTTTGTTCTTGATTTTTTCTTTCTTTTTGGTTTTGAAAATGGCGAACTCGGGGGAAGTGGAAGCAGAGTACGAGAGCGAACCCGAGGAGTCGGTGTTACTGCGGAGAAGGAGTGAAGCGAGCGACGACGATAAGGAAGTCGAAGAGGAGGAAAACAAGATGATTGTATCCGCAAGGCTAAATAGAATTGTAAGGAGAATTGGTTACGCTAATGAATCGGACGTTCGCGATGGAGCTCCAGAGTACTACGACGATAGTGATGATGAGGAAGTTTCGTACGTCGATGAACTTGAAAAGCTTGGAGAACAAGTAGAAGAAGAAAGCGAAGAGGAAGTAGCGGAACAAGTAACGGCGACGAAACAGAGAGGACAAGAGAAGGTAAACGATGGCGACAACGACGCCTTTGCGGTTCCAAGAATCGGTGCGTTTTACATGCACGACGATCGTTTCGGTGGTCTTCGTCGTCGTAGTCGCGATCAACGCAGGTACCTTCTTTTTCTCTTTAGCTCGAGTTTGCATGTAAAACGATTAAATGCCATCGAACGATAATCAATATAAGATTCATTATTCTCCACCAGTGAAGGTACACGTCTTGATTTCTTTTGATGAGAATGTTTGAACTACATTTTGATTCAAGTATTCTAAACTTAAACTATCTTTCATTAATCTTAGATAGGTTTAAATCATTGATTTGTTCAAGCTCATTTAATTTTATTTATGGATGTTAGTTCACATGGCGATTTCCGGAAAGCAATGCGCATTAAATATTCTGGAGTGTGGAGCGTGGTAATGGATAAAAATTGACTGACAATAAAAATTTGCTAACACTTTGGTGCGTGATTTAGGTAGCACTTTAGTTCTGCTTCATTTAACCACTTAGATTTGCATTAAAACCTTTGGCCATACTGTAATTGATCAATTGGAGCTGTCTGGGGGCAGTGGTCATTTTACCTTTTTTGTAGCCTTAGTTGTTAAAATATGAATATTCATTAGAGCAATTTAATCTATATTTTGGTTGCACTCTAAAGAGTTTAATTACTGTTATATTTGCTAATTAATCACACAACAGTTGAGACCTATTGGTTATAAAGCAATTTTAGTTAAGGTTTTAGGGTGCTATTCTTTGTTTTCACCTCACCTTGCCTAGATCAGCATTAAGCAGATCATTTATTTTTTAATTTTTCAATAGCAAATTTCATGGTTGATTTTGATGGTCAATGATATAGAAAAAATTCTATAAAATGTAGGGATAAATGAGTATATTGTCATATGATGGATTTTGTTTTATCCCAACTGTTTTGTCAGCCCTTTTCTTTGTTTTTGGTGATTTATGTACCTTTTCTCTCCATTTTTTTACATAAATGTTCTTTGTAGTTTCTTCTTGTTTTTGTTAGGTTCATATGCTTCAATATATCATCTTTGTCGTCTTGCATTTTTCAGGAAAAACATCTGGGCATCCAAAGATGAATTAAAATGGATGCATGACAAGTTTGAAGAGATGACACTGAAGGAAACACAAAACAAAAAACTCAATGCCTTTGAAGTTTAGTCTACATTGAATACTGTTTTTCCATTTTGTGATGCTTTTTTTATGTGGTGGTGGGAAAGAAATCACATCGAGGCCAATTCTACAAAAGAGCAATGACAGCACCAGTTTAACACCTTTTTTTTATTGATTTTGTCTCTAGGTACACAGGACTTCAAATGATTATCATCAAAATCGCAACAAGAATAATACTAAAAGTGGTGGTTATAAAGCAAAAGAATCCAGACCGCATTCCAAATCTGGCAATAATGGCAGTTCTTCAAAAATAGTGAAAGGACGGGGACCTGTTAGATATAAACCTCTTTCAAGGAGCATCTCTGTAAATCCACCAATGAAAAGCATGCAGTAAGCTGACATGTTTGATAAAATCATTCTTTGGACAATGCTTTTGTCAACCAGTATTTTTGTTAGACTGCTTTTTATTGCTTGGTGGTTTTTCAGATTAGAGAAGACTCAAGGAACAAGTTCCAAAACAGATTCAGCAAGAGTATTTTCAGCAAATAACAAGCAGCAGTAAGTTCTAGACAGCCACATGCATGCGCCATTATGCATTTTTAACTCTTTGGTTTGTTTCATTGATCTTGTTTCCATGACATTGTTGTTTACTAACATCAGATATAAAAGGTCCCTGGGGAAGACAGCTAAAGCTGATTCAGAAAGAGCATTGTCAACCAAAAGCAAGCAGTAAGTCAGAACTTTGGACCCATTTGTTCCTCGAAATCCTATGTTCTCTGAATATATTGCAATTCTTTCTAATCTTGGATGCTCTTTTAGGTCTGCAAAGTCTTTTGAAATGACTGGAGATACTGATTCATCTGCAGTTTTCTCAAGAAAGAGCAAGCAGTAAGTTAGCTTTCTGGATAATGCTTTTGTGAAGCCTCCATTTTTTGAATATCATTTTAGATTTATTTTTATTTTTTCTAACCATTCAGGTCCTGGGACCTAGGAATGGCATCGTACACTGATCCAGCAAGTGTATCGTTACCTGGCTTAAATGTGGATTGTGATTCACTTCCCTTTGATCAGCACCTTTTGGCACCAAGCATGAGTTCTTACCAGCAAGCATTTTATCCTGCAAGTTCTTTTCATTATGATAACTCTGTGACACAGAAAAGGATGGTACAACCTGGAAGCAGAAATGCAGTGTTTCCTGCTTCTGTGCTGCCAAATCAGATTATCCATGTTCAACAAGCCAATGGGTTTTTACAAGGGAATATTGAAGTAGATATTCCTTATGCTAAGGAGGGAGTTAGTCAGGTTGCTGAAAATTATTTTACCAAACTTTGTTTTCAGTATTCTGTACCAGGGTCTACAAACATGGCTTCTCCAGAGTCAAGAGACCAGAAAACTGGTTCATCTCTCTCAATACCATTTACTTATCAAGCAACTCCACTTCCTAATCAGTTAAATAGAGTTTCTTCTCGGGCACAGTCCATTGTTCAACAAGTGCATGCTGATAGTACAATTCAACCTCCATCAAAAGTTTTCTCTCAACAGTTGCATTCACTCCTTCGGGGTGGATCTCAGAAATTATATGAAGCATCATCTCTGAGTTTTCATGAACCTGGAAAATTTGAATCTCTCACAGGCTCAATTCAGTCAAAAGTTGCTTCTCTGGGGATTGTAAGCAACATCACTAGTCCTCAATACGCAGGAATACAAGGTGACCAAAACTTTAGTGCTACACCAATTCTTTTTCCTGGTATATAATTTTTTTTTTCTTTCTCCCTTTGAAGTGTTACAGGAAATTTTCGTTACTTTCTATTGCGGCTGCATTAATAATTACCAAGATTCATACTAATTATTGGTGTACTAACACTTAACACTTACATTATTGCAATTTTATTCTTAGTTATTAGCCAAGGTTCTTTAGTTAATACGTAATGCTTAATTAGGTGGAATGTAGGTTTATGTACCTTTCAATACTCTTATTTGGGTTTTATGGGGGTGGTGGTGGTTGCAATTGAAGAAATAAGTCGGTCTTCTGATTACATTATCCATGATTTTTGAGCTCCTAGTTTTCTTTAATCATTTTAAGTTGGTGATCATGCTACAAGGATTTGGTGCAGAGTAGAGGATTCGAATTGAGTGGTGATATCAGTTTAAAAGTAAACTATAAACACATTGAACTGTCAAGGCATGGCTAATGGTATAGTAATTGCAAATTATGATCTGTCAAAGAATTTGTAGTTTATCAGACAATCTTCATTCATTTTGAGTTTGAATGTTTGGGCAAGCAGTTATGCAATTTGGAGGCCTGCATCATGGGAGTCTTGGTGGTCCTGCCATGGATATGAACTCCACTGGATACGTTGGTGAATCTCAAGTTCATATCAGGAATCCCGACCTGACATGGTATGCTAATTATTTCTCTATATATGTGAAATTTCTTTCACAAGTTGCAGTTACTTCTTCCCCTTCAATGCATGAGATCCCTTGAATAACAAAGTTCTTCCTTGAGTTTTCTCCTGGTGAGAGGTGTCCTGTCAATTTGATGGATTTTTGAGTGACTAATTACCAGAATTGGGGAATGTTGTATCCGATCTGTACTCATCAAGAGGATCTCTGTTATAAACTAACCAAAGATTGCAATTATGTCATCGTTTTCTTGGACTAAAGTTAACCTGCCTAAGGGTTTAATGTGTTATAGGTATAAGTAAAATTAGATGTCATAGTTTTCTTGGACTAAAGTTAACCTGCCTAAGGGTTTTAAGTAAAATTAGATGTCATAGTTTTCTTGGACTAAAGTTAACCTGCCTAAGGGTTTTAATGTGTTATAGGTATAAGTAAAATTAGAGGCTTAGAGATTATGGCTTTATTTGCTTCTCTTATGACCGTGATTCGTCACTGTCATAATTGATTTTACTTGTTTGCTGTAACAGATTTCAACTTTTACATAGACACAAAAAGTGCAAATAACAGTCATTAGCAAATGATACTGCAGTACTCCTCCTGAAAGTTCAACATGTCTTTTAAATTAAGAAAATGAATGGGGAGTATTACTAGTTTCCAGAAGATGGTTTAGAAAAGCTTGTTGAGCTTTTCTGGAAGAAATGGGGAGATAATCTCACTGGTCCGTATGCTACCTTGACATTTGGTTTACTTCCAGCTTACATTGTTGAATATTTAAAGGCCTATCCTTTCATAGCTTCTTTCTTTTCTTCTTATGTGGACAGCACTTGTTGAAACTTTGAAATATGTTGATTTCAGGAATTTCATCCTTGCATATCTCTTCTGATACTAATGGTTAAAAAAGCTTTATTGTGTTGAGTTCGTTGCAAAGATGATTTATCTGATTTTCTGTCTTCATCCTTTGACATTACTGTGACTTCTCTAGGTTACCAATCTTACCAGCTGCTGCTGGAGCTGTAAGTGCCACATGTCATCGTCCCTTTATTGCTCCTGATGGCAGCTGTTATGGTAATTTGATGACAGCACCTTTCCTTGATGTTGCTAGGTTGGTAGCAATGAACTACTCCTTACTATCTCTGATCTCTCTGCACTGACCACTGTCTGAAATATGTTATATATTTGAAGAATCTCTTTCATTGCAATCAAGATTTTACATAACACATAAAGTCATGGTTAACATTAATTTTTTACACTTAATTGGACAAAAAAGATTTCTAATGTTCTTCCTGGAAAAAAAGCGAGAGAGAGAGAGAATGCTTATGGTCACTTTTGGCCCTGTGTTATTTGGGTTTGCCTCTTTTTTCAGCTAGATAGTTTCTTTGTGTTACTATTGAGGGTGTTAATTTGATCTTCATGCATGAGCAAGTTAAAAACTGTTGACATTTTACCCGTAATATTAACAATTTTCCTAATTGTAAATAAGCTGTACCCGCATTTGCAAACTGCAACAGATCAGAACTGTTATGATATGAATGTTTTGTTTGTCTTCCAAGTTTTATCTTATCAATAATCTATTCATGTATACGTGTTGGCCTCTCCTAGTAGGCTATATTGCATGCAAAATTCCAAATCTTCTGTGATCTTTCTGGTTTCTACTGCTGCATTGCATCCACATATATGGTACATTATATTTGAAATTGTTAATTGAATAGCATGCTTTAATCTGGTTAATTCTAAATGCAATGCTTTCCCTCTTTTTGTTTCCATTTGGATTCTTATGAAACATTATCTAGGTTTTTTTAGGCTTTTCCAATCATTCTCGCTTTTCCTTGCAAAGCTACCATCCTTCCTATATATATTTTGTCTCACTGCTCTGCTCCTATTGAGCTATTAAGTTTTTAGTGATATCTGTTATACGTGAAGCAAAACCTTAGTTCTTGAGTATCTGTGCAGTTATGCAACACATACATCCATGCCTAGTAATGAAGGTAATACATCTGGACCTAGTAATGGCAATCTGCCACCTTTGGAAACTGGTTAGTTTTGAGGTCTTTTCTTTTAGTTGTGCATGAAGTATATATTTTGTTGCTCCATTAGCTGTTGTCCTGTCACAGACTATGTCAAGAAAGCTGCAGAGCATATGAACAATGAATGTGGTAAACAACAGTTCAAGCCTACAAGGCAAGTTGGTTCTCTTTATGTGTCATATGTGTATCTGGATAGATGAACGTGTGCCTCTTTCTTATGGCTGTCTCTTTATGCAGGTATTCAAGGATGAACATAAAGGAGTGAAGTGGATACAATTGGATGCTTGTAATTGAGCAGCTCAGAGATTGATGCTTCTCTAATTTGTGGTTTTTCATTGCTTATATGTAAGTATATACCATCCTAACGGTTTGCTTGCCGTAGTTTTCTTTCCTTGTTCCCAATTTTAACTAGAGTTAATTCCTGCAGTGGTTTATATTTCAATCTGTATGCGTGCTTTCATTTTTTCCTTTTGGATATATAGGCTTTTATTCCGTTGTTTTTTGATGATTGCTGATTTTTTTTTCCGATATCCTGGATATCTTGATTGCTTGAGTTGTTTAGGCTCTCATAGATTAAGATGATTGTCAGGGAAACTATTGATGTCCAATTCATTAGTATGCCAATATGGGAATACTTTCTCAACATAAAACGGTTGATATAAGAATGGTCCCAATTAACCATCACCTGCATATTATACATTGAACCAATTGATTTTGATTTATTATGATTTATATGTTAGGAAATCAACACGCACACACAGCACACTATTTTTAAACTAACAAGCTTAAATCAAGAATAAAAACACAAATATATTTGTTTTAGTCTAACTCAAAATGACTTACTCCAAACCTAATCTACTATTAAATAAATCTTTATAACTGTGAGACTTTTGTAATAAAAAAAATCATCAAAAACTCCTTACTCAAAACTTAATCCAAAATCTAAATACATCATTTAATAGCCTACTCACTTAGCTATTTTTTTGGTGTCTAACTCTTTAGGATTATCAAATTAAAACTAAAATATCTTATTTATAAGGGTGAAATTACTTATAACTTTACTAAACTCCCGATGTGGGATACAAGATAAACTCAAAACTCTTATAACTTTTGATGTGGGATTATGAGATTCAAGATAAATCTTATCATTATAAACATCTGTATAAACATTTTACAGGTTCCAATAGGTTCTTGTTTTAGGATTTGAAGACTAGAGTTATAGCACCTTCATATCTTTTTTTTTTAAGAAGATACAAATTTCAAAAGTGCTTTTGTATCTCTAATTTTCGTCTTCCCATCATTTTGCATCATGGGGGTGTGATTTTATCACATAGGCCTATAGCCCAGGCCCTTCAACATTTGGGAGAAGGGTCATGTCCCTGCGGCCTCCTCTGCATCTAGTGTCCAAATAAAAAATTTGTTCACAAAACAAAACAAGTATTTCTGTTGTACGTAACTGACATGTCATGCACTTTCTACATTTGAATACTGATGATAAAATGTACTTAACATGTATTCCTTGACATCCATAGTTAGCTCGCTCTTGATTGTATATTTCAAATTAGTTTCTTTGCTGAGTTTTTAATTCTATAAACGCACTAGAAATGCAACTTTAATGCTATGGTCTGAGTCATTGACTCATTGGCTGCATTCTCTAAATTGTCTTTTGTTTTGTAATGCATTTGTAGTGATCGCAGCCTACTTATTTTGTAATTGATTGGGCTGAACTATGACTGAATACTAATTCGACAAGAGGTAGTTTCTATGTTAAGGTAGCCTTAGCTGTTCAACTCATACACGATAGGAGCCTTTAAAATTTCTTATTTGAGATCCACACAAAATCGCGAACTTTGTCTTTATATTTACGTTTGTTTTCTTGATATTCAATTTGATTTAATTGGATTTTTTTCGGAATATGAACAGTGTCTAAGGAAAAAAAATCGAAAATTTATTTAGCTGAATCAATTCAGTTAATTCAAGAATTTATCTTATTTTTAACAAATTTGAAAATCAAATTTTAACTTGGCAATTTTTTTTAATTCTTTTGTTGCAACGTTTTTCTTACACAAAAAAAAAAAAAAAAAAAAACTAAGCATAATTCTGTCTCTCGAGTCATGACTCTGACTTTGGTCAGGATGGTTGCTGAATCTCTAATTTATTTATTTATTTGAAAAAAAAAAGTTAATGAGAACAATTTAAGTTAGTTTTTCTTCAGCAAATGATATCCTCTTTTTCTTCAAATTAAATGTTCATTTTCTAAATGGTGTGTAAAGTTTAAAAAATGATGTATTTTCTTCATTTTAAATTTTCAAAAACTTAAAAAGGATCATGCAAATAAAACTTTCATATATTTTTATAAAGATGATGTTAATATTTAGGTTTCAAACAAGATATTCAAAAGTCTTTATAGTTGAGTATAAAAATGAATATTTATATAAATATTATTTTTTATTTCTTATTTATTTAAATTTTTTTTTACTTTATATGTTTAAAGATATCTTTTACAAAGTAAAATATAAATAGTAAAAGCATTAATCAAGTGATTCCCAATTCAATTAGTAAATTTAAAGATGATTACATTATAGTTGTTCCCAAATCATTTATATGTCATTATAATATTTTTTATTAAATACTTTTTTAATATTTAAAATTATTGAATTTCAAGCAAATATTTTTAATAATGCAATGTAAAAAATAATTTATGTGTTTATATAAATCAAATTAGTATTCCAAAATCAACTCCACTAAAATTTTTTGGTGACTACCATGTTTCGGAATTGGCTTGCTTGACATCTGCTGCTACTGTCGATGGTCCTTCATGGACGTTAGCTCCTCGTGTTAGAAACTATTGTGTGATGCCCATGAATCTTGAAATATTTACTGGCAGAAATGTTTCCATCCAGTGCTGAGCCCTCCATGTTGCCCGAATTCCTAGTATAAACCGTAAAGGTAGATAATGTTTCCTTGTATGCGGGTTTCAATCAAGATTGAAAGAAAAAAAAGAAAGAAAGAAAAGAATCAAACTATTTTAATGGTTTAAGTTTGTCATCTTCGGGATGAGCAGAGTGCTGGGTTCCAGATGATGACCGTAGAGAATGGGCAGCGCAAAGCAAGAGTATAAATGTTATTAGAGGTTATTTATTATTATTATTATTATTATTATTATTATTATTATTTTGTATATAAAATGTTTATTTAAAAATTACAGTTTGAAAATAAAAAAATAAATTATAAATATTGAATTTTAAATTTATTAAATATCAACTTTAAAAAAAAATTTATATAAATTAATTAAATTAAAATTAAAATTTAAAGTTACGTTTAATTACGTCCTTAAAGCAAACGCCCCAAAAATTAAACCGTACATGGAATTAGTTAGGCCTTTCCATAGCTTATTATTTCAATTTTTCTGTAGCTTCAAAGATTATTCGTTTATTTCTAAGCCAGTGAAATGTGAAATTGGAAACACTACCTAAAGGGACGAGCCATTTCCTACTCGTCAACTTAAAAGCATGTTCCCTTCGCTTCATTGTTAATAGTTTTAATATTACTATACACATTGCTTATCTCTATGATCTGGTACAATACTAAAGTAACTAAACTCCGAATAATTTAATACTACTACTTTAAGTTTAGTCAAATAGAACTGCGTTTCTTTATCTAGTGGGAAATCCATATGTTGCTTCCACATACGCAGAGCAGAGTCGCTTAAAAAGTTCGGTCTTGTTCTAAGTTTCCCTCGTTAACATGAAGAAAGTTTATAAATTAAGATTATTTTTCCTCCTTTTTATTGGATTCGAGCTAAACTTAATTTTTTTTCCTTATTAACCCTTTTGTTTAAAGGCAAATCTAGACAGTTATTTTGGTTTAGAAATTAAGATTTCAATATGAAAATAATATGAAAAAATTATATGAATTAAAATTTTAATAAAAATTATATATATAATTATTTTATTTTTTTATCATATAAATTATTAATATTTTATACTATATAGATAAATATTTAAATTTATAATATTGATTATTCAAAATAGAATATTTGGCTGAATAGACAAAAGAGGCGGTGCTTGCCTGGTCTTAGGGGCTCTTTATCGACCAAAACAAATCATTTGGCTCACGAATTTGCTGGTTGTCTGTCACCCACATTTCTTCAATGCCTTAACATGAAAAAATTGGCAAATCCAGCTCTGGTTTGTTGCATGCCCAAAGGTCATGTGAGTAACACGTGCCTAACATGACCTCATCATTCACTTTCTTTTTATTATTTTAAAAAAATTCATCCATTTCCACTAAAAGGAACCATCTTCACATGGACCAACCTATCAGAGAAATAGTCCCATTAATCTTACAGAAAATAAAATTTTGTTTTAAGTACTATACTTTATTAAATCATCCAATAATTCCTAATCTCTGGTGAGCTCAGGGTCACCAATAATTCAATGCCGCCTGTCACCTTCTTCTCTATATTAATATTGAAAGAACGAAGATCAAGACAAGGTTGCCAACAACTTCAACTCTCACTCACTGTTTTTTGAATTATTATTCCGTCCCATCACACCTTCCTCCCAAAGATTAAAGCTATCGGGATTCAATCCTAAAACGACCTCACCATGTGATGAAAGTCTCATTCATCCTACTGTTAAAGAAGCCGTAAGACCACCAAGAATAGTTTCTAACATCACATGTCTTGAACTTGAATATTTAGAGAAATTAAACTAGTTTAATCAAATCAAGCTTCATGTTTTGGTTAATTAATCATTCCGAACGGCTAATATACCTTTAATCTATATTAAAAAATGAGAGATAATAAGGCAGTGATGTAATTTGAAATAAAAAAAAAATGTTGTTTTGATCTCTTAAAAATGCATGCTTAAGGTCATGCACCAAGATCATCTATCAAATGTTTGGCCATAAATATTTCTTCTTATTATTTCTCAGCTACCATCACATGCCATGCCAGGTTCAGATTTTCCTCAGCAATTTCTTGCACTGGTGACTATGACCCCTGTTTGATTGCTTTCTCCACCACTTTTTTATGTCATGGTATGAAATTATAGCCCTTCTTCGCTTGCTTTTTTCAGTGTGTTTTTAAAGTTTCTTTCATGAACAAAAAAGAATACTAGTTCACATGAAATAATTGAAATAAATCACTTTCAACCAACTGCTCAAATCTCACATGAAACTTCCTTATTGATCCCGCCCTCTCAGTCTTTATATAATGCATAATTTTTCAGGTGGGTGCTTGCTGTCTTTTTAACTAGCTCACCACATGACAAATGCTGTTTGCCACGGTGATTAAAGATATCATGAGAGTACCTTTTTGTTTTGGGGGTTGCCTTTGCCTAGTGCCCTTTTGAAAATATTGTTCACTAGTGGAAACTCAAACAAGAGTTGGCCTTGAAGGTTCTTTTCGTCTTCAATAGCCTCGTTAGGTTCTGTCTAGCTTTTGTTTTTCCCAAGAAAATTTGACCTTTAGCTTCCTTCTCTGTCTCCCTACATATATTGCTTTGACTGATTTTCTTCCTATAAGATAGACATTTGGTTATGTAGGCATGTTTCAGTTTCCTATGTGAGTGAGGGTCATATAGATTGTATTTGTCTTTGGTGTGTTAGAAGATCTGGGAGCAATGGGAAAACTCAGTTTTGGCAAGATGCTCGATTGTTTATATCTGCCTTCAGGCTCTTGCTCTTGTTTCTGCATGAACACCTTGGAGGATGATGAATTAGAGAAAAAGCCGTTGATAACATCTGAAAAAATCCAGTTGCTGAGATTGAAAGATGTCGTTTCTGGCAATCAGACATTGGCCTTTCAACTTAAGCCTAAGGTAATGAATGTTCTTTTATATCTTTATTGTTTTATGTATTAGAGGATTTTCAATATGGAGGGAATTTGAGAAACTTTTTCTACTGATTTGACCTTTGCAGATGGTGGTACTAAGGGTTTCCATGCACTGCCATGGCTGTGCAAGAAAAGTAGAGAAACACATTTGCAAGCTGGAAGGTAAGCAATATATTTTCCTTTCCCTTCTGATTCCACCCCATTTTCTTCTTCAAAAGATTCATTCTTCTAACTCAAACAAAAACCTGCAATATGGTTCATCAGAACTGATGAACTATTCCATTCTTTTAATGCAAGAATGTGTAAATTCCATTTTTCAATTAATTATTAAATGATCTTGAAAGAACCTAAACAAAGTAGCAAACTAACCAAAAACAAATTATTCAAAAGCATTATAGCCTTTCATTGACCTTTTAAATCTTTTCTCTATCTTCCCCCAACTATTCCTTTTTAAATTGTGTTTTATTAGTTGGTTTAACAATTTCAGACTTTAGTAACCTAACAGACTAAAAAATAAAGCAATATATTGGCCAAAATGCATAAGGGTCATCAGTCATCACAGCTCATCCCTACAGAGCCACATTAAAATGCCATGTAATTGCATTGCTTGTGCTGCAATGAATTGCTGTTTGATTTCTATATTTGAGCTAGAAAGTTCCTTTTGGTTTCTGTCTTTGTTTTATTCCTGTAATGTAATTCATGAAAAAACAGGAGTGACCTCATACAAAGTAGACCTGGCAAGCAAGAGGGTGATTGTTATTGGTGATATAATCCCCCTTGAAGTGCTGGAGAGTGTCTCAAAGGTCAAAAATGCAGAGCTTTGGACTTCTCCTTGTTGATGGATGAACAATCTGAACATCTTTTTGCTTTCCTACGCTACCACATGCACCTTCCAAAGACCTAGAAAATGGAGAAGAAGCAAAAAAAAAAAAAAAAAACTACTTCTGTCCTATTTTATAAAGGTTTATAATACCATATATTTTATAGACATGTCAAAATTCTTGTTGGCCTGTCACCTGTGTAGAGGAGAGTGGAAGAAATCTAGGCCATTCCTTTAATTCAAATATGATCTCTTCTCCAAATTATTTATATATACATATATACGTATATATATATATATATTTATATATAAAACTGCACTACAGCTACTTAAAAGACTGTTTGTAAGCTCATCCAGGTTCTGTTTGTGCAATTGTACAATTATTACTATATTTTAATTTTCTTTTATTTTGCATAAAAGATGGGCCCGTGCAATGGTGATTGATAATTTGATACCTAAAAATACTGTTTTGCAATGCGATTTTGTCCTGATCTTAGCAGGACATGGCATGTGGTTTTAGAGTTTGAACAGTACAAACATCGAACTGGACCCATTTGGGGCAGATTCAATCCAACTTATATTAGTTGTGCATACAAAATATGTGGCTTTGAATAGAACCAAACATTTCAATCTAGCTAGTCATGGAAAAGAAAGGAAAAAAAATTGAAGGCAATACTTTCATTTTCCAAGATATTATCACACTACTACAGTGAACTTTTCTATCATTTTCATCAGTTCAAGTTTTAGCACTTTGAGTTTCATTTGGTAATTTAATTGTTGATGCTGAAGAAGGGAAATGGTCATTTTAATTAATGATATACATATATACAAACAGATATTATGTGCATGTTTCTTCTTCATCTTAAACGATACAGGCAAACATTTGCATATGCCTCAACAATTCCCAGCAATGACCCATGTTTTAGGCTTAGATACAGGTATTCACAATTCACACCATCTCAGCCCAGCCATTATTCCCACTATGTCAAACTATAAAAAAGATGGAGCCTTGTTTACAGCCTAAAGATGAACATATAATGTAAATGCCAAAGCATGCAGGAAGGTTCTGTTTGTACCTTGTACCCTCAACTGCAGGTTCCGGGGAGATAGAGAAAACGCTGTGCTCTCTGCAGCAAACAAACTAAATCAAACTCAAGATTGCCATAATTTGATGACATAGAAAAGGAAGAAAAATGGATTCAATATTTACAACCAAATATTATGGGTAACAAATAGAGAGAGCTAGTTGCCTTGGAAGTTGGAACCACAGAGAGGCAAAGGACTGAACTGGCCTTCACACAATAGTGAAATTGGAGAGCCTTCTGGCAGGCGGCCTCTGGTGAGTGGCGAGATTTTATCTGACATAGTTCAATTCTAATTAAGAGTATATATACATATATATATATATATATATATGGTATGTGTCAGGATTAAGGAATCAGGATGAGTATTCAGTGCCACCCATTTTATTCTCTTACATCACATTCCTGTTTCTTACGGTAATATAGTACATTTGTTGTCTATAAATCCTCCAATTTGAAAGGTTTTTAAGAAAAGGAATGGCTGTGATACACTTTTTTTGGCCAATGCTATATACATTTATTTATATACATATTTCATACATTCATCTAATATGCATATCTTAAAATTCTATTATAAGTTTATAACCCATAAAGATTTTAGTATTTTGCACTTAAATCCTTGGAATGAAAAATAAATATTGCATATAAGACTTTAATGCATGTAACACACGAGGGCATAGTCGAGGGGTGCAAATAAAGGCCACGATCTCCCAAAAAATTTTAACCCTCTTATAAAATTGTAACTAATCTTATAAGATATTATATTTAGTTTCCTCTTCTCTCTTGAATTTAATATGTCTCTTTTTTCAAATTTTTTAGCCTCCTATCTTTTAATTTATCAATTATTTTAAATGTACCTTAACAGATTTAGAAAATCTCTGGTGGACTATGTGTGAGAGAATTTTTTATAGCTAATTAAAATTTTAAATTTATCACTAGAGTCATGGGCCTCAAGCATGAAGTTGGACTACATAATATGGGCTATATGGAATGTCTATGGCCCTTTTTGGCTCAATTCCCAGTTCGCCGCGGAAAAACGACGGCGAAAAGGCCTGTCTTTTCGTGTTTCATGTGTAGTAAGCCCAATACGGTACCCTTTCCTCTCAATTTTGTTTTGGCGGATGAATCATTCTTGCGAAGATTCAGATTCTTCTCTCGACTTAACCTCGTCAGCACGACGGCCAAACCCAACCGTTGTCCGCTGTCTTCCCCGCTTCGTTCTTCCTCTGAACCAACCCTCGTTCGAATAAAAAAAAAAGATAATGAAGAAATCTCTCCCTTTCTTCTCGTTTCTCCTTCTCTGTATTCTACCCTTCTCCTCCCAAACCGGAGCCCCTAAAAACCCGAACCCGAAACCGCCCCTCACCCAGGCCCACACCGAGCTTCTAAGCTACGGTTTCCCAATCGGTCTCCTTCCAGCCTCGGTCCAAAATTACACTCTAAACCAGACATCCGGCGACTTCTCCGTAGATCTCGGTGGCACGTGCAAGATCACGCTACCGCCTGATAACTACCTGGCCACGTACTCAAAGCGGATAATGGGAAAAATTGACCAGGGAAAGATAGCGGAGCTGGACGGGATCCGAGTCCGGGCTTTGTTCAAGTGGTGGTCCATAACGGGGATCCATTCCAGTGGGGATAATTTGGTCTTTGAAGTTGGGATGGTTACGGCTAAATACGCGGCTAAGAATTTCGATGAAAGCCCTTTCTGTGAAGGCCAGCATTCGTCTTCTTAAGAGTCAAAGACAGGTAAATAAAAAGGTTTGACTTTTAAGCTTTGAAAATCTTCCAAGTTTCGTTTCTCTCGATTTAATTTACTTGTTCTATTGGATAAGCCTGTAAGTGAAGATTTTGGTGCTAATTGGTTTGCTTTTCGTTCTTTTCTTAGTACTATTTTCTTTTCGTTGATAATTCATTTGAAAGCGACATCTGGCGAATTTTTTTATATATTTTATCTTAGCTGAGGGATCAAAGATTGTAAACTTTTAGAATGGGTTTGAAATTTCTGCAATTTTAATGGAGTAGCTATAATTGACCTCGAATCATCACTTTGGATTGTCTAGTTTGAGGCTTGCTTGAGGTTGAATTCAACACTTAAAGTTTTAATTTTGTTCTATGGAGCTGTATAAATGAACTTATAACCTTAATGGGTATTGAAGATCAATGGCTCTTTAAATTTTAATTTTGGTAGTAGGATAAGTGGCGCTTTTTTTTCTATAGTGGTCTTTGATTTGAATCTATGTTATTGTCAGTAAGTAACATTCTTTGCCTTTACATTAGTTTGATGAAGCCTTTTCTTTAATCTAAGCTATTGTCCATTTGTATAATATAGTAATACTTACAGATCTAGAGTTGTGTTCCTTTTGGTGGTGTGATGATTATTTAATTGTTTTTAATTCCCAATCTGGATTATGTTGTTCTGGCTTTGTCGATTACTTGAGTTTGTCTCTTATTGCAATGCCACTTTCTCATTAGAGTTTTTTTTATTATTATTATTATCTGATAATCTTAATATGCATAACTAAGTGATCTGAAAAGCTTGATATACATTGCATACATTGTTGAA
Source organism: Durio zibethinus (assembly GCF_002303985.1). The sequence continues at coordinate 6,046,133 of NW_019167860.1, read as the reverse complement.
GTAGCTGACATAGGTGTAATTTCTTACCAAGCCATGATGTTGTTAAACTTGACTTATTTGGGCTATTAGTTTGAAGATGTAAATGCGAATGTATATCTTGTTGAATAAGCTTGTTTGAATTTTATATTTGTTATTATTATAAAATGAAAGTGAAGTTCTGTTGAATTTCCATGATCATGAATATCCAACCATAATTGAATTTGACATTTGGTCCTACTTGGAGACTTTGAAGAGAGATAAAGTTTGAAATGGATGCTTAAGTTTGATCTGTTATGAAGGCTATGGAGAGGACAAACTTTACCTACTTTATCTCCTCTAGTCCTCTTCTCTGGATGGTAATGAAGACAGGAGTTCTATCCTACTAGCCATAAATTGGGTTATATACCTTCACTTTTGCTGTCCTATTTTGGCAGATTCAAATTTCAAATGTCACGCTTTCAGAAGATATCTTGTTATTGACTGACTTTATTTTGGTTTCCCGCTTGATTTAGGCTTTGTCTTCAATGATACCTGTGTTGAAAGTTTGATAATTGTGAACAAGGAGGATAAATTAATCTGCACATCTCACATTGTTTCATCTCTAATCTAGTAATATACAATAAGATTTTACCATGACATGCACACTGCAGGAAATTTATATTTGAACCATGGGAAGAAACCATTCTTCATATTATCATGCATCAATATCCAAAAGATATCATTGAGCAGATTTTTACTGGAATGATAGATTGGGGCTGATAGTGCGATAATTATTTATCTTCCCATTTGGTGTGAAGTACAAATCTACAAGTTTTAATTGATTGTCTGTTTTATCATGCTGTCCTAACATGCTAGTTTTCATTTTCTTTGCAGGGCATCCTGACAAGGATTAAATTATTGTGTGTCCTGTTTAATTGTAAGATGTAATGTATTTATGTATATGTATGAAGGATTTTTGCACTAGTGTTATCTTCTCTTTGTATCAGGTCTCGATCATCTAAGCTCTCTTGGATGTTTTTTAAAACTAATCATGCAAAAATTCTCCCTTTCTCCAAGCCTGTTATTTTTTCTTGTGAGTAAACTTACTTTTCCTTCTTGTGCATGGTGTCAATGTGCATAAATATGGTCATTTGAAACCAATTCTGCGAGCAAAGTTGGCTGGAACCCTCAAGTTTCTAACAGCACAACTAACAAGTTCATTTTTGTTGCATTTTCATGTGGTAACAGGCTGCAGTAACAGAAAGTTACAAACCATATTTTGTTTTGTGTTTCATTTTTCAACTCAATAATAAAAATAAAACTGACAAACAACATTCAGGCACATATGCACTTCTCTTTACTTGTTTTAGATATCTTTTCCAGTGTTGAAACCGCCACTACCAGGGGGAAGGGGAAGCTTCTTTATTTTGTAACCCTCTATCTAGAAACTTCTATGTGAATCAGGATACGGCAGCTGAGATTGTTGCACCCGTAACCATTGGCTTTTTTGGGTCTTCCACATTGGAAGACTCAGCAAACAAACTGCAGCTGCAGTCTGTGATTTGGTTGTTAATACTTTAGCTATGTATCACCGACTCTTTTGTCACGACTACCAATAATAAATTTGAACCCTACTGTCACCAGCATTACAAAAACCTTTTTTTTTTATATGATGTTTTATAATTTTCTAGTGAAAATGTGAATGTAGGTAGTACTGAAAAGTATTCATAAATTCAACGGAAGATAAATATTTTATGAATATATTATCCAGTCATAATTTAAAGCATGGGCTAACTGCTAAATGGATCTTAATAAAATTTCTCCTTATTTTAAAATATTTATTATGTTTCGATTTCTATAAAATTAAAAAAAAATTATTTTAATATATTTAATATTAAATTTTAATTTTTTTTATAAATTTAAAGTTTTATAATTTTTAATATCAAAAAATAAAAAAAATTTAAATATAATTTTAAAATATAAAAAATAAAAATTTTTATATTGTAAAAAATAAGATATAATTTTAAAATATCTTTAAGAAAATAAAAAAAATAAGACAGATGAAATAATGATTTTTCAATAACCATAGAGTGAAAATGAGAGATTATCATATTTTCAGGGGTGAAAAAAATAAAAAAAACAATCAAAATTCGATTTGAGTATATACTATTTGCTTCAATTTAAATCAATTTTTATTTGGTTGGAATTAAATTTGAATATTAAATATATATATTAAGTTTAGATCATAATATAAAAAATTAAATTAAATTGAAATATATATTTTTTAATATATATTTTAAATTTTTATAAAATAAAATTAATAATTTTATAAACATTTTTATTTAAATATATTAAAATAATATATAAAAATTAAAAATTAATAAATCGAATTAAATTAATATAATTTAATTTAATTTGATTTGAATAAAAAATTAAAATTAAAATTTAAAAATTTATAATATTATATAATATTTTTAAAAAATCAAATTATATTCAATGCCATCCAAATTACTATCACCCCTAATATTCTGTTAGGATCCGCAACTTCACTAAACAATCCATCAGTTTTTTGGATTGGTCGGTAGAAAAAGCCAATAAGAAAAAACAAAAAATTTGCCAGTAGATACACTTCCCAGGAATCCAGAGAGCTTTTTCACCCCTTTATGTTATGGCTAGCTATCAAATACTAGTATGTTAGCTGCACGGTCACATCTAACAAATTTTTTTTTTCGTTTGGTTCGTAGGACAGACAGTACTACAGCAGTTATGTCTTCTACTTTAGCTTTTGCATGCTGTGATACAATGAATACTGATAAAGACTTCCCAGGTCCAGTCCTTTGCCAACTAACAGCTGCAGCTTTCCTTTGCCAACTAACAGCTGCAGCGTTTTTTTTGCCAACGCCAACCAAGTACCACAGCTCATAAATTGCGTATGGTAATGGATAAGGTCTGAAAGGAACAAGTTTTTCTGCTCTGATTTCGAGTTGATTTTATAAAATTAAAATTCGATTTCAACATTAAAACATCAATATTTTTATTTTATATTCAATGTATCACATTGAATTTAATTTTATTCAAAATTAATTTAATAATTTATTGTAGTATTTATAAAATATTATTTTTAATATAAATTATATTTTTAATTATATATAAATATATTATTTTTATTGAATTAATATTTCAAATTAAAATATTAAATAATAATTTTATTAATATAATATATAAAAATATAAAATTAAGTAAATAATAAAAAATATTATATATATCATATCGATCACAATAGATATACCTAAAACGTAACTCTTATCAAATCCTAATCTTAAAAAAATTCAACCCAACTTAAAATTTGATTTAAAATAATATTATAAAATTGATTTGCTTCTTAGAACTGGACTTTTCTCTCAATTTAGACCAAAAAAATAAAAAAAACTGTCATTGTTTTCAAAACCCTAAAACCAACAGATTCTTTTGACTCATACTTTGAAAGTTAACCTAATTTTCCAAGCACATGGATTCAAAGAACCTGCCCATCACAAACAAAAAATAAAAAAATCCCCAGTCATTATCATCACAAATTAAAGGAAAAAAAAGAAAGGAATTTGTGTTTAATTTAATCAGTTTATATAATTATTTTTAAAAATAATATTTAATAAATATATTATTTAAATTCTACATCTGTCAGCCTCTTTTCTGTTCTCAAGCCAGCTAAGGCATTTTGGATAAAAGAAAAACGTGTTAAGTGGATGAGAAGCGGTAGTAATATTTCATGTGTAGATATAATGGTCAACAAAAGGCGACAATTTCTTCACCTGCCCTAGCGTTTCGTCCAAGAATTACCTTGAAGTTTAATGGAGAAAAAAAATAAAATCAAACTATAATAAGTGTAACAATTAAAAGTCACTTTAAATATTATGATTCATTACAATTAATATTAATATTAATTAATTAATTAATTAATAATTAAAATTTATAATTATTTTTATTTTTCTTCATGATTATTAAAAATAATAATACAAAGATGGAGAAAAAAATTGCAATTGATGAGATTACACGTCAAAAATACTGAATTAATTTTCATGGATGATATCTTTCTTAATTGAATTAAATAAATATTAAAATTAAAAATAATAAAAAATTAAAAAAATCCATTTTAATAAGAAATCGTTCGTATTTACTCTTTTGTCAACAGTTTAAAAACAAAATAGATTCCCCAATAAGAGAAAAGAGCCTCTTTGTTTAACCCAAAAAAAGGCCAGAAAAGTGGCCTTGATCCAACGGTCCTAAACGTCGAACAATTAATTTGACAACTAATTTTTTTTGTCAAAAACCCTAAATTCGTAAAATAATAAATAAAATAAAAATAACCTACGGATAAAACAACCTATCACTCGCTACCACAGTCGCTCTTCAATCACGCATCAATCAGAAAAACAGACAGTGCTTCACGTACTTTTTCTGCTCAGGCAAAACATAACACTGTCCTGCTCTTCAAGAAACAAACGCGCTTTCACTCGCGCGTGAGTCTCCACTGAACCTCTAAGCTCCCAAGCGTTTGCAGGTGGTACAACTTTCTCTTCTCTCTCCTCAAAATCCAACTAACAACGAATAGATTTTCTATCGCTCTATGGATTCAAAGGAAAAAAAAAACGGTTTTGGCTTCGTTGAAACCCTAGGTTCCTCCCCATTATGCGAAGGTAATGATTTTCTCTTGTATTTGTTTTTCCTTTTAGTTGTTTTCTTTTTTGAAAGTTATTATTTTTTATTTGTTCAGATCCATTCTCGTTTTAGTTTTGGCTCTTCTCTTCTAACTTCCTTTTGCTTCTGTACAATTACGTTCCTTTTTTTCGTACTGTTAACCGCTTTAAAGTTACACTTTTTTTTATCCTACATTTGGTTTTCATTGTTTTTGAATTATTATTGCTTTTTATTTTAATGTGTTTTTTTTTCTTCTTGAGCTTATTCGCTGTTAAATTCACAGGCATTCTTGTTATTTTGTTTTTTGATAAAAGCTTTTCTTCATTTTTTTGTATTATTTTCTCATTTTTGTACTAAATGTTCATGATGTAAAGCAATCAATTTTTGTTTTCCAGTTGTTGAATGGAGCTTGCAAATGTGGTGAAAAAGTTTAAATCTTTTTTAATTTTCAAATCGCCAGTTACTGTCGTTTTTTTTTTTGTTAAACTGCATTGCAGAAACAGAAAATGGAAGAATAAAATTCAAATAAAATTGAATTTTCCTTCCACATGCAGAAAGGAGGAAAGCTTTATTTATTTATTTTTATTGGGAATTTACTGGTATGCTGAGGGTCAAAACTGATTAATTTTGACAGAGGGGAGAGCTAAGATTTCCGGGTTTCTGGATTGAAGTTATGGATTTAAAAGATAAATAACTTGCTAAAGGTATGACCTTCATATTCGCTCTGTGTTATTTTCTGTAACTGCCTGCTTTTATTTCTCTATATGTTGCACACTGAATCCTTGTTCTTAGAGGAGACTGTTTGTCGAAGCAGAGTAATAAGATAGTTATGTCACTCTAGCTTTATGTCGTGATGTTTGTATTGTTGTTTCTCATTCTTTCAATTATAAAGCTTTATGTTGTAGTTCCTAATGCTTCTTTCCTCTGCAGTTTCTGGCTTACAAAGTCTTTCTTCCTGTGTGCAAAGCACCCCAGAGAAAATGGCCATTCAGATGATGCTTTAGGAAGTCCAGAACTCCTGCAGGAGTTCCTGAAATCTGGTCCAAGAAAGGAGCTTCTTCGAACCTCATTTGCTAAGGTGAAGAAAAATTCAGTTTCATCAAAGGGCAAAATGACTGAAGCTTTAAAGTCCGGTAACAAGACAATAAAGAAGTCGGAGTCTAGAAAGGTCTCATCCATTGCCAACAGTCAGCTGTCCTCTAGGAAGCAAAGCAGAAAAGGGGAGAACCCGATGAGGTTGCTCCCAGCTTCTGAGCAGCCTTCGGATCTTGGATTTTCTAACTCATGGATATGTAAAAATTCTGCTTGCAGAGCTGTCCTGTCCATAAATGATACATTTTGCAAAAGATGCTCATGTTGTATCTGTCACTTATTTGATGACAACAAGGACCCGAGTCTTTGGTTGGTATGCACCTCTGAATCTGGCGAGGGGGATTATTGTGGGTTGTCATGCCATATTGAGTGTGCTCTTCAACGTGAGAAGGTGGGGGTTGTTGATCTTGGCCAATTGATGCAGCTAGATGGTAGTTATTGTTGTGCTTCTTGTGGTAAAGTTTCAAGTATACTAGGGTAAGTAATTGGCTTGCAGCTTATGGCTCATTCAACTTGCCAATTCCAAATTCTGTCCTCTCCCTAACCTTACGAACTGCATTTTTATTTGCCTAGAAGTTGTTACAAGTCATGTTTCAAGTTCGGTCTGGTAGAAATCTTAATTGATCGCAAAATTTATGTGCTTTATTTGTCTTCAGAGCGTCCATGTTTATCATTGTGTCAAATTTTGGTTAGGAAGATGGCGAAATCATTTTCCTTGTTTTTTTTAGCATGAAAGAGACATTTCCATCAACATACTTATTGCTACTCGTAACAAATTTGATGTTGGAAAATGATCACAATGTGATGAATCAGGTTTTAGAGAATTTAATAACTATTGTTATTTCTATCTTTCTGGTATAATTTTTCAGCTTTGGCTGACCGGATTGGTGTGATTTGCCTGCTCCTGGCAGATATTGGAAGAGGCAGCTAAGTATAGCTAAGGGTGCTTGCCGCCTGGATGTACTTTGTTATAGAATATACTTGAGTTACAGACTCCTAGATGAGACTTCTCGCTTTAAAGAACTGCATGAGTTTGTGAAAGATGCAAAGGCCAAGCTAGAAACAGAAGTGGGCCCTATGAATAGAGTTTCTGCCAAAATGGCACGGGGAATTGTCAACTGGCTTTCTGTCGCTGGTGATATACAGAAACTATGCTCTCTTGCTATTGAAAAAGCAGATGAATGGCTGGCGACCATGTCTAATACTGATACAAAGTGCCAAGGTTAGAACCCTCAATTTCTTCTTCTATTCCTCCTATTGGTTATTTTGAAGTTAGTTATATGAGCAACTTTTTCCTTTTGCTTTTGGGCAGATTCACATCCTGCTTTTTGCCGGTTTCTATTTGAAGAAGTGACGTCGTCATCTGTTGTAATTATTCTAATTGAACCGTCTGCTGCATCATCTGATGATATTAAGGGTTACAAGCTCTGGTATTTCAAGAGTCAAGACGAGTCGCATACAAAAGAACCTATATGTGTCTTTCCAAGAACTCAGAGAAGGATTTTGATATCGAATCTGCAGCCTTGTACAGAGTACAACTTTCGTATTGTTTCTTATACTGAAGCTGGTGACTGGGGCCATTCTGAGGCTAAATGTTTCACCAAGAGTGTAGAGATAATTCACAAGAAACCTAATTCAGCAGCTTTCATAAGTCAGAAGAAAGATAATAAACTCATTGAAGGAAGTTCTTTAGGTTCAAATAAGGAGCTCACAGCCGTTGATTCTTCTGGATTCAAGGTTCGAGACCTCGGAACGATGCTGCGTCTTGCTTGGGTTCAAGAGCAAGGCTGCTTTGAAGGGTTTTGCAGCGCTGATATAGAAAAATGCTGTGGAGCTAGCGAAATTATTAAGCCTGAAACTCGAGTAGAGGATCATGTGCCATCTATTTCACGTGGGTTTGACTTAAATGTTGTCTCAGTGCCTGATCTAAATGAAGAACTAACTCCTCCATTTGAGTTCACAAGGGATGAAGATAATGGTTGCACTTTAGAACAGGCTATGGAGGCAGATGATGACGCTGCTTCGCATGAAACAGAAAATAATGGATTAGCCAGATCACATGGTAGTGGTGATTCCCAGACCTGGACCAATGGGCCAACAGGGGAAGTGCCTGCTGTTGATTCCCATACGGAGTTGTGCAGGAAAAGGGCAGTAAACTCAAATGAAGATACACATGACTGTGATAGCACTCTTATAAATGGGTCACCATTTCGAATCTCCAATGATTCAGGTTCCTTAGATGAGAATTTCGAGTCCTGTGTGAAGATAATCAGATGGCTAGAATGTGAGGGTCATATTAACCAGGAATTCAGATTGAAATTACTAACATGGTTTAGCTTGAGGTCAACGGAGCAGGAACGTAGGATGGTCAACACATTCATTCAAACTCTAATCGGTGATCCGAGTAGCTTGGCAGGCCAGTTGGTTGACTCATTATCAGGCATCATATCTAGCAAGAGGCCACGTAATGGATTCTGTAGTAAGCTGTGGCACTAAATTTGTGCAGGGCATTCTAAACAACAGGATTGCTATTTGCTTCATGATTATTCTTTTTATTGTTATAAACTTAACCCTGATTGATTCACCAACTTTGTACAGGCATTTTTTCCTATTCACTTTCTAAAGGTGATTCTTTGTATTGCGTACTAGATTGTCCTGCTAAAAGATTTGCGTGACACAATTCCCATTTTAATTGAAGGGGGACCTTGCCCTTTGGACGTGAGGTTTCATCTTTTTGGAAGGCTTATTTTTTTTCAGTTTCCTAATCTAAATTTGAAGCAGTCGACTTTTAATCATGGAGAAGGTTTATGTATGGATGCTTTTGTTATTGCCTTCTTTAATTCAAAGAAGGGTATATGAATTAATCTCGAATTATTTTTGGTTCCTTTTTTGTTCTTCAGTTTTCCTTTTCCACCCATGAACGAGAGTTGAGAATTTTACATCTTACTCTTTTACTGGTATTAATCTGTTCGCAAATTACTATTTGCTAGTTCATTCAAATGAACAAAAATGAAGATGGGTTTTTTCACAAATGCATTAAAGAAAGGAAAAAAAAAAACGAAAAAAAAGGTGGGAAAATTTTGAAATCTTGTACACACTTGAAACGGTGTAGCTTGGTCTTGAAAGATTAGATTTTGATCATTGGGAGAACTGAAACTTATCCAAAAGCTGCCTCTATTGAGGGTGATACTACCTACCTTATCCAAACCAAAATCCATGAAGGCAGAAACTTTCTCTTGCTGCTTTATTAGAACAATAAAAACATGTGCACTGTTCTTCTTTTCAAGCCCGATAGATTTTTTTTTTTTTTTTAAGCCGGGAACATTGGGCCGGAAGCATGATATTGTTGTGTGCTTAATGGTAGGTAGAAAAGTAATTATTTTTGTTAATGGCATTTTTAAGTTTAAAAGATACGATAGGATTTTTTTTTAATAAGAGATTGTCGGTAAATAATCTAAAATATTTTTAATTTTTAAATTAAATTAAAATGTTATGTCAATTTAATTTTATATGATCATGTCAATTTGATTATCTCATCAATTTACTTAATAAATCTCTTAAATATTAATTTATTATTTTCAAAATAAATGATTAATATCTAGATTAACTCGATTTATTTAATCATCTCAAACCTTATACTAACCTTAGGTAATCAGAATTAATCTTACGCAATTTAAATTGTCGATATTTCTTCTTTTTACAAATGTAAATAAAATTATTCAGATATCAATTTACTATTTTATTTTCTTCTAATTTTCTCATATTCTTCTTTCTATTATACAAACGTTGAAATTATTTTTAATTATTATCTTTAACCATTCTCTTTCTCTCTCTTACTGATTTCAGGTTTTATCCTTAGCAGTTCAGTTCGACACCAATAATTGTGTCTGTGTTTACATGTCTTATGGGTCTTTTTGCAATTCGTCTTTTGGCAACCACCCAAAACATCCATATCCCAAGTTCTGTGGCTGTGAAATCCGCAGTTTGCCCACTCCTTTTGTGTTGCAAAGTCAGAATATAACCCATTTTCTCCTAAAAGCTTGGATGTATGCAAGTAGGGCATGCTTAATTTGGTCTCTGAATTAAAGTGAAATAATTAGTTCAATAAATATTTATATAAAGATTTTCCCCTATTCCATTTTACCATCCTTTTTCAGTAATATATATATATATATATTTATATATCTCCTAAGATGCTAGGAGCAGGCAGATGATCAAGTCATGTCGCCCAAAGAAAACCTTTCCACCAATCCACACCCATTTTTTGCCTAATATTGGTGGTTTAAGAGTAGGATTATTGCTTTAGATGTTTTCTGGATTTTATTTTAAGTCATCTAAATTTTAATTTGGTCGTTCGCTGCTTATAAATTTTTATATTTTCACGAATTTTTTCTTTTCTACCAAGCCCTAAGACTCTTTTATGAGCAAAGTTTGAGGTGCCATTGAAAGAAATGTCAAATTTTTTTTATCCTCTGGTTCTAGTATGAACAGCAATTACCTTCACAAATGACAAATCCATCAAGGCCATAAGGGTTAGGGTACCCGATTCAGAGGAAGAATTCCTTCTGCATCCTGCAACAGTAGGACGAAATGACCGCTCTACCCGAAGTTTGGTAAGTCGTTTTTCTTTTTTTTTTTTCGAATAATGAATTGATTTTATATAAATCTTTCTGGTTGAAGAATAAATACATTACAAAAACGCCTGCTATAAAAATGGTCGGTAACGATGATAATATTGCCCATTCTTTATGTTTATCATTTTTTCAGAAACAATAAGAGCAACAACTGGGTGAGTTTGAGTTAAATAAAAGCACATATACAAGACACATACAGGTTTCATATAGATAGGCAGAAATGCATCATAAATTTAGCAATCTAAATGGTATTCTAGACCATTTGACTAAGGATTATAGCAAACAAATTGTTACTTTCTAGGAAGAAAAAATGTCCTTGACAAGTCCTCCTGCATGGTGGAACTCAGCTGTCACCATGTCTTTGTGCTGGGCCTTCTCTCCTCCATTTTTTTTTTAAATTTAGTTTCATCCTTTTTTCCTTCTCTTCGGTCTTCTTTTTCTTTGTTTGAAACAGGATGAGTGGACTGGGGAGCAAAAGCTTCAGTATGGTGACATTCCGGAAGATACCCGTACCTGAAGAAATTTGGCCTACAAGTCAATAACGTGGCCAGACGGATTTAGCCACGTGACACCCGTACCTGAAGAAATTCGGCGTACAGGTCAATAACGTGGCCAGATGGATTTAGCCACGTGACTTGACTTACTCAATGTTTCTTTTGCAATGAATGACTATGATTTTTGTTACATTTCTACAGACTGATATGGGGATGCTATTACAAGGCAAGAGATCGTCAAACTACTAACCTAATGCCAACAATTAGATAACTAAGAGATCAACATCAGTGGGGTCCCAGCAAGTTTGATTTTCAATTAAAAAATTTGTTTGTTTAGTAAAAAAATGAATTTTTAAAAAATAATTTTTTGAATTAAAAAAATTTTGTTATTTAAATGAATTAATAAAAAATATTTTTCGTTATTTGATTTTTTAAAATTTTTTTTCAATAATATTAATACAACTATTAAAATTATTTATTATTAAAGTATATTGAAATTATTTATTATTAAAATTATTAATTTTCAAAAATAATTATATTTTAATAATAATATTTAATATTAAAATATTTAAAATAAAACTATTTATTATTTTTATATTATTTATTAATTTATTATAATATTATTTCTTAATAATGTTTATTAATATATTATATTAATAGTATATTATTTATTAATATATTACAATATTAATTAATATAATATTATTTTATTTATATATAATATAACATTTATTAATATATTATAATATTATTTATAAGTAAATAAATAATTTTACTCAAATAATTTATTAAAATTTTTTTTAAATTCATAAAGTAATTATAAAAAAGTGACTTATTTTTTATTAATCAATAAATTATTTGTTATTTATCAATTAATTTTTTATTAAATAAATATTTAAAAATATAAAAAAAAATTAAAAATTAATTTTCACGAAACAAAAGAACTCAGAAACACCATTTCATAATTAGTACTAAACTTGACGATGGAGTAGCCAGTATAGAAACAAACAAGCCTTATGCCCCAAACGAGCCTGTTGAGTCAAATGAACTAACTGAGGCTCATGAATGACTACTTATGCACCTAAAGTTCCAATCCATAATCCAACAACTTCTACCTTTTTTGGCTTGCATCACCATGATGTAGCCATTGCTATCTTCTCCAAAGTATTGCTTATCTTTTTCAATAAATTACAGTAATATGTAGTTTTCTGATGGGTATGCAAGAAAACAACCCCAAAAGACTTTTCTTCTATCTGGCTAATCAATTCGAATTATAATTCACATATATTCTAGCAAAGGTCAGACTATGGCCCCGTTGGTGTACATGTATTTCTTTATTTATCCAGTTGAATTCAAATTTTTTTTAAATAATATTTGATAAAAAAAATATATCAAGTTGGTCGTCACTATTTTCAACAAAATTGGGTTTATTTCATAACCGCTGATTCCGTTGATATCCACATATTAGTTGGTTTGTCATTTTCTTCATTCTCAGGGGACCTATAACATGATAGCTGAGTCCACTATTCTCTGGTTTCTGGCACGGCAAAGTTTTTTTTTTTGGGTTTAAAATCATTGCTAAAGCCGAACTCAGCCAATAGATTTGGGCAATAAATTCATTATTTGTGAAGTCTTTGAAGTGGGTCAAATTACTGGTTTGAATGTAATGGAATTAGATAGGTGGCCAAGTATAGTAAAGAAATTAAAGAAGGGTTAAATACAAAAAAGCTTATGTATTTTGTACTTTCTGTTAGATGGATATATAAAGAAATAAAATTGTAATTAGATCTTTGAATTTTCGTTTCATTATTGTTTGTTTCTTCAAACGTCATTCATCAAGTTGTTGACGTAATATTAATATTACACGTAAAAAAATCTAATAATTGTGATATTATAATTATTACATCAATTTAAACAAAATTTCAAAAAATTAAAAAAAATATTTCAAAAAAATATTTTGATTATTTTTATTAATTTAAAAATTTTTAATTTTTTATAAATTTTAAATTTTTTATAAATTTTTAATAATTTCTTTAATTATTTACGTGATAATGATAATATAACAATAATTGAATTTTTTGAGACGTATCATGATTTATTAGGTATTAATATTTTATTATTAATCTAAAATATTAAAATGTATGATGAAATAAAAATTTAAATTTTTTTTTAAAATTTTATTTTTTAAATATTAAATTCAGAGCAAATATATAATACAAGAAATATTTTTGTATTTAACCCATTAAAGAAAGAGGGAATGGTGGGTGGGTAAACGCAAAGAGAACTCAAGTGAATATTTTGATGAGGCGGGTGAGAGTTGGACTTATCCTCCATCTCCTCTATATCCAATCAAAACAATAAACACTCTTCACTACAAGACAAACGGTTTCTTTTGTGTCTGACCTCATTTCTACCCCACGTGTCTTTTGTGTCTGACCTTATTTCTACCGCGCGTGTCGTGTCCCACGCATCCTTTTCTTTGTGGTCCTGCACCTTTCCCTCCCCAACCCAATTGTGAAGCGGGTAGGATTTGGATAATAGGTATCCAGGTGGAATTTGTGAAAAAATTTTATTAAAAATAATTAATAAAGGAAAAAATTTTGTTATATAAATTAAATGTGTAAATTTTAAAATTTTTTAATAAATTTTGATATATATTTTATATAAATATTTTTAATAAAAATATTAATAAAATTTTTATAATTAAATTAATATCGAACGAATTTAAATAGTAAATAATTTTTTAAATAATTTTATTTATTATTATTAATTTTTATATTAAATTTTATCAATTTATTAATTTAAATTTTTTATTAAATTATTTTTAAAAAAAATTCATCAACTTTACCCAAAAAAAACTTTATTATTTATCCATTGTGAAGCTAAAGTAAATTATTGATAAAATGTTGGTTGTTTTGTAATTTTAATAATTAAAATTTAGTTTTTGATAATCTCAAAATGTACTCTTGAAAAAAAAAAGATCCTTTTTCTCTTTTGTTTTTACTTGAGAAAAGCTTGTGAAAAATCTAAAACAAATAAATGTAATAACCATATTTTCAATGGTTTCTCTCTCTTTTTTTTTTTTTTTTCTTTGACATTATATCTCTATGTCCTATATAACCCAGCCTAGAGCAACAGCAGACAACACCAAAAATCAGCTTCAGCTCTCTCTGATCTCTCTGCCCAACACTCTCCGTCATTCTATATCCTGCTGCTTAATTTCTGCCAAACATGGTGACGAGTCTTCAAGCAGCCATGAATGCAAGAATAATTGGGTCTGGCAATGAGACCATGGTTCTTGCACATGGTTTTGGAGTAGACCAGTCTGTCTGGGACAAAATCCTTCCTTACTTGACACAGCATTACCAGGTTGTCGTTTTTGACTGGACCTTTTCAGGAGCTGTAAAAGATCCTAACCTCTTTGATCCTTTGAAATACTCTTCCTATGATGCCTTTGCGAATGACTTAATAGCTCTTATGGACGAGCTAGACTTGAAATCCTCAGTCTTTGTCGGCCACTCCATGTCTGGTATGATCGGATGCATTGCTTCCATTAAAAGACCCGATCTTTTTAACAGGCTTATACTTGTTGCAGCTTCTCCTAGGTATTTCTTTCCTTTCCTTTCTTTTTTCAAATAAAAAAATGGTTTTTATTCTTAGAAAATTTTCTTTTCTTTCTGCTTCTCTTATATCTTTTATTTACCTGCCACCTGCTGATTTATTCTGCATAATCACAGCTTTTCTTTATAAACAATATACAGTTTGAAGCATACACTTGATCAGGTTCTTCTATTAAGCAAAGCCGCACGCTTTCTTTTTGGCCAAGAAGACGTGTTTCAATATTTTGCAACATCAATATTCTTCCATATATTTCTCTTCTTTTTCCTCTTTCCATTATTCCATTCTTCCTTTTCATATGTTTACTTTTAATCATCTTTCGCCATTTTCTTCCTTGCCATGCAACTAATACACGACTTTAATTACTAACTGACAAGATTTATCTTTTATACGGTATAAGTCAATGATAAAGCTGTGGTTAGATGTGCGAAATCTTAAATATATATAGTAGGAATTTATTTACTTTAACATACGTATTACATAATTTTTTTATTTTTAAATCAAAATTAAATTTATAACACTTACATTTAATCATTTTGATTTAAAAATAAAAAAATGTGTAATATTTACAATAATGTAAGTAGATCCTACTCATATATATATATATATATATATATATATGCATATATATACATATATGCAGAGACGATGCGTAATAAGAATTGGCCCCAAAATTTTTAATATATTTATATATATATATTAAATCCATTTAGATTAACTATAAATTAAATTTGTTAACTTTTTTTTTTGGTTTTATTATTTAATCTTTTGCTTTGTAATTTAATAGTTGTTCAAATCATATTAATATTTGTTCATTTATTATATTCAATCATTATTATTTATAAATTCTTAAAATTATATAAGAGGTTGAGGCTTCTTATAAATTTTAAATTACAATCACGTGAATTTAAAAAAAGTTATTAAATTTTCTAGTTTTTTAGATGAAACTCTATTACCAATCAAATATCTAATTTATCTTCTCTTTCCTTTCTTTTTTTTGGGGTACACGAGACCGAAGTATAGGGGATTTAGGGAAAGAGAAATTGTAAATTTTAAGAATTGAACTCTAACATGATATCCTAAAAGTTAAGTAAATCATATGGATTAAGTCCTAAGATCCTTTTTCTTTTTAGCTTATTTCAACTTTTCCTCTCTGTATCACTTTTTACTTTTATTTTTACTTTAGATCTCATAATTTTTTTCAATAAAAAATTATATTTGATTTACTTTACAAAAAAAAATAGCAGAACACCATAACTTTTAATCTCAAAATTTTATTATATTCTTAAAAAAATACATTTAGGTTTTTTTGTTTTGATAAAATATTTAATAATTGATTTATTTGTACATATTTTTTATTTCAATTTTTAATTTCCAAAAAGATCAAAAAAATTTTTATAAATCATAATAGAAAGTATATTTAGTAATTCCAATTTTATTATTGTTAAAAATAAAATATTATCACAATAATATTTTTGTTTTATAATGTTAGTAACTCATATTTTTTATTAGTATATTATTTTCATATATATTAGTAAATATGATAAAATATTTCTTTTGAAAAATAAAATAAAATATTTTATATATTATTGCTTGGTTTTTTCAAAATTAAATGTCGAAATCTGTCTTTGTATAAATATATATATATATATATATTTATATGAACAAAGGATGGGTACACGAGATCTTGTGAATTTTTATTACAATCTTATAATTATTTAATTATAATAAAATCTTATATAAAACTTCATCATTTATAAATATAAATTATATATAATATTTTGATAGATACTATATAATTTTAAATTTTGATCCTAATCTTTGAGGATAGATTCTATATTTTGTCGTGTACTTTTCTGCTTCAAAATTTGTGTGGAGGATGCAACTCAAGACATAGTACTACGTATTTCAGTATCTCGAACTATTTCTGTCCCCAATAATACAATGACTAGTGCTCAGCAGACAAGTACAAGGACATGCAAAGGCTTTGGATTCGATTAAATTAACTTATCTTCCTTTTTACTTACTTTTTATTTGACATTTTCATATAACAAGCCAAACACAAACTTGGATATTCCTTTATGATAGGTTAGTTACTTCATGGCTAAATTTTTTTAAATTGTACTGTATTAAAATTCAATATTTTTATTTAATTTATGCAATCATCGATAAAGTAAACATTTCATAACTTTAAAACTTAAATTTTAATATTTACAATTCATTTTATTATTTAATTTAAAAATTGTACTATAATACGTGGGTTAATTAATAATGTAAAAAATATATTCACTTATCAATTGAATATAAACTTGCATGTATGAAATCCTATGTGTATAGTTTTTTTTTTTTTATTAATTTTTCTCCTGTTTCTACTTAACACAGGTACATTAATATAGATGATTATGAAGGTGGACTTGAGGCTGCAGCTATTGACAACATCCTCTCAAACATAGAATCCGACTATGAGAATTGGGCATCAAGTTTTGCTACTCTTGCTGTGGACGATAAGGATCCCATCACCGTTGAAAAGTTAGCAAAGTGCTTGAAGGCGATGAAACCTGAATTCGCCCTTCCCTTAGCCAAAACAGTGTTTCTCTCCGATGAAAGGGATATTCTTGAGAAGGTTACCACTCCCTGCACCATTATTCACACCACCAATGACATTTTCGTGCCACAGTCAGTTGCCTACTACATGCAGAAGAAGATCGAAGGGGAATCAACCGTGGAAATTGTCAAGCGTGATGGCCATTTCCCTCAGTTGACTGCGCATCTTGAGTTCCTTGGTGTGCTTGGTGGAGTTTTAGGCTTTGAGATTTGATCAGAAAAGGAAGATACGGTCAGAAATAAATATATGGCCATTTGGATATGTACTGTTGTGTATTTATGACTTTAGTATGGGCCAAAGGGGATATATCATATGTGGTTGGCACGTGTAGAATATTATATGTAGTGCTTTAAAATAGTTCAACCAATAAAAATATGAAATATGTCATGTCGTTCTAGTTTTTAAATTTTAATATGAGAGAAGAGTATAATTTATATCGGTGTAATTTTTTTTTAGTTTTCTTTTTTTTTTTTTATCATTGATTTCAATAATAATAGTGAATGAGAGGTACAAGTAAAAAAAAAAAAGATTAATCTTATCTTTTAGATTTATTAAAATCAATAATTAAAAAATTATGTAAAATTAAAAAATTTTACGCTATTGAAGTGAATCTCTGCTTAATAAATAATTCAAAAATCTGAAAAAAAATATTTATAAAATATAAAAAATAAATATAAAAAGAGTAAGACATGTGATAACTTTTTAATTTAATTTGGAGAGTTAAAAAATATCAAAAATGAACTTTGAAGACACTAACAAACCAACGTATAATTGAAAGAAATTTAAGAAAATAAGAAAATCATACATTAAGGACATTTTTTTTAAAATATTAAAATGAAGCCTCATAGCTAGACAATCATAATCCTGAACCTAATTGAAAAGAAAAGAATTGGCTCAACCCAAACTTAAATAATACGGTTTCAATCTGAACAACTAAACCAGAACCGGCCCGCTCCATTGACCCAGTTCCAACCTATATCTTCTACACAGCCCAAAAGAAAAGGCTTGGAGAACGTATTAACTTGGACGAACAATCATGGCTCAAAATAATCTGCCCAATGGGCTTAATATTGTCGAATTGTTCCAGGAGGGCTTAGAGGCGAACCGGACGGAACGGGAAAAAGATCTCCCGAAATAATGTCGCTTTTACTTGGGAGTGAAAACAGTCGCACTCATCAAAATAAATAAAAACTAGGAAAGCATGAATTGCTTCTCATTGTCTAAACTCGCGACTAGATCTTCGTTAAAGTTTCCACTATTCTTGTTCCCGAACAAGCCCATTACACCGGCGGTTATCACCGCTGCTCGCTTTCCAAGTCTCGCTCCTCGATTCCGCCTGTTCTCTAATTACAGCGACGCCTCGAAGTCTTCGTTCGGAAGCTTTTCACTCTCTAATCGTGATCAAAACTTCTCTACCATGGCTGGCGCTGAAGAGTTTGTTAAGGGAAATGTTTATCCAAACGGCGTCGCGGTCATCACTCTCGATCGTCCCAAAGCCCTAAACGCCATGAATTTAGGTCCTTTCGTTATTTCTCCTTCATTTCCTTTTAAATTTGTCCTTCTTTATTATTATTATTATTATTATTATTTCAATTAATAAGTTATTGTATGAGTTAAAAAAAGATTCTTTGATTGGAATGAAAGCGGATTGGAATTGAATGATATGTTCTAGCTCGATTTTTAAATTACAAATATTACCCTTGATAATGTAAAGATAAATTTTAATGAAGGGATAAAACTGCCAAAAAAAACGTTAAGAATTGAATGTTTGCACGAAATTGAGTACTTGTTAGGAATTAATGGATAAATGTGCTAGTATAATTTTGTTCCATGTTGCCATCTTCTTCGGAGATGAGTTTTGTCAATGAGACTTGTGTATATTTTGATAAATGCAGATATGGATATCAAGTACAAGCAAATTCTTGAAGAATGGGAATTGGATCCTAAGGTCAAATGTGTTCTGATCGAGGGCAGTTCACCGCGTGCCTTTTGTGCAGGTACTTGAAGAAAAATTAAGGCTTCTTCTTGGCAGGGAAAATATACTTTCAAATAGCATATATAGATGCTGTTTGTAATGAAAAATGTGTATTTATATCCTTGTAGGCTATTTTCACGTTGCTAGTGTTAGGGGAGTTTTTGGGGCTAACCGTTGATGGGTAATGCAGGAATGGATATTAAAGGTGTTGTTGCTGAAATCCAAAAGGACAGAAACACACCTCTTGTGCCAAAGGTTTCCTTTTCCTTCCATTTGTAAATGCATGCCTTGTGCGACAAGTGTTTCCTGCAAGTTTGCTTAATATTTTTGGTAGTTCTTGTCATGTCCACTGTTGCAAGCTATAAGTTGTTTGCCTTCCCTTTCCATTTTTTTTTCTTTTGGGCGGGGTAAGGTGGATATCCTTGTAGTTCTATTTTTTCTTATTCTTTTATGATTGGGTTCAATGTGGTGTTTCTTTAAATTAAACTCCTCAATGCTTCCATATTTGATAACTTAGATCTTAGCTTATATGCAGGTGGTGATGTGAAGCAGATTACATACAAAAACACACTCTCGGATATGATTGAGGTTAAATTATATACCATTATAATCATAAACTTTTGCAATTTGCTAAAATAAAGTCAACAGAAGATGTCTATCATGTTTGTCCAAACATGGAATACAACCATCACCATGGCATGACACCATCACCATGGCATGACATAATCAAGCTTCCAAAAACCATTTATGATTGTTCATATCAGTGTCAGTAAAGCGCTATCCATTTCATTATGATGGAAAAGAAAAGAAAATGGAACCATTATTACTTTATGATTCTCAATTTGAAACCCCGCCACCCATGTTATCTGTTCATATCTCCTACAACTAATTTTATGCAATTCTGAAACCTCAACCATGCATAAGTGTGGGGCTATGTGGACTCCATATAAATCCCTTGTGGGCACAAACGGTGGGGATGGTTTGGATCAAATAATTGTACTTGATGTTATTCTATTTTCTTTTTGAGAAAGAGGGAGAGGAAAGAAAATCTTTGATGCTTACATGTAATTATGACTTGCATAATGTATATCATAAATTTTCCTCTATAGTTGCTTTGTTTGTTTTCCAAATGAAATTAGCTTTTGCTCATAGCAATAGGAGCATGTTTAAATTTTATCTATTCAGCTGTAGGTGCTTTGCAGTTTTAACTTTTAATATATATTTGAAATCTTTTATCTTGTAAATGTGTGAAAATTGTGAATGATTTATTGTTACATGTCCAAGATGTAGTTGACATGATAAGATGTTATCATGGTAGTTCTGCAGTCTGCAAACTATTTTTCTGCATTGCCATCACTAGATTATAGTTTGGGTGATTTCCTCATATGTGCATGATGTGTTTGTTGGATTAGATGCCATTCCTTACAAGGGTGTCATCTGGTTATGCTGTGCTTCATCTCATTATTGTCCCATCAGTTGGTGCCTTACATGTTGCGCTGTCCTCTGAAGTTAATAGCCTTATTATGTTTCTTTTTTCCAGGTCTTCACTGCTGAGTATTCTCTAATATGCAAAATTTCGGAGTACAGGAAGCCTTATATATCATTCATGGATGGCATAACAATGGGCTTTGGAATTGGCCTATCTGGCCATGGTCGCTACAGAGTGGTAACTGAGGTACAAACTAATTTCCTTGCTGTGTAGAGAAATATTTGGTCTTACATTTTGAACTATAAAAGCTTTACATATTTTGTTCTCTCATGTTTTGCTCTTGCATAAATCTGGGTCAGAGGACTGTCCTTGCTATGCCAGAAAATGGAATTGGTTTGTTTCCTGATGTTGGGTTCTCATACATAGCAGCCCAAACACCAGGAGGGGGTTCTGTTGGTATGGTTCTTTTACTCTATATCTAAGCTCAAAGAGTTGAAAAAAAAAATGGTTTAAAAAGCTATGTTAATAGGATGCTATGGGTTAAACCAGAAGCACCAGGATTGAAGTGGGACGGTAGTAGGGTTAGTTCTAATCTTATAAGTGCTTTAAAATTTTTTTGGAGATGCTGAATCCTTATAGCTAAACTCATTCAATTATACACACGTGCAGTGCACTTTTGCACAAATATCAATTCAGGTCTATTGCTCTTTTCAGCTCACTCTATGTTGCTTTGCTCTACTTTTGTTGTTTACAATTTTGAGTTCTGCAGGTGCTTATCTTGGATTGACTGGAAAAAGGATATCAACACCTTCAGATGCACTATATGTGGGTCTTGGAACACACTATGTGCCATCTGGGAATTTAGTTTCACTGAAGGAGGCCCTTCTAGCCAGTACCTTGTATATCTCTAATCTTCTTTCTAGATTGAGAACTTTCACTTTTGAGTGGAAATCATTTTTAGGATCTTATACTTCTCTTTCCAGTTGCTCACTGTTAAATTAAATTGTGACAACTTACAAATGGCTCTAAAAGTGAGTGTTTCACCTACAATTCTCTTTACTACAATCCTGCAAGTGCCCAATCACAATAAAGAGTTCTGTAGGGATCCACCACTTATAAGTGTGGGCTCATATAAAATTTTATGGAGCCCACATAATTTGAACTGTGATTGGATAATTGTAGTGTAATAATTGTAGGTGATATGCTCCCATCTAAAATGGGGGGAAAAGTAATCATGACTTGACATTCCAAATCAAATCAGCTTTGTGAAAAGTGTGAAATCTATGCCTTTAAAATTTTAGTTTTAGGACGACTGTTGCTTGATGTCTCCATGGTGGGAGGTCCTATCTGCAAATATGAACTTCAACTCTTCAATGTACTTGGTTTTTATTGTATTTCATCTTGCAGCTTGCAATGCAGTTTCCTCCCATTTTCTTAATAAAATGTTTTTGATTTGTTTTCTTCTCTTCTGCAAATTGTACAAATATTCATGGTCTTCTTCCTGTAAAATCGTAAATGATATGTTTATTATCCACACAGTTCTGAGGATCCTCACAAGGATGTTACAGCACTGTTGGCAAAATATAGCAGTAACCCGGAGTCTGAAGCTTACTTGAAGTTGTTTTTGCCTCAGATAACTTCATGCTTCTGTGCGGATAAGTCAGTTAAGGAGATAATTGAAGAGCTTAAAAAACATCAGCAGAGTACAGAAGCTTCAGGTGAGCTTAATTAAAACTGGTGAATCAAAACATTAAAATTAACTGCATGTGCATCATTATTGTGCTCCCTCAAAAATTTTTTTCTTGTGGATGTTGGTGGATGATACTGAAGCCATCGATTTAGATATATTTACATAATTTCTTTCTGCAGTTGTAGAATGGGCAAATGATGCTCTGCAGGGTCTTGGAAAGGGTGCTCCCTTTTCTCTTTGCTTAACACGAAACTATTTCTCGAGAGTTGCATCTGGATATGGTAAACATGGCAATGAATTTACAACGGTGAGTTTGGAGATGCATTTTTTCAACTGCCTTCCTCCACCTGATAAATTTCTTTGTCTTGTTTCATTTTCTAGGAAAATTGCCGCTCCAGTAGCATGAGTTTTGAAAACTGAATTTTTGTTGCATTTATCATGTCCAGCTAAACGGTGTTATGAAAACTGAATATCACATTGCCTTACGGTCTTCTCTGCGAAATGATTTTGCTGAAGGTGTTCGGGCAGTCCTGGTTGACAAGGATCAGGTTAGCTCTTCATGCTTCTGCTCCTCTTCTCCACATGATAGAAGATCTTCCCCTTGCTAGGATTATATTTTAATATTACTAAAAAATATGTTAACATATCTTTAGCTTTTCTCTTCCCTTTTATTCTTCCACTCTTTAAAATCTGGATGATATCCAAATAAGTTGAATTTATTTCTTTAGAAAGTTTGTCCATGCATTTGTAACGTGTACACTTGTCTGTGTCTGGATGTCCATGTTCCTCTATGCTTCTGGTTCTGGGTTTTATTCTTATTTGCGTTCAGGACTTTAAAGATCATGTTAAGTTTCCTTACCACTGGCACGCATCTTTATTTTGTTAATAGTTTTGACTCTTTTATGTCTTTGCAGAATCCAAAGTGGAACCCTCCAAGCTTGGACGAAGTTAACCAAAGGGAAGTGGAGGCACTTTTTGAACCATTAGGTCCAGGAATTGAAGAGTTGAAAGTGTAAGTTTCGCACTCCACATATCAGCTTGTCTCTCTGTGTTTTGCTGGGAGGATGAATGGATCATACTCGTGGAAATACAAATTTGGAGCGGAAGAAATAAATAAAGATGATTTGGCATGAAAGCATGTTGCATTCTGATACTGTTATATACTTGGACAACACTTATGGCTTTAAAAATATTATGATCCTAAAGCACAATCATGATTCCTAGAATGTTTGCTTTTGACAGCCAATACTATGATCAAATCCTTTGTATGTTACAAGCAGTTTAAGACACCGTGAAAATGTTGTGCGTTCGGTGTTTGAGGTGCGAGAAAAGAAAAAGAAAGACACTAAAAATTTCCTGGAATGACGGTCTACTTTCTTCTGTAACGGAATGAATGCAGCATTCTTTTGTAACCTAAATATAAAATGACTGCGAAAAGCTGGTAAAAATGTTGGGACTTTTAGTTCCATCAGAGTCTCAGATACCAAAAAATATGTACATATATAAGATGGCTTTGGCTTTTGATGTCTTTTACAGGAAAATATATTTAGGAGCAATCTCCGCTCTTCAAACTTTGTAGAAGATCCAAATATCCAAAATATTCAGGAGTTATATACCTGCAATGATTAGAAACAAAATCACCCTGTCTTAGAGTTGAAACAAACAGGAAGCAAGGCAAATTGTCCTTTGCACCAGAGTGCACATAAATTGTAATGTAACGGAGGAGAAGATAATACCCATGTCGAAAAAGGAAATCAATTATGACAATGTTGCAATTTGACTTGAAAAAATGTGTCCTTTTTATGACATTAGCAACATGTCTCACAGGAATCAACTTGAAGCTTTCTACCTCTCCATCTGCCACATGTCAAGTCATGAAAGGTTGAGATGATTATCAAAAACATCAAAGGTGATAAGTTATCTCGAAGTATTATCAATCTGATAAAAACCTACGAATCAGTTGACATATTAACAAAATTTGAACTTTGTCCAATGAATGTTCACAGAAAGTAGAGTCATGCTTCCATGTGCATGCCTTGATTATTTGGTATAAAACCTTCAGGGAGTTTTAAATCATAACAAAATAGGACATCCCGCTTGAATCTATGCCCGTCAATATCTGAATAGGAAACAGCACCAACCGGTATAGCTCTGTATGAGGAACACAAACAGTTCAGAGCCCTTCAATAATGAGAACTGTAAAATTAAACAGGGGAAGAGGGGGAGAGAATAGATATGCCTATCAAAACCAACTGCATCAAGCCTAGGGTTGGCAGCCCAACCTGAGCCCGGCAAATTTCGACCCAACCTCATGAGGTCGATTTTTTTTTTTTTTTTGAAAATCGGGTTTCAGGTCGAATCGGATATTACTAAGAAAAAATTTGAGGTCGGGTCGGGTTTTAGGCAAACCCGACCTGACCCGATACTATATTAAAAATTGTTTTTTAATTTTAATTTATACAATTATATAATTATATTTAAAAAATAATATTTTATATTTTAAAATATATATTTTATTAATTTCGGATCGGATATGGTTTATGCAATATTGGGTTTCGTGCATTAAAATATTTAAAAAAATTCGGGTCGGGTACGTCAACGGGTTTTATGATTGTAAAAATTGGGTTGGGTCGGGGCGAGCAAAAGCCCACCCTGTCCCGACCCGTTGCCAACCCTAATCAAGCCACCAACAATGTCCTATCAAGGATCAACTTCCAAGCCAATATAGGACATGCAAGATATAACAACACATGAAATAAAGAGTCAAAATGGCTGGAAAATTTTACCTACTGGATAAGGATCTTGGTATTCCAGCTTCCTCTTCACATTCCTTCATAAGATTCTCCCCACATGCAATTCCATGAGACTACAATCATCAACAAAGAAATTTGGCTAAATAAGGGTAATAGGAACTAGCATAAAAGGTTGAAAATGAAAATAGCCTGTAATTTTATTCTGAAGTAGTTTTAATTTCCCACTTTTCACCATGATTTTCATGATAAGCTGTATGGAGGTTTGTGTTTTGTTTCAGCTTTTCACCACCAAAGAAGTTACCAAATTGTCTTAATTGTATTATGAAATCAAAAAACAAGTGACATAAAAAAAGCTTCCCTGCTTTTCCTAACTATTGAAAACTCCATAGAACCATCTTCTTGACTTTCATTAGGCAAACATACAGACAGATTTACCCTCCACTTATTCCAGGAATACGTCTTTTCAAAATGGAGAGTGAGGTTCATAAGCATAAGCAGACAGGGATAATCCATTTGCAAAATGAAAATTTTCATCATTATGAATTTAGTTTGTACTTCACACATAACTCACGGATGTTAACTCTTCTAGTATGACACAGTAAAGAAGTAGGGTTTCACAAACCAGTCCTCCAGCAACTAGGTGATCAAGCATTCCAGGAAAAGTAGGCTTCACTGGACTTCTCTTCCCTATCCATAGAAATTTTTGCCCATCTTTTTCAACATAGCCATTCATGTGAACGCCATAAGCCTATGATTTAACAAAAGAAACATTTCAGCTTCTAATATTGTGCAAAGTTTCAGGGATGGAAGATAGCTGATAGCATCCCAATATGCAAATTCTACAGGGAAAAAAATGAAAGTAATTCTGTGCCACAGCTCACAGTCATAAAACACACCTTTATTCCAAAATAAGGTGCAGCAGCACGTTCGAGGGAGAAAAAGACCGGTGCACCAAACAATAAAGTCACAGGGTACAACTGTTTAACACATTTGAAGAAAATCTCTACTTAACAAAAGTTAACTCCAAGGAGCTTCAATCAATTGAATTAGAAATATATATTGGGTGCTCCTAAAAAGAAAAGGGGAATTTATTCCAGCATGTGAAAACTAAAAACACACATAAAAACGAGACCCAATTTCTTAGTCCTTACAGTCAATTTCAAGTAGTACCTCATTCCTTATACCTGGGATCAATTCTTTTTCAGCCAAGCATTTGATCACTTCTCCTACAGCTCTAGTTCTATCCTCTGCTGATTTTAACATTCGATGTAACGTTACTTGACCTCCATCACAATTATCTTTAGATACTACAAACACATTCTGAAAACTCCTTAAGTTTTCAGCAAAACTGCACATAATTTAAAACAAAATTCTAATTAGCCCAACATATTCTCTTTAATTCACATTTATATACATTTAAAATGCTTAAATAAAACCCAGAGCTTAGCTCAGTTGGTTCATCAACCACTCTTCATAAGTTTCAAATACTAACATCAGTAATCCCTTCCGCGCTTGGCTTCCTTTATACCAAAAAAATGCCTAAACATGATTAAGATATTGTTTAGTGTAATAATTACTATAAAATAACGAAAAACTTTACCTTCTATGTATGTAACCAACAATTTGGTCTTCGATAACAAAGGGCAGGAACTGAGATTGCAATTCCTGTAATTACGAACAATTAAATGACCATGATAAAAGGATTGCTCTGTTTGGTTGCCGGGAAAAGTTTTTTATAGATTCAAAAACAAACTGGAAGTTAAAATTCTTTTGAAAAGAAGAAAATGGAAGAGGAAGAGATGCTTACGGAGCCACGATTGCATGCTTTGATTTTATCGAAGAAGCCTCGGAGATCGGCAGAATCGTGGGGGTTAAACTCGGGTTGAGAGGCTCGATCGACGTCTTCCCAAGAGAAAGTCGTTGGGGTAGTAACGGCAGCAGCTGTAGTTGAAGCTGATAGAGAACGGGAATTGGAGGATTTGATTGGATAGAAAGCAGAGCAACGGAGCGGAAATGCGGTTGTTGAACTGTTGGGAAAAGCGTGAAGGGAATTGGCGGTGCGGAAAGATGAGATCGAGAGTCGGATTTTGTGAGAGAGGTGGTAAGCATTCCAGGCCATTTCACCGCGAACAGCGAAGCAAGCGGGCAAGAGATAAACCCGCCCCGGTTGGGATGGTGAGAAAGTGGAAAATGGTAAAGGTTGCCGAACAACGTCACTTTTAGTTTTTAACATCTTTCTTAAAGGATGCGTTTGGTTCTTTTGGTCGCTAAATGAAAATTGCTCGGTTGACTATTTTAATGTTATAAAAAATAAATTAATTTAAGGTTTGAATCTTTGAAGGTAGGTTACTTTTCTTAACTTTATATTTAATTTAATTGATATATATAATTTTAATTAAAAGTTAATATCTAATATATTTTAAATTTAAATTTTAACACAAAATTTTTATATATAAATATGTAGGGAGTTTCCAGAAAAATATATAAGAAAAATCCACTTTTTTTTAAAATTATTCTAATTACAACAAAAGATTTTATAAGATTTAACTATTAAAAAGATATATATTTTTTATATTAATATAAGTGAATCACTTTTCATATATATATACTTATTTTTCTTAAAGTAATTAAAGAGAAAATAAATGACTTGTGAAATTTATATATCAATATTTTTACGGGTTATTAAATTATATAATTTGAGATAATATTTTTTTTTATTTTAACAATTTTGAGCTTTAAAATCCTGATTTTCAAATTTAAATGTTAACTTTTAAGGATTGGTGTTTTTCTTTGAGTTATTTTTTTAATATTAATTTAGAAACATAATCAAGTATCAATCTTTTAATATAACAAGAAGGTATTAAATTTTTTTTTTTTCATTTTTTAAGATGTATTTAGAAGAGATGAAAGAAAACATGGCAAAAAAAGAAATTTATAAACTAGTGATTAAAAACATTGAATATCCTTCTGTATTTAAATGAGGAAATTTTCATACCTCGTGCTTTTTTTTTCTTGTTCCAAACGCGACCTTTGGTCATTTTTCAAAATCAAGAGCAACTGTTCTAGATTGCGGCATTTAGCGCTTTAGGCCCAATCGTCAATTCTCCGATGGAAACGGCATTCAAAGCATATATTTCTTTTCCTTTTGGAGGAAACATTAAGCAGTCGTCTTTACTCTCTTTCGTGACTCGCATTTTCTTTTGCTTTAGCTTTATCTTCAGCTTCAGCTTCAAAAGAGTTCCCTTCTCCATAAATCGCTTATTCACGAGTCTTCCCGATTTCATACCCGGTTCATCAACGTTACCGCGGCTTCTCCTCCCTCTCTGTCACCGCCCAATCAGAATCTTTCCCGCATGATTACGTGTCAGAGCATGTCTTGCTCTTCCCAAACCTCTCTCCCAACTCTGCAAACCGTCACCATATCTTTTTCCCAACTCAAGGTAAGTTCTAGCCAGCTTTTTGCTTCGCCTACGCGGGACTTCGCTGAGTTGACTCGTTTGAATGGAATTTCAAACAGAATTGACCGTAATCATGTGTTCTGAATTGTTAGCTTCATTTCATTTTCTTGCAGTTTCTTAGAGTTGATGACGTGTTATTTTAAACTAAATTGTTGTATTTTGTGTATACTTATCTGCACATGTCAGATTTTTTTAGTATTATTTTCTTTCTCGTTTATCGAAATGGATTGAAACAGGACAAGGATGCTGATCTGTCGATGAAAATTAAAGAAGGAGTTGGACCGAATGGACTTGGAATTCTATCAATTACAGATGTATGAACTTTATTATTATTATTATTTTTTGCAAAAGGTTAAACTCTCATACACATATTTTCATCAATCGAATCTTTGTTAGAGTAAAAATGGTTAACTGTGCTTAATTGGTTGAAAATAAATGTATAAGGGTTCAATTGGATGAAAATAAATGTTTGAGGATTCAATTTGAAATAGAAGACTTAGGATTTGATTGATTGTAATAAAATATCAAAAATTTAAATGATTATTGAATTTTTGCTTGAGAGTTTTTTTGACCCTTACGGTTTTTTTTTTTTTCTTATGCAGAAATTTGTTTGCTGATGACACGATGCTTGATTGATTTTCGTAGGCAATTAGTTTCTTTAACATGTTTTGATTTTCTTTTTCTTTTTTTTTCTTATCTTTGTATTTTTAATCATTATTACAGGTTCCAGAATTTCCTTCATTGCGTCAAAATCTTCTACGCCTTTCACCTAGGTATAATTTGAGCTTCAAAAAGAAATTTTCTCAGGACTCATGATTGAAGAAAATTGAAAAAATATTCTATAAATTTCCTTCCCTTTTAACAGATTAGCTGGCCTGCCTGAAGAGGTGAAGAAGGAACTTGAGGATCCTCAGAGTAGGTAATATTTTTGCTGAATTTTTTCTAATAGAAATGTTCTTATTGTTCCTTCGGGAATTTAATTAGGATGTTAATGCTATTCTTCTGTTTGTTAAAAATGCATATGACTATTATTCTTAAAAGATATTATCATGGTATCATGCTTGGATTACATTGCAGAGTTGCCTTTACGCCATGTTCCTTTTAACCACTCTTTATCTATAGGTACAGTTTTGGATGGAGTCATGGGAAAGAGCAGCTTGAGTCTGGGAAACCTGGTAAATGTTTACACACTTTGAATCTTACAACTTGACATGATTAAACGCAAATCATTAGCATGCAGTTTACACCTTTCTTTATATTTGTATATAATCGTAACCAAATAGCTAATATAAAGTAGGTGCTTATGTCACGGGCCGAGACTCAATCTTCAGGCTCGTATGGCTCCAGGACTTGGACATAGACTCATCTGACGTCCCAAATCAGCCTAACTGTCACGGTCACACCCTTGTGAGGTATTGTTTGCTTCGGCCCTCCTTGGCCTCACGGTTTTGTCTCACAAAATGCACCCTACAAGGAAATGGTGGTGTGAACCCTTATATTCCATGACCAACTCTTGTGCACAGCCGATGTGAGATTCATGGCTCATCTTTAGGACCGCAATACTTACACTTTAGTTGAACTCAACACGCTAAAACATGTTAAACTGCTTATAAACATCAACCTTGTGCAAATGGCCTCTTTGTTTGCAGGAAAGTATGGCCTTCTTTTCTTGTTCTTCCTCAAGTGCCAACATTTATGGGAACTATCTTCTTTCTGCTTCACATAATTGTAAAATCATGCTCCTAAGTTACAGGCAGAAATAAAAGACGCTTGTTTTGAGAAATACTGCACAAAATGGATTAAGGAAGGGATTGAGTGAAATTTTGCTAAAGATATGATCAATTCTAAGTTACATTCAGAGGAGAAAGACTCTTTCAATTTGTTTGATGTCAGATCTCAAACAAAACTTAAGAGACTTAAGTGGTCTATACTTGTTGCAGGGTTTTAGATCCTGTGTGTTTCTTCTGTACATGAAGTGGTGGAAGTCCCTTGAAAATGTCTGCTTCTTCCTATATAGTTGATTTTGATATTGGGTTTATTTTATGCTTGAATTGTGTTGCTTTTTCTTCTTGGGTGCTTTAATTTTTTCCCCATTCAATGATTTCAATTTGTTTCTCTTTAATGCTTAGCAGATCTGCTGAAAGGTTCGTTCTATGCAAATCCACTAATTGATGTGCCTACAATGGATGCA
This sequence comes from Durio zibethinus, assembly GCF_002303985.1. The sequence goes on along the minus strand of NW_019167860.1, from coordinate 6,015,541 downwards.
TACTTGATTGAGAGGTAAAAGAGGAAAGGAACATTAATGAGTGCCATATTTGCTTTTTCCTTATGTAGCATTGTCTTTGGTTGGCACAGAGACTGGCTCCCATTGTTCCTTTTTATCTCTGTAGACCCATATATATAGACTATGCCATACGTGATTGTGCTTAGATGTAGATTTGGTCACCCATCCTCTGCCTTGTAGGTATCCATCAAATTGTGGAGCAAATATATGGCCTCAGGTTGCTTTGCCAGAACTTGAAGTGGATATGTTCACATTTTTTAGAAAAATAATGGAATGTAAGCATGTTTTGATCTTTTGGTAAGTTATGGATTGCTCTATAGAAGTAATATCAATGTTGTTATTTATTTTGTCTTCAAGTTCTATTTATATTTCGTCTGACATAGGATTTTCTGAATGCTGATTATTGACCTCTACTCCTCCAGCTTTCAAAGCTCTGGGAAAGCTGATCTTTGATGTTGGGTTGGCGGTGGCACATCACTGTGATCAATATGGTAAATTCCCCTAGAATTCCAGCTTTAAAGTACAGAATTTGAAAATGAATAGTTGCATTTCTAGACCTAAATATACATACCAGCTTCATTGACAGATCATCAGTCTTTTATAGTTGAGATTAGACCTTTGAAAATCCAGGGATGACCCTATTTCAATATTTTGAATTTTATACTTTTAGTGTTGACCCTAAACCACGATGCATGAACTGTATCGAGCCTAATCCTGTTAAATAAATTGCTACTGTCGTTTCTTGATTCTATTACAAACATTTATCTTGAACAGAAACAAGGTCTTTTTGTTAAATCATCCCTTCAAATTAAATCTATAGAGTGGACAAATTATTCATTAACAGATTTCCGTAATGGGTTACTCTTTCACTTTATGATTACATGAGCAGTATCTAGGGGGATGAAAATACACTAGGAGGAAGGCCTTGAACAAATGCTTCTTCGCTCTCGTTGTCATAAAGGCCGTTTGCTTTATTACTTTCCTTCTCAACTGAGGTTTTCTTCCCTAGTAGATATCTGGTTACATTTATTTTTCACAATTGAATGGTTAATGCTCTCTCTAGAATGTATTGAGTAAAATATGACATACTTGCAGTAATCATGAAGAAAATGGTGACACCGTGTCATCTTGGTGTGGATGACATAGCGATTATGGCTTACTAACAGGTGATGTCTCATCTTATTAATTTTCTCGCTTGAGCTTATTGGCTACCTCATTCTTAACACCCCACTTTATATCAATTGAAAGAATTGATTAATGAAGTCCTTGCTAATCTATTTATGCCTGTTTGACTTAATTAACCCATTTTGTCGATATTGTTCTGTCTAGCTTTTTTACTAATAATTTAGGAAGTAATATTTATAATGAAAAAAAAAAAAAACTTGTTATCCAAATTTGGATAATTAGGTGGCATAGCAGAAAACAGGAAAACCGGAATCATTTAGCGTTGCTTTCAAGGCATGCATGTCAAGATGAATCCACCCTACAAGGTGCAATGAAATGGATCCACTTCATTTACTGAAAAATGTAGATAAGCCTATTTCAGACATCAAGACAAGTTAAATCACTATGGTGGTATAATGTTAGTTCAAATATACAGTCAAATACCATATTTTAAACTTCAAAAAGTATCGACGACCTTTCATGGGCTAGAAACAAGGATGTTTCTGATGTAAAGCACATCTTGCTTTAAGTTAAAAGGATGACACAATAAGGGGATTAAAGAGAAACTCTATAGCTTATTAAACAGAAGTTGTTTAGCATTTTAAGCAATGTAGTTAACTCTTTTGAGGTTAGACATTATTTTTTGTCCACTTCTTTCAGTAGCCTTGCAAAAAGATTAATATCATAGTTGTCAATTTTATATTTGCCCCTGATTTCTGCTTCAATTTAATATGTAGGTCTGACATGTGGCATGTTTAGGAGGATTGGTGTAGAAATATGTTGTCCTGATAGTACTGCTGGCCTTTATATAAGAACACGGACTGGTCAAATTGCCAAAGTATACTTTCTTGGTCTCAGTATTCTACTTATCAATAAATGCAAGAGAGGATCATGCATATTTATGATGACTTGTTTGTTTCCAAAGCATTCTTCATCTTAATTCTTTGTCTAGGAGTACTAGCTTCTCATTTATTGAAAGATTTTAGGCATCATATTGTATTACCTGATGTGTCGGTCTCCTTAAGTGGGATGATATTTTGGAGTTAAAATATTGAAATTTCCTTCAAGCAATGGGGAATATATTTTAAAAAAAAAAGGATTTCTGGCAAGAATGAGCTTGTTAAGGACTTAATGTGCCATCCATACACTATTTTGATGTCAGTTCCATTAGCATCCAAGGTACAAGTAAATGAGATATTATGTATTAGAGAGTACCAAAAAATTGCTCATCACTACCAAAAAAAAAAAAAGGAACTTTCTGAAATTTTTTTATTAAATGAACAAAGTTTGGTCATGGATGGACCATAGAATGGATTGAAAAATTTAAGCATGCTAGAAATTGATTACTTGTACATTCCCTAACTTTTCTATATTTCTGTAAATCTTAAAAAATATTCCGTAGTTGTAACTTGAGAAATTGGAAAAGGCTTGCATGAGATAGTACAGGAATTAAAATAGATGGAGAAGGGCAAATATTATGGGATAAAACTAGAAATTTCCTTATTTTATGCTGCAGAAGCAATAGTGTGGTTTTAACCAATTGTTTCCACCAACGGCCATAAAAAGTTGACCTTGTATTACCTACGATTGCTTCAGAAGAACATATATGTATTCTATTAACTTGGATTTTTTATGCATTAGGCTATCTTTGGAGAAGATTAAATAGCATACCAAATTGGGGAGACCGCTGAAATTCTTTCTGAAGGTTATCTTTGTTTAACACCTCACTGTATTCGGGTATTTTCTACTCTCTCTCTTGGGGGAAAAATCCTGTTCAGTTTCTGGTTATCCTTCCTTTCATTATAATATTTTTTATCCATTGCTTCTGTTAGGCACCAAAAGGAAAGGAGGCTTCTGGTGTTGATCGATCAACATTTGCATTATTTATGCAACCTGATTGGTATGTTAATCTTCAGCAATGTTTAATCCCATGATTATTGACTTACCTTGTATGAGATAAATTTTAATGGTAGAATAATGAACTATGATGGTGTCTTGGCCATCTTTTACAAACTATGAGATTATTGATGGATCTAAATGACAAGTTTCTCTATATTCAGTTCTGCAGTTATGCCTTGATAAGTCATTCCCTGCTGTGTAGAATGTGTTAATAGCATTTGGTTAGGAAAATCAGCTTGATGTTGGTAATCTCATTTTCTTTTGAAATTGTAGGGTTGAAAAGCTCAATTTTCCTGAGGAGTTTCATATTCATAAAGAGGTATGTTCTCTATAATCCTACAGAGATGCAAAATAATACAAGTATTACTTGATTAGTTGAAGCAAAATTCAATTGTTGCTTGAACCACAATCTAGCTAGTAGACTTGCACTTATGCTTGGAAGAAACTTACCGCTAGATGTCAGCTTTAACTTATGGGATTGTTTGCGTTCCGTGCCATATAACCATGATTCTGATTAGAATATTGAAACTTTATCAGTCGTCGAAACCATTTCATGGAACCAAAATAGAAAATTACTAGTAGTATTATTAATGTGTAGGGGTCATAGCATTTACTGAAGCTTTATTGTGCAATGGTTTCTGCTGATACCACCAAACGGCTGTCTTACTTTTGTATTCTGAGATGCTCCTTGATAATATTACTACAAGAAAACATAAGAGTCTGAATATTCTCTTCTACCAACTTTAATTGCAAGGTACACCAAATAATATAATAATCCATTAAATCTCTTTGTAAGTTTCATCTTCGTTTCATATAAAGGAAACAATTTTATAGCTTCTCAGTGCAATTTGTGTTGATTTTTCTTTTTTGGTCAATCAATCTTCTATGATGATTTGTATAATATGGGGAAATGATATTCTAATGAAGGAATCTTGCAGGCAAAACTCCGGTATGGTTGTAATTATGTTAATCCAAGGTCATTGATATTAAGTGTGTGTTTGGCTTGGATTTAGATAGTGAAATTTCGGCTCAGTTTAATTAAATTTAATAATTTGGGTATTCAATATTTTATTTATTTTGTATTAAATATATATAAATTACTATTTTATAATTTATGTTTATATTTGAAACATAATATATATTTTTTAAATTTATATATAATTTTTGTTGTAATTTAAATCTATTATTCTTATACTTTTTTATATTTATCATGATATTATATTTAAAATTATCATATTTAATTTTAACATATCTAATAATAATAACAATAATAATAATAATAATATTGATTTCTGTTGTGCAAAGAAAAACTTGCTGAGCTTTTGAAGGGTAGTTTTAAATGCATCTCTGATTTTGCTCTATACACTTTCACTTTTTTTAAAAAAATATTTTTTATAAATAAAATTATTTAAATATTCTTTTATAAGTTTTCAAATATTTATTATTTTCAAAAAATTATAATACTTAAAAATAAATTTTCGAAACGTCATAATTTTTTTTGAAAATGAATTTGAAAAAGTGAAATTTTATAAAAAAGTTACAAAAAAGAAAATATTGTTAAAAGTATTTATAAATTAATATAATGAAAAAAACTATAATTAAAAGATAATAAATTTTAAAATTAATAAAAAAATTATTTTTACTGTGTGTCTTTGAATATGATGATTATGTCCCTGTTAGGATTTTTTTATAACCTTTAAAAGAGTGAAAAAAATAAAAAAAATTACTATTATCGTATTTTCGATCTTATATAAATTTAAAAATTAATGGGAAGCGTGTTAAAAAAATAAATATGTATAAAATAAAAATTGTGGTATAAATAGGATTTTCCCTTTTGAAAGTCGATTGGGCACACATCTTTGGACTAGTCGCACGCACTTTTGTGGGGTCTACATGAAGTGGAATGCTTGCACCCAAGCGAAAGAGACGAAAGAAACACTTCTTAAATTAGAAAATTCACTCCGATACCTTGGAAGCTAGGAAGATAAGGTGGGTCCCGAATTGGATGATTCTTTACGTAATCCGCCTGCTGTGACATAAATTCAAACCAAAACGGCAGCAGCCGGAAATATGACTAACCGTTGTCTTTTAACGAGATGAGTTCCGGATAAGGCTAGTGCAAAATATAGCATTAAATAACTAACAAAACAAGAAAATTACAGACTAAAATATTAAAAAATCTTTGAATTGTTTTCTAAATAAATTTTTACATTTTTATTATATTTAAATAAACTTTTGTTTTAAATTAAAATTTATTTAAATATTAATTAAAAATTTAATTTAATGTAAATGAAAGTTTAAAATGTATTTAAATGTGATAAAATATAAAAATTTATTTAAATAAAATAATATAGTTTATTTTAATATTTTAACCAAAATTACAAATTTAAGTTTTATCATGAACTTTTAGTATTGATTTAAGTGAACAATGGTTTTGATTTTGATAAAATTAAAAAAATAATAATTATTATAATTATTTTTTAAAAAAATTATAAATTTTTTTTTATTAAATAAATTTTATTAAAATTAATATTTAAATTTATCTGCCGGTGTGTATCCTAAAAGTTTAGACCATTTCACTTTTGGCCGTGAGGGGCCCAGAGGCCAGGGTAAAAGAAAGGAAAAACGTGTGCAAAATGACGACAACGGTACCACGTGGGGGATAGACGAGAATTGAAGGTGGTGGGGGCTGTATATGGTAACACGGCTTCTCCTTGGTTTGCGTTCTGCCTTTGGGTTTTGCTCTTTTGCCTGATGCATCACGACCAGTCTTTTGACCAGAATAAATGCTCCTCTTTTCTAAATTACCATTTTACCCTATTTTCATGAAATTTGTTTGCTTTTTATTTTTTTGGCCAAGTGAAAAGTGAAATTTGTTTGCCCCAAAAAGTGGTTTGTGTTTTTCCTATGGTTATATATTTTCTGGGCTTCTTCTAATTAAAGATAAAAAATAAAATGTGAATGCAGATATATATTTATATATTTTGGTTGAGGAAGGGCAAAACACCAAAGTTGCAGTAGCGGCAGCGATGTCAATATATACTGAAAAGGGGGTCCACAATCGTCAAACATTTATAGCAGTCTTTTGCATTCGTGCTCAAAAGCAGAACTAGCAAGAACCAAAATCCTCTCAGACAGTCTGCTTCCGCCATGTCTGCTACTCCTTACTTCCTTTCAAGCTCCAAATCAAAACCTTGTTGCAGGTTTCAGAATCACAGGAGACCTAGTTTCGGAGAGCGTTGTTTGTTGATGGGAAAGCAACAGAAAACTCGGTTTTACATCCTCGGACGTTGTATATCCATGCTTTTGTGTTGGAATGATCATTCTATTTCAGATTGAGTTCCAAGACAAGATGTTTCCAGGCGTCGGTTGGAACTTGGAAGACAAATCTGGGTCTCAAGATTCTGTTGCGAAGAAGAGCTGAGGTATTTGAGAAAGGTCAAGATATTAAAGCACTGGCGATATTTTCTTGTTGTCTCTTTCTGGAAAACAGGATTAGACATAGGGTTAGGATGGGATTGGATCAAGGATTCAGGGCAATCATTTGTATGCCACAATCAAAGGAGCAAAGTGTTAATAATTCTTTTATTAATCAACTTGATTGGGTAAGAAGAGCCCTTTTTTTTTTTTTTGGGAGTGAGAATAGCCATATTTAGTTTCACTATTAGAGTTATTTAATTTAAGAGGATATTTGATAGTTATAAATCATTTTAACTAAAACATTAATGTGTTTAATGTAAAGAAAGTACTTGTATCAACGCCTATCGAATGGTTAAAGAGTTTTATTTCGAGTTTTATGAGATAGGAAAAGCTTGTCTTTTTATAAGATATGATTGAATTCGATTTTGAATTAATTAAAATTTAAAATGATTATTGAATATTAGAAGATTTAGATAGAAAAATTATTAATGAAATTCAAATAATTTATATAGTTTCATTAAAGTTTTTTTTTTTATAAACTTATAATTACGAGTAAAAATTATAATCACAAATTCATGCATTTCATATAAAAAATAACTAAATAGATTAAATAATGCGTGATGTATATAATCAGATAAATTGAACTTAAAATTAAATTAAATTTACAAGAAATAAAATTTAAATTTAAAAAAATTCAAGTTCAAATATTTTTTTTGTTCATTGTTACATCGAATTTGAAACTACAATAATTTAAAATTATCTTAAAATAATGTTATTTAATCCGGAAAAACAGCTAATCCAAAAGTAAAGGGATAAAAACAATGGAATAACAAGCATAATAAATGTCAATTTCAACAGCAATATTATATTTTACACAATGATTTGTTGAAAAAGATAATTTTTAAAATTTATGAGTGAGATAAAAATATTACAATGTATTTTTTATTATATTTATTTTTAAACATACCCTAGAACAATTGTACCAATCCTCTAATGTGAATTTTAATAGTGTATTAGATAATTTTTCATTAAAAAACATCCATCGGTGATTTGATCGGCCTTCATTTATTTTTCAAGCCTGTCAAATTTGGGCTTCAGGGAAAATGAAATTAAAGAGATTGGGACTCGAATGGTCCAAAAGGCCCTTTTTATCCTTAAATGAATGAAGGAATAAACCCAATAGGCCTTAACCAAGCCTAACCCAACTAATCAAGCCCGTCCAACATTGAGGCACCCGAACGACGTCGCGCTCCTAAAACCACTTCTTCAACTTTTATGCACAATCCCATAAACCCTAAAACGCTATAAGCTCTTCAGCTGCCCCACAGCAGTTACAGGACCAACGTTTCTCAACCTTTCTTTAACTATTATTTAAATTAAATTAGTAGAGGTAAAAATTAAAAAATTGAAAAAAAGAAACCCGTGAAAATGTTGGATGAAAGTAAGTTCGATGTGAATTTCAAATTGTTAGCACTTCGAATACCTCGCGAGCTCTGCAAAATCGCCACTCGTTTACTCAATGGGTACGCTAGTTCTTTCTTTCTTTTTTTAATTTTAATTTTTTTTTACTTTTTTATTTAATTTTTGGTGTTTAGATACTTGCTGGACAAGCCTCGTGTTAAACCTATAACTGAAGATCCAACAAGTGAAAAGAACCGTTATGTGATTTTGTCTGAGAAAGTTCAAAATCCTGGTAAGAAACGAGACATTGCAAAATTTCCTTTTTTAAAAAAAATTTTTTCCTCACTGCCGGAAATTTATTTTTGAAATAGAACAGATTTATCAGATATTCCAAGCCAAAAACTTGATGAACTCGAGAAGTTATGTGAGATTGAAGTAGTTCCATATTCATTGACACTTGGATATTCTTATTGGACTGCTGGTCAGTTGCCTTCTTGTCTTTAATTAAATTCCAGTTGATGTGTTTTTCTTTAATCGTATTAATCTATAGTTGTAATCCTGTGTTTAAAGGGTATTTTATGATTTTGTAGACCATATATTGAAGCAGATTCTGCCTCCTGGTGTGGAGGTACCTTCATCTTTTGAAACAATAGTTATGTATTTAACTCACCATGCGTTTGAGTTTTCCTTTTTCTCACCCTGTATTTTCTTGTTGCTCTCAATACCCCTTGCTGCTAACATTTCATCTGAACTCTGCAGGTCATGTTGCCCATCTAAATATTCACAACGAATTGCTTACTTTCAAAGATGTGATTGCAAAAGTCATTTACGATGTGAGTTTTCATTTGTCTCTGTCCACAACACTTCATTATTTTTCACTGACATTGCCCATAAATAAGGTGTTTCTTTAACGTGTTGGACTTGTTATTTACATTTAATTTCCTTTTCCATTTTCATCATTTCATGCTAGCCATATGCTTTGCTTTCTATTTAGTAAAACTAAGATTTTATGTCACTTAATATATAAGTTTCGCTTGCTAGTGATTCAAACCCTCTGTTTGCAGAGATTCTTGAATTTGATATTAGTATACTATTGGGATCTGTTTACCTGTTCTTTTGTTAATCAGGAATTGTAACACTTGCTGCTTAGTATCTGTATTCTGTAGTTCTTTAACGTTGAGTTACTGTTTATTATGACTGTTATTACTACTTTGCTTATAATTGTCCATGTGGTACTGATTGCTTCAGATTTAATCTCTTGGCAGAAAAATTATCCAAGAATTAAAACAGTTGTTAATAAAGTTGGAACGATTACAAATGAGTTTCGAGTACCAAAATTTGAAATTTTGGCAGGAGAAAGTGATATGGTTACAGAAGTGAAGCAATATGGGGCAACATTCAAACTAGATTACAGCTTGGTCTATTGGAATTCAAGACTGGAACATGAACACATAAGGCTTGTATCTCTATTCCAGCCTGGGGAGATAATTTGTGACATGTTTGCTGGTATTGGACCATTTGCAATTCCAGCAGCACAGAAAGGATGCTTATTGTATGCAAATGATTTAAACCCAGACAGTGTTCACTATTTGAAGATCAATGCAAAAATCAATAAGGTTGATGGTTGTGTTTTTGCATACAATTTGGATGCTCGGAAATTTGTTTCAGAATTGATGGCAGTACCAGTTTGTGAAAAGAATTTAGAATCAGATGATTCCATGGTCAAAGCATGTGACACTTGCAGCATCAAGACCATTGATGATGCAAAGGCAGAAGGCACAAAGCTTGGCAGTACTGTCTGTTACTCTTTTATGCATCATCTTCCTTTAAGTTAGGTATAAGTTCATCAGTATTTTCTGTTCTCTTTCAGTTGTGGAGAAAGAAGTATCAGGTAATGATGTAAAAAATGATCTGGAGGGCATTGAAAATTTTTCTACGACTGTAGATGGATCTATAGTTGCAAGTAAAAGACCTCCAGATTGTTTCACAGAAGGTATGCAAGAATGTGCTTCAGGCATTAGGTTATAGCTGAAGAACATGCAGTGATAATAAATTTTGCATTTTTTTATTTACATCCATCAGCTTGGGATGCTATATTGGCTGCAGATGTAGTCATTTTGCTCTTGCTTCTTTGAATTAAAAGAGTGAGAATATTTGCACTGACATTGCAGAGAATGGAAATGACTACAGTGGTCATAAGAAAAAGGGAAATACACATAAGAGGATGAAAGGCTCTGTTATGCCCAAAGCTAAGGCCTGGGAGCATGTTGATCATGTGATAATGAATCTTCCTGCTTCTGCTTTACAATTTTTAGGTACATATTCTTTCTAATCTGATATTTTTGTGTCAATATATGTGTGATTGTGTCTTTATGTGTGTTTTCACTTTTTCTGTGGACTACTGGTCCATTATTCCCTATAGTATAACTTTTCTTTTGGCTGATCTGGTGGATATCTGTGTTGATTCTAATGTTACCTCAATTTCATTTTTCGTTCCTTTTTTTTGTTTGGATTCTTTCATTTTCTCCTTTTAGGACTGTTTCCCAAATTATGAACTCTACTTAATGTCAAATATTTAGAATGCCAAAAGATTTTTAGCTGGTAAACTAGCCCGTATATGTTTTTATATCATTAATGCTCAGTTTTGCTTGAATGTTGATTTCATTACTATGAACTATGAAAATCTATCACTGCTTAGAACTAAGTTCTACAGCCATCTGATTACTGGTTAATCTTGTTTATTTATTGCAAATGCATCTTTTTTCCTCATTCTAGGTGGAGGTGAGGGGGAAATAGTTGATGCTGGGAATTGATGTTTGAGATGTGGAGATTAACTGCAAATAGAAAAACTCACAAAGAAAACAACTCACAAGAATTTGAATAATGGCAGAATATGATTATTGGATTAAAAAAGATAAAAGTTCACCACCAAGACTAAAAACTAAGGCATACAGAAACATTACCCTAAGAATTATAATCAAGGATACAGAACAATAGAAGTTCACCACTCTAGGAAATCCACCTAAAAGATACAAAACTTGTAGAACAATCTAAAAGATTGCTTAAGGATAAAGAAAACGCTATTCTGCCTTTTACCAAAGAATAATAGAAAATATATAGGGTAGGAACATTCTTCCAAGCATGGAAACTTTTTGATTGCATTGCTAGAATGGTGCCTAAAATCATGAGATTTGCATGTGAACATAATTTGCCCATTTACTCCTGCAAATTACATGATAATGAACTTGACCACAATCCCATCCATATTCATGCTCTTATTTTTCAGCTAGTGTGAATGCAATCTCCCTATTCCAGCCCACCTTATTTATGTATTTATTTAGTGGATTTGGACCAAGGATAAGCCCATCTTATTTTTGGGTAAGTTTGCCTTAGTCGCAGACCAAGTTGTATGATGTGCACACTCCAGTGTCAATCTCCTCTGGTTGGAAAAGACTTGTCCTCAAGTCTGAACTAGTATTCTCGCCATAGTAGGGTGAGAAATCAACAACATTGAAGGTGGAAGATACTTCATAAGTGTTGGGAAGCTTTATCTTGTAGGTATTCTCCCCAATGCGTTGGAGAACTCTAAATGAACCATCTGCCTTAGGTTGCAATTTGCCAAACTTTTCTAGAGGAAATCTCTCTTTCTGCAAGTTAATTCACACCAAATCACCTTCTTTGAACTTCACATGTCTTCAATGCATAATTATTGCCTTTTTATATTTCTCATTTTTCTGCAAAATTTTATTCTGAACCTGTTCATGAAATATTTTGATACTCTTGACTCTTTTTTCTACATCTCCATCAAAATGTTGGTTAGTATAAAGTTGAATTAAAACCAAAAGACATATTAGATTCTTACCAAGCACAATTTCAAAAGTGCTGCGACCAATGGTTTGACTTAGTGAATGGTTGTAGGCAAACTTCACTTGTAGTAAAACAAGTTCTCATTGTTTTAGTTTCTTTCCCGCATAACTCCTCAAGAAAATTTTTACCTTGTTGGGTAGTACAGCTCCTGGGTTAAGGTCTATACAGTGTTGAATGTCCCTCATTAGTGGTAAACCAGCTAATAAATCCTCTTGAACAACATCTTGAAATTCTGCCAATAATGGTTGTATCATTGCGGGGGGTTTTTCATTATCTTTATTCTTCTCAATTAACACCAGTGCATACATAGTACCGCCCATCTTAATTTCCTTTTTGTAATTTGCCTTGGTAAACAAGCTGCTTCCTTCCCTTTTGGTTGGTTTTGACATCACTATGGGCTTGGTAGGGCCTAGGATGATTTTGCATCCATCCTTCACAAATGTGTAAGTGTTGCGGTAACTATCATAAATAACCTCTTATCATAATGCCAAGGTCTTCCAAGCAATAAATGGCAAGCATCCATGGGAGCTACATCAACGACACTTCATCCTTGTATTGCTTTCTTACGGAAAAAGGAACCAAGCACCTCTTGCTAACCTTGATTTCATTCTCTTTCTATAGCCATGATAGCTTATATGGTTGGGGGTGATCCACTGCCTTGAGGCCTAATTTCTATACCATAAATGTAGAAACAACGTTTTCAAAACTTTCACTATCAATTATAACATCACATACCTTCCCATGGACAGTACATCGAGTGTGGAACACCTTTTTTCGCAACCAATCTTTTTCTTTAGCAAGTGTGATACTCAAGCTGCATTGTATGACTAAGGATGCTCCACAATCGCCATAGGTCACCTCTTTCTCCTCTTCAAGGTTTTGATCCTCTTCAGCCAGCTCTTCTTCATTTTCCTCCAAGTCTTCCTCTACTAGAGTCACAATCTTCTTGTTTGAGCATTCTAGGCAATGTGTCCAAGTCCTTGACATTTAAAACACCTTTTGGTCTGTGCACTAGACTGAGGCTTGCCTTTTCGGGACTCAAATCTCAAGTTGCTACCACGGGCCTCCTTTTGTTGTCTCTCCACCTTAAGGGCAAGTTTGCATACATCATTGAAAGTCCAATAGGGTTGTAGCTGCATCACATTAGCTATCTCAATCTTCAATCCTCCAATATACCGAGCAATAGTCTGCTCCTCTTGTTCCACAAACTCGCATTTTAACTTGAGGTGGTCAAACTCAGCCATATAGTCCTCCACTAAGAGATTTTTTTGCTTCAAGTTATGGAGCCTAAGGAAGACATATTGCCGAAAGTTGTCTAGGAGATACTTTCTCTGTAACTCTCTTTTAATCTTCTCCCAAGTTATAATTTTTCTCTTATCTTCAGATTTTCCCATCAAAAGGATGCATGCTTTCTGAGTTTGATGGCCACTAGCTTCACCTTGCGATGTTCAGGGGCATCATGGTATTCAAATATGCGTGCCTCCGTGTATAGCCAATCTAAGAATTCTTTAGGTTGCATCTTCCCTTCAAACTTAAGAATTTCTATCTTTGGATTGAATATGCTAGGTTGAAGTTGGTTTTTGCGTAGATAGTCTCTAACTTGCCGTGGGTGAGATAGGGTGCTATTATCAGAATCGTTGTTGTTTCCATGGAATGGATTGGTTTCTCCTTCATTGGCCTCTTTATCTTTTCTCTCTCTTCTTGTATATGTAGCTAATGTTGTAGTTGAAGGATCTGTTGCTGCATCTCCCTATGAGAGCATCCCTTAGGTCAACATTGGTAGTTGCTGCAATGTCGGTGTTGGCTTCAACCTCTTCTGTTGGTGCTTGACGACGACGACCTGCCATAGCTCTGATACCAATTTGATGCTGAGAATTGATGTTTGAGATGTGGAGACTAACTGCAAATAGAAAAACTCACAAAGAAAACAACTCACGAGAATTTGAATAATGGCAGAATATGATTATTGGATTAAAAGGGATAAAAGTTCACCACCAAAACTAGAAACTAAGGGATACAAAAACACCACCCTAAGAATTCTAATTAAGGATACAGAACAATAGAAGTTCACCACTCTAGGAAATCCACCTAAAAGATACAAAACTTGAAGAACAATCTAAAAAAGCCTCTATTTTGCCTTCTACCAAAGAATAATAGAAAATATATAGGGTAGGAACATCCCTTCAAGCATGGAAACTTTTAGATTGCATTGCTAGAATGGTGCCTAAAATCACGAGATTTGCATGTGAACATAATCTGCCCATTTACTTTTGCAGATTACGTGAGAATAAACCTGACCACAATACCATCCATATTCATGCTCTTATTTTTCAGCTAGTGTGAATGCAATATCCCTATTCCAGCCCACCTTATTTATGTATTTATTTAGTGGATTTGGACTAAAGATAGGCCCATCTTATTTTTGGATAAGTATGCCTTAGTCTTAGCCCAAATTGTATGATATGCAAACACTCCAGTATCAATAGTCCTAAGCTAAAGATACAGGGTGACCACCAGACTGCACACATATGACTTTTTGCTCCAATTGTGATGCTTTTTCCCATCTTCTTTTATGCAAGGGAGAACAAGATTTATTGCATGTGTATTATTTGTCCATTTCATATTTGCTACCATTTTGCTGAAGATTAATTGGTGATGCTCCTCTGCTTGAAGATTTATTTAAAGAAGTTTGATTTTTTTTTTTCCTCCCTAGATGCATTTAGGGGTATTATCTCAAGGAAATGCTGGAAGGGGCCTCTCCCATTGGTTCATTGCTATTGCTTCATACGAGCAAATGAAACTAAAGAATTGATAATATCAGTAAGTCAGCTGCGCTATGATTTGTATTTCTTCCATAACTTGTTTAAATAACTCCATAGGTTATCTGTTAAGTTCTTGGATTGAAAAGTTTTCAGTCATTTCATTCTTCTTTATTTGTATGCCTGCGACTTGAAGTTGCTTGTGTCAGTCCATGACAATGATCTTTCCCACCACAATCTTAATGTTTACATAAACCAACCTTTAATCTAGTTCAGTTTACAAGGTCCATAGGATGCAAAAATTCTTTGGTTAATTTCTTGTTATTTTATTTATTCTGTTACTATATTTGATTTTGCAAATATTTTACAGGAGGCAGAGTCTGCCTTAAATGCCAAAATAGAAGACCCAGTATTTCATAGGGTTAGGGATGTTGCTCCTAACAAGGTATAACCTACTAAGTTTTTTATCTGTTTTATATATTTTTATCTCCATCGTCCCAACCCCACTTTGTTGTCAAGGGTGGAGGAGGAATTTGCATGGATTGCAATCATGGCCTCTATTTTTAACTATACGGTGCAGGCAATGTTTTGCTTAAGCTTTAGGCTGCCAGAAGCATGCTTTATTGAAGACATCACTGGCAGTAGCGGTCATTCTACTGGTGAGTTATGAGTTATGACCCTTCTTCGAAGTTGGAGTGGTATTCTAACACACATAGCTGAAACAGAAAAGAACATGGGAGAGGGAGTGCTGCTAACATAGCATTGATCTCAAGAAGTATCCACTTTTCTATTGCTTTCACTATTGTCATGCATGTATATTCACCTTTTGCTGTAACTGTAAGACACCCGTTTTAATCTATCCCACCTGCAGAAATCATGTATGAAGCTTTATCTTTCATGAAATACGATAGTGCTACAATTTTTGCTACAATTTAACAGTCGAATATTAATTTTTAAGAACTCGTTGATCTCTTTCTCTCTCTCTGTCCCCTGCCCCAACCATTACAAATTTGCAATTGTAGTTTTTGAAGAGCATTGCTCCCTCAAGTCCAGAGTTGGGGAAAAAAAAGAGGCCACTGGTTTTCATCCTAAAATCATCTTGCCATGAGTTTTACACCCCTGTAACTAACAAGTGCTTTAGTTGTTAACAAGCTGCTCTTCCTAGAAGCTTTCACTGTCCAATTTTTACCTTAAGGACCTCGATATAATTCAAAAGAAAAAGAAAAAAAAAAACTGTTTGTGTAAATATGTTGCAGCCAATGTTAAATCCAGGAGACCCAAGTGTCTCAAGAGGCAATTTTCCACCCAAGGCTTTTGGCATGGTGAAGTTAGCAGACCTTTTTTAGGCATATCCCATACTGTTGTCATTGTGGTACTCCAGCGTGTCCTCAGCTAAATCCCTCGTGTAAAGGCTTAAAGGCTAAAGGTTACCCCATATTTTACAGCCAAAAATTGGAAAACCCCACACTTCAGATTAAGAGGAAAGACGCATAAAATAATAATAATAATAATAATAATAATAATAATAATAATAAAAAGGCCTTTGCCCACTGTTCTTTGAATCCCACACGTGTTTAGGGGCTTGGCCTTTGATAAAATTGGCGCAAAAATTAACAAGGCAAAGATGGGATTTGGTTGGAAACTGGAAAGTTGACATTTGGAGGATTCTCTTTATAAGTTACAAGTTGACGCCCCTTGCTTCGTCGAGAAATTTTATTTATATTGATATTAATATAATTATATTTTATTAATTAAAAAATTAAATATAAAAAATAATTATTTATAAGTTATATAATACAAATGCATTGACTTGAAAATAAATATCAATTATTATTATTATTATTATTATTATTATTATTGAAATTTTATTTACATTTTTTTTTCAATTGAGTCAAATTTTTAAAAAAAAATTCATATAAAAATTTTCTAAAACAAATCATTTGTAATTTTTAAAAATTTCATCATTTGAATAATTGTTATTTACTTTTAAAATTATCATTTATTCTCTCTTCCTTTTTTTTTTCTCTTTTTTTTTCTCTAGAATATGATGAATTGCAGGAAAACATCAAACATTTTCAAATCCTTATGATATTTTTCATATTTTGACAAACATTTGTCGAGGATTTTTTTTTAATTCCTAATCTTAGTTTAGGAATAATTAGTTTAGGAAATAGATTTATTAACTCTAGATGTTTCAACAACAAACATTAATTTAGGAATCAAACAGTTGAGGATTTTTTTAATATTTAAAATTAATTTAAATTAAATCAAATTAAATGTTAATTGTTTATTTAAATAATATTTATTTTTATATGTTTTAATATTATTAATATTAGTTATTATAAATTTTGTAGTAAACATGATCACATAATAATTATTTTTTCATAAAACTCTTTCCTTTTTTAATTTCTAATGTAAGAAAAAAAATAACTAAAAAGCATAAAAATAATAACAAAGTCAAATTCAACTATTATCATATAATTTTATATCTTAATTAACCCTCAAACCTCAAATAATTAGTTATGGCAAGTATTAATTGTTTAAAAATTGAGGCTCAAAATTTTAAATAAAAATTTTAGATTCAATAAGGATAACTTTAATATAATGGAATTGATAACATTAGTTCTATTTTGCTATTTGAAGTAAATATAAAATAAATATATATAAATAAAAATTAAAAAAATATTTCTAATGAATTTAAAATGTTTCTAAAAAATAATAAAAATAAATTATTTATTTTTTTAATTAGATTAAGTTACTTATAATGGGTCAACCCCTAGGCCTAACTTTTGCTGCCATCATATTTGTTTTTCAAATCCTTTAACTAAAGGTTAATATGATCATTTTATTATAGAATACAATTATCAAATTCTAAACTTTTAGGGATACTTTTTATATAAAATTTATTTTTTTTTAGTTTTTAAATTACCTTTAAATTTTTTATCTAACTACATACCTAACTGAAGAATATTATATACCTAAACTCTTTCAAATCCATAACTTTCAAATGTCAGCTTCAACAATATATTAATTGATTCAATGGATAGTCAGCTTTTATATATAGTTTATAGATTCCAAAAAGCATTAAATCTGATTTCAATTCAAGCTGTAAAGCTAATGCCATGGCTTCCTACTTTGTATTGTTTTTTTCACTCTGCCTTAACTGCCAAGTCACTACAAAACTTGCTACTGACCAGTCTAAAATAACCTTTTAAAATGTTATATATTATCATATTCTTTGATACAAAACCTGCAAAAACTCTTTAGATTGCATTTATCTAATGCTCCAACTGATCAAATGATGTAATTTGGATTCAGGGCCGCAAATATTAAAAAATATTATGTGAAGATATATTGTTTTTTATTGTTGCAATTGAATGAAGTTTAAGATTAATACTTAAGAATGGTGCAAAAAAAAAAAAAGGAAAAGTTTTAGTTTTTAAACATGAGACAGTGTTAAGTACATTAAAGTGTTATATTCAAATAATGAATTTACATATTTATTTTTTATTTTAAAATCTTAAATTAAAAATACTAAAATATTTGTGAATTATAATAAAATTTTAAAAATTTATATTTTATGTGAAATGCATATTGTTTCCTGTTTTAGGAACTGAATTAAGGAGCGAATCTTCCTTTTTTTTTATTTATGCCTTTTGTGCACTAAAGCCAAACCATTAAAAATCCTCTCAACTTCGCCATGAAGCTTCTCAAAAGCCAATGAGAGGAAGTGAGAGAGAAAGAGAGTGTCACACTCGTTTGCCAAGTTCCAAGGCCTATAAAATCAGGACTAGGCAACATAAATATTCCCCTTTCCTTTCCCACTCTCTTGCTTCCAATGCACTTGACCTCCCAAAACAAAACCCAATCATTACTTTTGCTCCCCATCAGCATGATTCTTGCTTCTTTCCTGAATCCAAGAAAGATCCCCTCATTAAAAGAAAACAAAATGTCAACAAAAAGAATACTAGATTGCCAATATATCTTGGTATTGTTTTTTCTTGTCTTAACGATTCTGGTTCCAAATGGAAATAGTGTTGGAGTGATCCGGGGAACCCCGGCTAGCCACCAACTCCCTCCAAATAAGGTGGTGAAAATGCTGAGAGATAATGGGTTTGATAAGTCGAAGGTTTTCGAGTACAATGAGGGGATTATGACAGCTCTTACTGGGACAGATATTGAAGTGATGGTGGGAATTCCTTCCAAATGGAAATAGTGTTGGAGTGAACTGGGGAACCCTGGCTACCCACCAACTCCCTCCAAACAAGGTGGTGAAAATGCTGAGAGATAATGGGTTTGATAAGTTGAAGCCTTTCGAGTACAATGAGGGGACTATGACAGCTCTTACTGGGACAGATATTGAAGTGATGGTGGGAATTCCTAATAACATGCTGAAAGAGATGAGTGAGGAACCAGGAGCGGCTGTTTCTTTGGTTTATAATAACGTCAGTGGTTATTGCTATGAAGGGGGAGTCAATATCAAGTTGAGTAACACAGTTTCTCCAAGTTTATGATATTTTTGCCTTGCATTTCTTCATGCATGCACTGTTCTTCTTGAATTGTTTTATTTATTCATTTTCACTCACAAGTTTCTCTTGTTTATCTTCAATGGACAATTCTAGCGTCGGTTCCTCATTTGTGTTTTTCATTGTTAGTTCTTTTCTTTGCCATTGATGATATTAGTTTTTCCGCCCGTAATTTCTCTGGTTTCTTGGACAGTATGGTTCCATCTGGTTTATTAACTTGAAACTGGTGGTTATTATCTTCAAGAATTTTAACCACCATCTTTTATAAGGTCATTTTCCTGAGGCTTTTATTCTCTTGAGTCTAGGATGGGGCTGATTCCTTGATTTGGTTAAGGAATGTTGAGTCTTTTTTGTTGGGCATATGGAGCCCTAGCTACTCTTCCTTGAAGTGGATTTTTACGTCAGTGGCCGCTTCTTTTACTGTCAATATCGATATGGCAATTTGTCTGAGGTCCTGCCAAGCATGTGACAGCTACACACTCCACTTCTAAAAGGTCACACGGATTTGCAAACCTCATCCAGTCAAAAGGCATCCTCTCCCCATGCAAGTGAGCTGGAGGTGAGTCAGGTGACTCATACCGTAGAAGTCTCATTTTATTTGCAGAGTTAAAAGGGTGGCGTGAAGAATATCTACTTGTATTTGCCAGGACCTCTTGACCTTTGGTAACATTTTAGCTCAGTAAAGTCATGTAGTGTAATGTCTATATGTTGTACGGAACAACAACAAAAAAGGTTGGTTTTGTGACATGAATTTACTTTGAAAATTGGTTTGGCAGGTATGTTGCTGTGGGAAATGAACCTTTCCTCCAAACATACAATGGCACCTATCTACAGTACGTATTACCAGCTCTCAAACATATCCAGAAAGCCCTTGAGAAATCTGGGGTTAAGTGTCAGTACAAGGCCACAGTTCCCTTCAATGCTGACATCTATAACTCCCCAGAATCCAATCCAGCTCCATCTGCTGGCGACTTTCAGCCTGAGGTCAAGGAACTTGCCATTGACATAATCCAGTTTCTGTATTTACACGATGCACCTTTCACTGTCAATATCTATCCCTTCCTTAGCCTTTATGGCAATGAGTATTTCCCTGTGGAGTTTGCATTCTTTGATGAAGCAAGCAAGCCTCTTAGAGATGGTAATAATGTTTATAGAAATGCATTTGATGCAAACCTTGATACTCTCATTTATGCTTTGAGTAAAGCACGATTCCCTGACATAGAGGTCATCGTTGGAGAAGTTGGCTGGCCAACTGATAGTGACAAAAACGCCAATATCCAAAATGCAAAGAGGTTTAACCAAGGATTGATAAAGCATTCTTTGAGTGGAATAGGAACCCCAGCTCGGGAAGGTGAGATTGAAGTTTATCTATTCAGCCTCATCGATGAAAATGCTAAAAGCATTGAACCTGGTGGCTTTGAGAGACATTGGGGAATTTTCAAGGTCGATGGAAAGCCAAAATATGAATTGGACGTTTGGAAGTTGATATAGGGCTAACTCCAGTGAAGGATGTGAAATACCAACTCAAAAGTTGGTGTGTTCTCAACCCTCAAGCAACTGATGTGGAAGTTCAGTTGCCTGAAAGTATTAGCTATGCTTGCAGTCTATCAGATTGTACTGCTTTGGGTTATGGTACCTCCTGCAATCACTTAACTGCTGAAGGAAATGCTTCTCATGCTTTCAATATGTGCTATCAAGTAAATAACCAGCACCTTTGGGACTGTAATTTCTCTGGTTTGGCTATAGTCACTGATAAGGATCCATCTGAGGAAGGTTGCCAGTTTCCAGTCATGATAGCTTTTGGTAATTCTTTCATGCTGCTTCATGGTGTCTTTTGGATGTTTTACTGAGAATTATTGGAGGACTTGTTTTACTATATTCATTGCTGCTATGAAGGATATTAGTATAAAAAAAATAATTTCCATACAATATTAATTCTCACTTCTCAGTACAATATTACAGTATAAAATAAACTACTAAAAACAAAGAGTTCCAAAAGCCTTATCAAACTTCAGTTTCATGGTTCCTACAACAAGCAGCAGCCCCTCAAGCAAATCGAAGAACCCATAATCCTCGTACTGTTCTCATGTAATGGCACTTCGTCCCAGTAAACTGCAACGCCATTCTTAAACAACGCTTCCTTCCAGGATATGTAGGCTGGAGTTGGGGTTGTTGATCCTGCGGTCAACGGAATCAAATCCTTGAGTGACTCATGCATTGGAGTTGGAGTTCTTGACCCTGTACGCAAGCAATGATAACCAATCCTTGAGCCACTCATACTTTGGAATCGGAGTTCTTGACAGTTGACAACGATGTCAAATTGTTAAGCGAAACACAAATTGAAGGTTTACCATCAACCATTACCAATGTAATAAAAGGTAAATAATCAACAATATATATTATAAAAGGAGGGATCACCTTATACTAAGGTAAAATATTTTAATTTTATATTTTTTAATTATTAATTTCAATAAATTTAAATAATAAGAGAGATAAGTCAAAAAAAATTTTTGCTTAATTTTATTTTTATATTAATTGAAATTAATAATTAAAAAATTAAAATTAAAAATTTTTACATTAATATAAGTAAATTTTTTATTTTATAATATAGCAATGATTTTCGGTTTTGAAAGAAGGAAAAACCACTTGGAACGAGGAAGAAAAAGGTTTTGAAGATCAATATGATATACAAATCAGCAGTGCAAGGACATTTATATTTACTTAAAATACACTTACTACTTGACTGTTATTTGTTAGTACAGTCCAAATAGGATAAGGACTTGTACCACGCATTTGTTGAAATGTGATTATAATTGAATTTTGAATTTAATTTAATTGATTTAAATTATTAATAAACATTAATATGATATAAATTTAGAATTTAAATTTTAATAATTATAATATTTATCTTTATAATGTGATTATAATTTTTTTTATAAAAAGTGTAATTAAAATTTAAAACTCTACATATATCTTTTTTATTTTATCTTAAATCGATTTTATAATATAGATGCTTATAATCTCTGTTTTTATGCCTTATAATGATTCCTCTTGCATTATGACTTTTATTATAACGGTGTTATCCATAAATTAAATTATTTTATTGCTTTATTGAATGTGTTTGGAGTAGAAGTTTTTATGTAAATGTATTGCTATAGATATTATTAAGTATTTTGATTTAAGGTTTTTTTTTTTTTTTAAGAGGTGAAATAAAATAACTCGATTGAAACATAATGATTATAGGTTTATAATGTATTGTATGTCAAAATTTAAAATTTATTGGCATAAATATATTACTAATAACAATAATATATTTACAATTATTTAAAATTTTAAATATATGATACGTCATCTAAAATTATCATGATTTTGAAAAAAAATTCTAAAATAATCATGTTAAATTTTTTTTGAATTATCACACCTTAATTTATGAAGTCCAAACTACAATTAATGTGATAAAAATAACCTATAATATTGGCCAAAATAAGAAGAAAAAAAAGAAGAATACTGGCACATTTTAAGTTTTAATCTGCCAGCTGGATACCGGCTAAAGAAAAAAAAAATCTATCTCAGGATGAAAAGTTAAAAACGACTAGTAAGGTTGCGTTTTTGTCATTTTGAAGTCAGTTTTGATACGACGGCGTATGAGTACAGAACGTATTTAAACCAAACCCGAACGAACGATAGGTAGATATTCTGGGTAGTTTCTTGCTTCTTTTCCGTTCTCTGCAATTCTAGCGAAGCTCGATCTCTCCCCATTTTGCTTATTTCTTTATAAACGTCACCGTTTTCGAATTTACACTTTGTCCAATTTTTTTAACTTACAGTTTCAGAATTTTCCCAATTCATTCCCAGATTTTCACAAAATTTTCCTTCCCACCAAAAATGGAATTATCACAAAAATGGGGTGAAGTTCGTCGATTTTTTCATTTTTAGGAAAATTAATTGTCTTTTAACTACAGTTGTACAAAAAAAAAATTCCTGTGAAACCTGCGCAATCGTCGTGTCGGGACCGGACTCAGGACTTTTGAACGTAGCGGAAAGGGTAAAAAAATCAGTCTCATCGGTTACTAATGCGGCATTGAGTAATAGCAACAGTAGCGTTAGAGCGAAGCTCGAGGATCGACGATCTGCGGTGGCAGTTCAATCGGAGTTTAACAAAAGGGCCTCGAAGATTGGGTTCGGTATCCACCAGCCATCTCAGAAGCTAGCCAAGCTCGCAAAACGTGCGTTGATAGAATTTATAGAATTTTGTATTTATTTATTTATTTTCTTCTATGTGATTAATTGTTATGCATTTTTACCTGGGAAAAATTAGCTTATTTGCGTTCTTAATGTGGAAGTAACGGATTTTGATTGAATTTGTATTTGTGAATTTGTTTTTTGCTTTGTTTCCATTTTTCTCTAATACAAAGGTTTTAGGAGGTGTTATGAGGTTTGTCTGGAATGAAAATAGTAGTCCTCTGGTTGTTACTTGATGCATTATGATATGGGGCAATAGCTTATGTTGGTTTGCAGTGTGGTTTTATTGGTTGCTTTAGTGTAAGATGATTGCAATACAGAGGATGCAGATGGAGTCGTGAAAATGGTGGTGAAGCATCTTGTGTATTTGACAGTTATGGTCTGACTATGTGGTTATGATTGCAACACTCAGGGCTAGGTGTTTGTCTATCATTGCCATGAGTTGGGCTCTACTGTAGGGTCGTATTGTGTGTGGGTTGGCTTAAAATTCAGTTGAATGCAGGCTGCGATATGTTGTTACTGCAGGTTTCTATTTCTACATTGTGAGATTGTTTGATAAAGCTGGCTAATAAGGAGAATTGATTTCAAGCTGAGTGTTTGGGTTTCAATTGGTTTTTATTAGAGAATGGCTGATAGAATTGTTGTTTCTTGATATTTGCAAATTTAACATAATAATTAAGCAGGTATTATTTGTCTCATTTTTTGCTAATCGTACAAATCACACCCATATTGAAGCTAAATGTTTATTGCATGCAATAAAAGAAATCCCAAGATGTCCAAAATATCAAATTGATCTTGGTAATCATAACTTTGCACCAATTAGCTTAAGAATACAAGCAACAGGTTACATTGATCATTTCCTTTCCAATGACTATAACTTTACATTTGATGTAGTTGTACTTACACCAATTACTATTGTTGTATCTTGTTGATTGCCATTTTCTTATATTTTATTTCCTTAAATTACTTTTGTTGGTTCTCACTGGCATGTCTCATTCCATTTGTTTTATGTGCTGAATATTATCATCTAATTACTGCCTTGTTGCTTTATTCTAAAACACCAACCATAGTAATTCACTGCTTTTAAAATTGATACTTCAGACAGGGCTAATCATCATGTTGATGAAATTTGTTGATTATGTTTAACAATATTATTTATTTTAAGTATTATTTTTGTGTCTCACCAGTGGCAAAGAGAACATCAGTGTTTGATGATCCAACTGCTGATATTCAAGAATAACATCTGTAATAAAGCAAGACATTACTGCACTTAATTCTGCTGTAGTGGACCTCCAACTGCTATGCAACTCACAAAATGAAAGTGGAAATATTTCTGGTGACACCACAACCCATTCAACCACTGTTGTGGATAACCTAAAGAATCGACTAATGAGTGCCACTAAAGAGTTTAAAGAAGTCCTCACAGTGCGAACAGAGGTAGTTTAAATGTTGCGGAACAACAATATTGTTCTGGAATGTGGTAACATTTTCTTTTTGTCATTGCCGTGTCTAAATAGTGGTGTTCCTCTATTCATGCAGAATATGAAGGTTCATAAGGTAATTGTTTTCTTCAACTGCTTCAAAAGATTCTAAAAATCCTTTTATTCGCCAGCGACCGCTGGCTACTAGATCAGCAACTTCCTCATCAACAAATCCTCCCCCTTGGGCTAATGGTTCCGTATCGTCATTCCAGTTATTTCCAAAGTTTAAATCCTACCTTCTTGTTTTCCTTTTTCTATTTTTTGGGAGGCGTGGGAGATGCTAATGCTATGAACATTATCTTGTTATTGGTATTGCATGCAGAGGGGAACAGAAACATGTTTAGCGACTTGATTTATGTCGAACTACTTTATATGCTTCCATGGAAAAACTTAAATGATTATAGCTTCTTTTAGCTCTTTCATGTTAAGTGCATGTAAGATTTTACCATGTTTGTTACCTTTTTGAAGCGTACAAAGGAAGAAAGAGCAAACTAAAAAATTGTTCTCTGTTTTGGAGATGGTGATGCCATCTCTCTGGTTGCTAGGATTAGTGTATTGTCAGTACAATCATGTGTCTTTAGCTTTCTGATAGCAAGTGTCTTGACATCTCTAGAAATATAAATTTCCATTTAGTCATGATTAATTATTTAGTTACGTTTCAAATTGTGTCAGTAAATTCTCACGGAATAAGAATTAAGTGCTTCCAATTGACATCGATGGCTATGAGAACAAGGGCAGAAAAGAACAGTTTCCTACCATCTTATTTCTTTTTTTTTTCCTTCACAGCAATCAGGCAGATGGGAAGTCTCAGTCTTTATTACAGCCACAGCAGCACCAACAGCAGTTGGTTCCCCTGCAAGACAGTTACATGCGGAGTTGAGCCGAAGCTCTTCATAATGTGGAGTCAACAATTCATGAACTAAGCAATATCTTCACACAACTGGCAACCATGGTTTCTCACCAATCAGGTTTATCCATCATCTCAATTGTTTTTTAATTTTCCTAATCACCAAAAGAAAGAATATGCTTGAAATTGAATAGGCATTTAAACTGTAGATGATTGTTACATACATATGCTCGGATTTCCTTGTTGCTGTTACTGGATCCTGAGCTCTAAGCAAACCAATATTAGATTAAACTGTAGATTGTTATGTTTTCTTCAGAGCTTCAAAGAATGAGATGCCGCACTTAAAAATTCCTCGAAAACATAGAAGCCGTAGTTGTGCTTGTTTGTTTGGCAATGATAACTGTTGTTGCAGAGATGGATTTGAGCTTATCAGAGTATATACTGCTTTGGTTGGCAGGATAGACGAAAACACGGACGAGTCAGTGGCGAATGTGGAGGGGGCACAGAGCCAGTTGGTGCGATACCTGAACAGTATTTCATCCAACCGTTGGCTGATAATCAAGATATTCTTTGTATTGGTTTTATTCCTCATGTTTTTCTTATTTTTTGTGGCATAAATATATTTAAGGAAATATAGAAAAATAAATAAATGTTACAATTTCCCTCGTCTCAAGCAATACTCCTTTTCACGCGAAGAAGCCACGTGGTAGTCTATGATAGGTATTTGAACTCTAACTCTAATCTACCATCAGTAACCCTAGTTTTCCCCAGATAGCGTAACGGTAGGGGTGCAGCTTTCTCACGAGATTCTGTCCCACTGAGTTGTTCAAACTATAGAAAAATATAAGCGGTCTTTTGAATTTGAATCTTTTAACGGTTGAATCCTCCTTTACGTTTCCCTCTTCTTTACTCTCCCCTTCCCCCTACGGCCTGCCATCCCCCCACCTCACTCTCTCTCTCTCTCACGCCCCCTCACTATGGCTTCGCTTACTCCAGGAATCCTCCTAAAGCTCCTCCAATCCGTGAACTCCCCCACGCGTGTCACCGGCGATCACCGCTCCGCTCTTCTCCAAGTAATTGGTATCGTCCCAGCTCTGGCCGGCTCCGACCTCTGGCCCAACCACGGTTTCTATATTCCACTATCGGATTCCCTCAACTCCACATGCGTCTCCCTCTCCGAGCACGACAACGAATTAATCCTCTCCAACCGACTCCAGCTCGGCCAGTTCGTCTACGTTGATCGCTTCCATTTTGGCTCCCCCGTGCCACGTGTATCAGGCATTCGCCCAATCGCGGGTCGCCACCCTTTCGTTGGCTCCCCTGATCCTCTCATTGCCCGCATTTCGTCTTCCAAAAGGGATTTCGTTATACAACCCGTATCCGAATCCTCCGTGGATCCGATTGCGGTTTACTTGGCTAACATTAAATTGGAGCAACAGCAAACTCCAAGTGAAAGAAAGGAGTCGAAATTTGAAAAGCCGAAAACAAGGCAACCTCTCGCGCCAAGAGATAATGTTAAAGTTGATGAAAGTTCGGATTCCGAATCCAAGACTTCGGAAAAGCCTCCGCAACGATTTTCGTCGCCGGTAACCGCCAAACGTTCCGTTTCAGCTATTAAGAAAGCCAATGCGGTGGTTGTGGAAAGGGACCCATCTCTGGCGGGGAAAGGGAAGAGATCTGCATCTCCGGTACCGAGCTTGATGGCAGCGAAGGAAGAGAATAGGAAAGTAGCGAGAGAGCCGGCGATCATAGTACCCTTGAGGTATAGGCAACCTTCGCCTATCGGAAGGAAGCAGGCATCGCCAAGTGCTCGAAGAGCTTCGCTTTCACCGGGGAGGAGGTTGTCCAGAGGGTTGAAGGTTTCACCGGCTGTAGGGGATTCGAAGAAGAAAATGGCAACGATTGTTGCTGGGATTTCGAAGGTGTCCGAAGCTCCGGTGGGATCGGCGATGAGTAGTAGGGGGAACTGGGATGAGCAGCCAGAGAAAGGTTCAGGGGAACAGAAAGAGAAAGCTTCTGTTAAGACTAAACCGGATCTGCCAGCAATTTTGCGGACTCAGGTAACTAAATTAACTTTCTTGATTTTCTAGCTGGATTAATTAATCACTAAAATCCCAAAAAAACCAAAAGTAAGGCTTATTTGAAGTTGATATATAATATTATAAATGCATTAGGCAGAACCTTTTATTCTCATTTCAACTACTAATTGTTCACCTGAAAATATCCCACGGTGGGTTTTTTAGAAAGAGTGAAATGTTAAAACTTTTTTCAATAAACCTTTTAAGATTGCTATTTGAAGAAAGTGAAAAAAGAATCAACTATGCTTTCAAGGAATCAAGAATGAGAATATGAATTTCTTTTAATAGATTATCCTTTAGAATTTGAGTTATATTTACCTCTAAGTTGCATAATTAATGACTTTTGGAAATAATATTTTTTCTAGGCGGCCATTTCAAGACGTTTAAGTGATGTACATGGTCAGAAATCCAATGATGAAAATTCTTCAAGCAATGAGAAAACAAAAGCTAGTCCACCTGAAGATGGTTCGGCCCCAGAGAAACTAACATGTGATGGTGGGGCTTTGGGAATCTCCATTCATGAAAAGAAATGGACTGATGGCAGTGTTTCATGGGATACCCTTTCTGCTGACCTTGCAAAACTTGGAAAGGTATGGGGCGGTTTCAGGAATTATAAAGAAGCTAATCAAATCCGTCTTTTGACTTTCAAACATATAAATTTATGCGTTGTGCTTTTGCCTTTTCTGTTTGCTTCCCATTTAAGGTAGTGCTTTTGTTTGATTAGAATTTCCTATCTAAGGTGCTGCGTATCTGATATCATCTTCTAGTCTAAATTGAAAAAGGTGATGTGATACATTTGTCATGAATCAATATTCTATTTTGTTGCTACATATCTCCAACGAAAGAAAAAGGAAAAGAAAAAGAAAAGGAAAATGAAAATGGATCAAGCTGAGAAAAAAAAAAACTCTCATCATTATCTTTTCTGTATATGAATGATATAGGTCTAAGGGCAACGTGTGAGTGCTTAATGCTTCTGCTAGATTGCTATACCGATTCCAACCAATTGCTTTGGTAGAGTAGAAATATGCATGCTATAGTGGTTGGTCATATGGTTTCGTATTTAATATTGGGTAGATAAGATCAACCACCCAGTCTTTGTATATAATTTGTCAACTCATGTTATTGGTTATTAGAATGTCTCAATGCTATTGAAACCGTATTGTTCTTTCTATGATCATGTAGAAGAACTAGAATCACCATTTATGAGTGTTTGTTAGTTTTCATTTTAATTAGACTGTTATTACCCCAAGTTTAGATGTAAAAGTGATGTCCATTGAGGTTTCAATGCTGACATTATGCTCTTAGCTAGGAGCTTTGGGCAAATATTAGATAAAACACTGTAACACTAGAATTTTGTCCATAAACAACAGACTCTAGTCATGGATTCTGCATTTGTTTGTTTGATTTGGATTGAGAACATAATCCTGGGATCTTTTTAATGCTAAAGTTCCTGCTTATGCCTTTGATCAATAGGGATCAATAGGGTGTGGAGGAATGATGATATCCTGAACATACTTTAATGATAAACAAATCTAAATGGATTATTCCAAGTTATTACAGAAATGTTATGAAAACAGAATATTCTGTTGCCTGAAATATTGATTTGGAATGTAGCTGACATTGAGCCAAGAGATATGTACACCTAAAATGTTGCTATATTTTTAAAGACTGAATTTGGATTTTGAAAACCTTTTCTGAATGCAGGAGGCTATGCAAAAGAGAGTTCTTGCATCTAAAGCTGCAGCAGAGGCATTGAAGGAGGCCATTGCTACTGAGTCTCTTGTCTGGAATTTAAGGTTTGGATCCATTCTCATGTGCATATATGCATGCAACTCCTGCCTATCATATTAGGTGTTGCAATGTTAAATAAATACGTAACAGTATCTTGATGCAATAGTCTTTTAAGTTTCTTCTGTATCGAATGGTCGGAATTATCACCTTAATTTATTTGGTATTATTTATTTATGCATTTAGTTTGAGGAAATAAATTCTCTATGCACAAATTAGACAAAGCATCATATTTTGTCAGCAAAACTCTGCCTACTTTTATGCCCCTATATTTTCGAGCATGTTTTCAGAACTCTCTTCCCAAATCCAAGGCTGGGAATCCTTTGCCTACCATAGACCGATTTTTATCGATTTATGATGATGTTGTGAAGTATACTGGGATTGCTGAGACATTTGCTGCTAGCCACAATTCCGATACTGGAAATGCCTCCACGAAGCACTCAAAATCCTCTTCTCTATGGGTTGAAGCTGCACTGGCTGCTGATCTTGAGATAGTCTCACTTCTAACCCCCCAGAACAATGAGTCTCCATCAGCTGTGAAGAGAAGTTTGTCAAAAGGGCAATCTCATCATGCGTCACCCAAAAACCAACTCAAAGCCAGTTCAGCCAGAGCTGGAACCTACTGCTGCAATGTGGACTAGAGGTCAAGGAATGAAAGAGACAGTACATTTTGCAATGAACTTGAAGTCTGAGATGCAAATGTGGTTTCTCCGCTTGATTGAGGAGTCCCTGGATGCCGGTTTCCAGGTGCTCGGAGAGTGTGCTTCTGGTGGTAGCAAAGCATTACTTTTGGACTGTGGCTCCATTGCAGCAGTTTTATCACAGTTGAAACGGGTCAATGATTGGTTAGACCGAGCGGTTTCAAGCGGGGATGAGCCATTGGTAGACAAGGTTGAGAAATTGAAGAGGAACCACTTTGTCATTCAGCATGTGGGAACCACTTTTGACAATTCCTCGCATCTTTCTTCACCATGATTATTGGTCTACCTTTTTTTGCTCCTAACTAATACAGAAAGCATCGTTTTGGCGTATCAGAATTCATTTTTAGTTGTTTTAAAACCTTCTCTGGATTTTATCTCGAATAGAGCTAAAGGATTTGAAAGGTTTAACCTTTTCAAATGCGTTTTGCGTCCCAACCAGCAGCAGAATTTGACCGAAACCCTCGACCTTTGCCTATGTTTCGAGCCTTACCCCTATTCCCACACCGAAACTTAGCCTCAAGTCCGCAAACTGGGCATTTTGCTTTTTTACTTGAAATTGTCAGTATCACGTAAACTAAAAATTTAATATTTTAACGGGGACGTGATTGGTGGCTATTATTTTTTAGATATGTTCATAATTAATTTAAAACTGAATTAATTGACGTTAATTCGTTGGTTAATCAATTGGTTATTTAATTAATTTTGATTAATTATAAAAATGATTTAGAGAAAATTTAGATTCTGCTTGGTTTTAGAAAATATTTCTTTATTTTTTTATTTTTTAGAAAATAGTTTTTATTTTCTAGTTTTTGTTTTATAAAAAATATTTTTAGCAAATGAAAATAAAAATTATTTTTTAAAAAATAAAAATAAGAAAGTAAATAAAGTATTTAATACTAATATTATTAATGTTATCTAATTATATATAATATAGATTTATTAATTAATGACATTGAAAAGTATTCAATTATGATAACTTATAAAATATATATTAAAAAAAGTAATGTATATTTCTTATTTTCATAATTAAAAATATTTTTTGTTTTTATATTTTAATTCATTTTTATTTTCATTTTTTAAAAATGTGTTTTTATTTCCAATTACCAAACATATTTTACTTATGTTTTTTATTTTTCAATAAAATAAAAATAAAAAATAACTTTATTTTCTAAAACTAAATACTACTTTAGTTTTCATTTAATTTGATTTGATAATCGAATTAATTGAAATATAACAACGATTTATATAAAACTAAAAAAACATTAAATAAATCATTTTATTTTATAAATTATTAAAATTTTTAACTTAATATTTTGATATTTGAATATTTTGTTAGATAATTTATTTATTTGTATTAAATATGAAATATTAAGAATTTAAAATATAATATAATTTAAATATAATTTATTATTTAATTAATCAAAAAATTAATTAAATTGATTGAATTAAATTCGATTGATTAACTTTTGAAATTAAAAAATTTAAATTGGTTAATGAAAATAAAATAAACTAACTCAATTACTTCAATATAAGATAACTTTATTTAAAATTAATTGAATTGATTAAATGAAACAACCCTAAGTATCTTGCTTTAGTTTAGCTTAATATTTCATTTTTTGAGAAAGTGGATTTCTATTTCAAAATAGTGTCAGTTTGCACCATATTATAATCCTTTGCTTTTTTTCTAAAAAACTTTTTCCTAAAAAAAATTAAAGATAGTGGCAGTAGTAATATTTTTGAAGTACAAAAAATGCATTTCCCATAACACCTAGATAAGAAAGGGGAAATTTTAATTAAAAAAAGGTGCAACAAGTTTTTTTATTTTTTTTCTAAATCAACTACATCTAACGGATGTTTTATAATAAGCATAAAAGAGGCATGATAAAAAGAAAATGACTACCGACAAAAGTCATACTCTCTTTCTCCTTAATTAAGGTCGGTAGTATATAAAATCAAAATTTGAGTCAAATAATTTAAAAAAAATCAAGATCAAAAGTTATTTAATTTTATATTTTATTTTAAAAAATATTTTATATTAAAAATAATATTAAATAATATTTTATATTAAAAATATTTTATATTAAAAAATTAATACTTTATTAATTTAGGTCAAGTTGATTGATTATAAATTTAAATATATACAAATTAAATCAAATTTAAATATAAAAATAATATTTTAATGTCAGATTTGAGTATTAAATTTATAAAATTATATTGAATTTTAAGACAACAAAAATTCACCTTATCTGACTTGTTATTATCTTTATTAAAAAATTTTATTTGATAAAAATATGAAAAAAAATATAATTTTAAAATTTTAATTATTAAATTAATAAATTTTTTATTTTTATTTTATTTATCTTTTATTCTTTCTACCAAATAAAATCTGTTCTTCATTGACTCCAACAAAAGTTAAAAAACTTGTATTTTAATGTTTTTATTCAAATGAAAGACGTTAAGTTTGATTTATACCCTTCATGCTTTGGTTTTTACACCTTCTGACAATTGGATTGGCGCCCGTTGCTTCCAAATGTAAACTTTATAATTCTTTGTA
Organism: Durio zibethinus; assembly: GCF_002303985.1. Next base: position 5,982,796 of record NW_019167860.1, on the reverse strand, counting down.
ACTCTTAGATGCCACTACTTTGTAAACAAAACAGAAGCTCTCTAATTTGTTGATGTTAATTAATTTATCATCAAAATATCATCCAAAAAATTTTTCTTTAAATAAAGTTTGTTTTATTATTTTTTATTTTTTTTTATCAAAGCCAAAACCCTTTGTTTTAAAACAAAAGAATAGATCAATTATAGCCATATTTAGATTAGAGAGACAAATAATTATCTAATTTTTTAAGAGAAAAACATAATATTATGATTAATTTTTAAATTATAGTAAAATATTTAATGTGATATATAATTTAAATTTTTTAATATAATATTTAAATTATAAATTTATTAATTAACATAATATTTAAAAATTTATTTATATATCACATATTATCATTTAAAATTATTTATACTAAAAAAACATATTAATTAAATCATTTATATTATCATATTATAAATTTTAAAATTTAAAAAATACTTTCAAATTTTCATTATTATTAAGAGGTAGTTTTTATTTTAATATCACTAAGTGTTTTATTGGATTCAATCACATATTTAATGTGAGTCGATTGAATTTATCGTATTATTAATTAAATTTAAATATTAATTTTAATAAAATATATTTAATATAAATTTTTTATTAAAATTTTTTAAATTATAATTATAATAGTTTTATTATTATTTTTAAATTTTTCGTATTTAATCTTACCGTGATCCAAATGGAGCAAAAGAAAGCAAAGATGCGATAAACCATCTGCTTCACACGTAACAATTATTTTTCTTTTTAGAAGAAAAAGCCAAAAGATACATGGGACTTGGGCCCCACTTTATCTCAATCACAATCATCATCGATCTGACGGTTCATATTCACCCAATTACACTAAGTTCTCACTTCACATGGCACGTTTTTATAACAAAAAAAAATCCAAAGAGAAGAATAGCAGAAAGAAGGGTTTCCTTTCTTCATTTTTGGTATTTCTTTCTTTCTATTTGTATTAGAAAGTTGAAAACACTTAGCCTACATTTGAAGAAGACCTTGCCTCCTTAAACTTGCCTTTTTCTTCTTATTTTTACTCGTTTTCTCCATTTCCATAAGCAAAACGTAGAGTTTCGGTTCATCATGATGAAGAAGATGATGATGATTATTATGCCACCATGGCTCCTCCTGGCTTTGCTTGGGGCACTCATAAAGACCCTGAACCTGCTTTAGAGGTCAGGACTTCGTTTTTAGTTTGAATATATTGTTTTTATGATTAGCTGATGGTGAATTTTTGTTTTTGATATATTTTTTTGGTATTTGGATTATCCAAATAATCATAATATTTGGTATTGTGTTGCTGATGTTAATGATAATGGATATGATGTAATGCATGACCATAATGTCACATATAAAGTTTTGGTGGTATTTTGTTTTATAAAGATCATCGTGAAGTATGAATTTTGGTGATGAAGTGGATTATTTGTTCATGAATATGGACCGTTTTTTTTCCATAAGATATAAAATTTCTTATTGTATTAAATGTCGATTTTTAAAGTTAGAGTATGATGGATGATGATTATGCTTCCTTTTAAGGGAATTTGTTTGTGCTGGAAAAATGTTTTAATTATATGTGCTTTTGACCAAAATTTCTTGTAGTTGGTTTATCTTTGTTGTGCTATATACTAGGAAATGAATCTTGTAATGTGTATGCAAGAATGCTTGTGGATTTATGAACATCATGATGAAATCTGTATGGAGGATCCATATTCGTTCCTGCTATGCTTTTTTGGTTTTTTTTTGTCAAAAGCAATCAGTTTCTTCCTTTCTTTTTTGCCAAAGAAGGATATTCTCTTTTAAAAGGAATTGTTTATATCTCTTGCTTTATATGTTTAATGAATTAATGATGTTGATAATATACATGCTGTAGTTGGCAAGTTTTAGATTTTTTTGCCTCCAGATCCATAGGATGCTGGTGAATGGTTCTCTTGCTTTCATTATTCTTCTGGTTTTTTTTTAGTTTCATGAAATTAAACTCGATTTCTCGAAGCTAACGTGTGTATGATGTCATGTGTTTGAGGTTCCACTCTACCTGGTGTACATACATACTCAATCACCATTTTGGTGGTTTTTGACTCTTTTATATGTATCTCTGTGTGTGCGTGTGTGTGTGTATTTGGTTGAGTTCACATTTAACTTTGGATATAGATTTTGGTCATTCGTCTAATTCTGATCAGTTATACAAAACTAAAATTGATTCTTAAATTGAACAAATGTTTAATGTCCTGTTTTTGCAGGTTGGGTACCAATTAATTTTGTTTGCACATGTATTTACTCATTTTTGGTCTTTTTGATTATGGTCAGATATATCAAGTAATTTGATTGTTGCTACATTGAACATTTGAGATTAGTTTGTTCTTTTGCTGTTACGTACAGGTGTATGAAATGTTGTCATTTAGCTTGTTAGATTCAATACATTAGTACTAATTCAGCATGTGTAGAGGGAGAAACTTTTTGTTGGTTGCATTCTAGACTGTCTTCATCAAGTCAGTAGTGATTAAATGATGCCAGTTGGCAAAACGGCAGAGCAGTGGTTACAATCTCAATGACGAATGTCACTGAGTAACATCAAACTATAGTTTATAGAAAAGAGAGGAGGGAATGGGGCAGGGGGAGTGTGCCGGTTTCCCTTCCGGTCTTTAACTTGATGTTGTGAATGTTGTCTCAAGTATTTTGTAAACTATATTCCCATTTGAGGTAAAAAAAACTCTAAATATGTGATAAGGATATCATAGACCTGGGTTTTAATGCCTAAATGTCTTCTGAATGCCATTATTACTTGGTTTTTATCAGGTAGTTGTTATCTTTTTTTTATTTTCCATTCCAGGAAAGTGAAAGTGAGGAAGAAGGTCTTGATGAAGTTGATGATGTTGTTGAAGAAGAACATGAAAATGAAGTTGAGGCCCAGGTAGAAGTGCAGCCAGTTGTTAACAAGTCTCCTGAAGCCTCTATTGTCACTAAAGAGACAGAAAAACAGCTTTCAAAGAAGGAACTGAAGAAGAAGGGGCTTGAGGAACTCGATGCTATTCTTGCTGAGTTAGGATACACCAAACAGGATAAGAGTAGCCCCAATGACTCCCATGGTAATTTAGCTTATTGCACATGTGCCTCCTACTCTCTCCTCGTTCTCAAATGAATGTTTAGTCTGATTTCTTTGCAAGGGGACATAATTTTAATGCTGAAATAGGTAAAATAAAACATGTAGCCACTTATGAAAATTGGAAGTGTTTAATTACCTTTCAGAGATTGAATGCTTTCCCACTTTAAAAATAAAGAATTCTGGAAGTTCTCTCTTTTAAAGTCATTATGTTTCTTCATTCGTCTGTTGTGTATCTAGTTAAGCTTCTTCCGGTGAACTGGAACTCTGTTTACCTGTAATGTTTGTATGTCTCTTGTTCTAAAGTGGTTTGCTTTCCACATTTTTCCAATGATATCACCTATTAGCTGTAATACAAGACAGAGATAGCAACTCATCGCTATTATGCTCTTGAATATTTATCTGAGAATTTAATGGATTGAAATTATATCCTTCTAAAGGCTGAAGTTGGACGTCCATGCCATGCCCCTTACAGCTTGGAACTGAGACTTTACTTCAAGTGGTGGTTCGTTTTACTATTGCATTGTTTATTTGGTGTAAACTATTCCACTGTTTATTGCTTTCTTGATTGATTACTTAGCAGTTTTTCTTACTCAAAATGATATTTTTTCCCCTGATTGCAGGCATTGGACAGGGGGAAAATACAGAGAGCTTTGCAGAAACGGAAAAGAAAGTGAATGCTCCTACAGAGAGCAAAAGTGTCAAAAAGAAGAAAAAGAAGGATAAATCATCAAAGGAGGTGAAAGAATCATCACAGGGCCAGTCTGAAGGCATTGGTACCGGAAATAACGCTGAAGAAACTGGTGAAACTAAGAAGCCAGAAGAGACATCTGCTGTTGATGTGAAAGAGCGGCTGAAAAAAGTAGTTTCTACAAAGAAGAAAAAATCAAGTAAAGAGATGGATGCTGCTGCACGAGCTGCTGCCAATGAGGTTGCTGCAAGGAGTGCAAGGCTTGCTGCTGCTGCAAAGAAAAAGGAGAAGAATCACTACAATCAGCAGCCTGTGCGGTAAAATGTCAAGAGATTTGGATTTTGCTTTTCATTTTAACTTGTTACATATGAATCTGTACCCCACTCCAGTTCGTTTTGTTAATGGAAAATAAACATCAGTAAATGGTTTTTGCTATTTCGACTTTCTGAGAAAAAAAAATTCAGTACATTTAGTCTTGGTGTTTCTTCTTTCTCCTGGATGTTGGTGGAAATTCAAATTAGTAGTAATATTTTATAGGGTACACCTTGTCGCAGATAGTTTTCTTTAGCAATTTACTAGGAACTTGTATTAATATTCTGACTGAAGAGCTTGGTATGCTTGAAAGGCAAGTTCTGTCATAAATACTGCAGCTGTTTGGTGTATTATATCCCATACTTGAAGATATGGGATACTTTTTACAACAGTAGTCTCTAGGATTCCTCTTATGATCAAATCACATTTGTGCTAGATTTGCAGTTCATGAGCAAGTCCTGATAGATATAGACGGTGATGATAGGTGTGTATAGAATGATATTGGTTGAAAAAATGAAAGAAAATGAAATACAATGGTGGTAATGGAGTGTGAAGATTGGAGGAGTAAAGGATTGTTCTGGAGTTGAGGGTTGGAATGTTGCTCCAAATTATGGTGGGTTTCCTCCAACCAATAGCCTTTCTCTACTCGAATGTCTCCTTTCCAAGTTGCATTTTTTTTCGTCTGCATATAGTTTTTTTGCACAATGGCAGGGGTTGTTATCATAGACTTTCATTTTCATGCCTTCTTCATGAATCTAATCTTTCCTGATCTTAAATTCATGGTTGAATATAAATTATCCCATAAAAGAGAATGTTTTTACAGTTGGTAACAAATAAATATAGGCCAGCATGACACAAGCTGAGGTCCCTTGAAAATCTCCTAATGTAATGGAAGCATCTTTTGGGTCAATAACAATAAAATCAATCTTCCACAAGCGCAATTTCTTGGCATGACCTTTCTCATGGCTTCTTGGGTTCAAGAGCTTCATTTCTCTCACCTGCACATCCTTGTAACCATTGATAGAATGATGCCTGTTGTGCATCCTGTTCCGATTGTCCCTAGCAGCAGCTTTTACTTGTCAAACCTTGATGATATGGTCGGGGCACGTGCTTTCACACCGTGTATTTTAATAGATCAAAAGACTCGAGTTCTAATAGAGATCCAGTCATAAAAACATTGTGCGATGCACTAGCCGGAGTATTGTTTCCTTACTATCCTTTATCTGGTAGGCCCTGAGAGACCCAAAATGGGAAAATAGAAGTTTTTTTTGGACGAGAACAGGGTGCACTTGCGGTAGAGGCACACTCTGTTATGGTTTTAGCCGAATTAAGAGAACTTGCAGTTCCAAACCCAGCGTGGGCGCCATTAATCTATAGGTTCCTCAATGAAGGGCCATACAAAATTCTTGACATGCCATTAGTTATATCTCAGGTAACCCCTTTTGGGTTTGGTGGCTTTAGCCTTGGCCTGAGACTTTGCCATTGCATCTGTGGTGGCCTTGATGCTATGCAGTTTTTTGGTGCATGGCTGCCACAGCAAAAACAGGTACATTGGTAACAAATCCTGAGCCCCGTTGGGACAGGGAATTTTTTCCAGCCTCGAGATCCACTAGTGGTAAAATATCCACATCCTGAATTTATGAGAATTGTCGTTGATGAAGGTTCAAGTTTAACAATGAGTCTATGGAAAGCCAAGCCTGTTCAAAAGTGTTACTAGGTTAGCCGTCAGTTCAAAGCGCAACTAAATTCTCTAGCTCAACCTTTGATGCTATGGCAGCTCATGTTTGGAGGTCATAGGTGAAAGCCCTTGATGTAAAACCACTAGACTATGAACTTAGCCTTACATTTTCAGTCAATGCTCGTCCCAAACTGAAAAACCCTCCATTGAAAGAAGGGTTTTATGGCAAAGAAAACACAATTTTACAGACTTAACACATGTAGCCACAGTTTTTACGTTCTTATTATTATATGCGAAAAAAAAAAAAAAAGAGCCCGGCCGTGAGTCACCAAACCGTAACGTTATCGCCAACCGCAATAGAATTGTTTTGACAGTGTTGAAGGTTGCTCACAACAACGAAGCAAGCGACTCCCTCGTTTCTTCTCCGAGTTGTCCATTCTCTCTCTTCTCTTCTATTCTATTCCCTTTCTCTCTTTTGATTATCCTTTCGATTAATCCTTAATAATTTGTCATTAACATTTCTTAATCAAGAAAATTTTTGAAGCTCAAATCGGAGACACTGAGAATCCGATCTCGTTTTTCGGATGCGAATATGGGGTTATTCTTTTTGTAGGCATTTAAAATTGATGGGAAAAGGAATGAAGAAACTGGCCAGAATGGCAGATTTCGTAGATAGGGGTTAGAAACTGGGGGCCAATCAGTTACAGTCGCACCGTACACCCCCGTCACACGTGTGAGACTCTGGTACTTCCTCCGCCCTAACAATGCTCCTCCTCTCCACACTCTCCACTACCTCGACTCTATAACAACCCGCCCCTTGCCTCCGAACCCACCCGATCCCCGACCCACTTCCTCCATGGACCACCACCAACCGTCAACCATATCTCCTCCCCAAGAAGAACCCGAGTACCTTGCCCGTTACTTCGTCATCAAGCACTTGTGGCGCGGCCGTTACAAGTGAATCCTTTGCATTTCTAACGTTGCGATCGTCACGCTCGATCCCTCGACGTTGTCAGTAACTAATTCGTACGATGTCTCGACAGATTTCGAAGCCACCACGCCGATTATCGGTAGGGATGAGAATTCTACCGAGTTTAATATGTACGTGAGGACCGATGGAAAAGGGAAATTTAAGGCGATTAAGTTTTCGTCGAGGTATCGGGCGAGTATTTTAACGGAATTGCACAGGATTAGGTGGAATCAGTTGGGAACTATAGTTCCCGGTGTTGCATCTACTGAGACGTCGTGCCGAGTGGGGCCCTTTTGTAAGTTTTTGCTGGATTTGGTTTTGCTCTTGCATTTGTTGATTGACTTTGTAAAGTGCTAAATTTTGAATTCTAATGAAATTAGCTTCTAAGTTGACTGAATTTGGCTATTGGCTTTGGATTATTCTTCAACTGCTGTTTATTCAAATGTAATTGAAGTCCTATTAACTTCTATTTCGGCATTGTAGAACTCAGATAACAAATTTTCTCTGATGAAGGGAGAATGATGCAAAGATATAAAGAAGCTGATTAAAGAATGAGAATTAGTTAGGATTTTGTTTGATGAAATCTTCTTAAGTTTTTATTATGATTTCTAGTTTTTAGGGCTCTTTTTTGGGTTATATTTAGTATTTTGTGGTTATTTCATGGGTTGGAGTATTAGGAATTATTGAGACTTGAGTTAGTGACATTTTTAGTGATGAGATTTTGATAATTGGAGATAATAAGATTTAAGATTTGACTATTTAGATTTTGGTAATTGAGATCAGATTGTTTCTGAGAATTTGCTTGAAATTAACTGCTTCTAGATCAATTGCATATCTAAATAGCAGAGGTAGTTTATAACTGTTTATTGTCTCTATTTACTACTGGTTACTTTGAATTTATGTATTGAATTTGCCCGTTCAAGCTTTTAACAACTGATTGTCTGTTCAGAAATTGAAGGTCACGTATGTTGGGGTTGAACTTATAGACTTAGAATCTGGAGATCCTCGCTGGTGCTTAGATTTTAGAGATATGTCTTCGCCAGCCATTTTTCTACTTGCAGAAGCTTATGGGAAGAAAAATGTTGATCACAGTGGTTTCATTCTTTGCCCTTTATATGGAAGGAAATCTAAAGCCTTTCAAGCTGCTTCAGGGACCACAAATTCTGCTATCATTTCTAGTCTGGTATTGATAATGTCTTTAATTTACTTTCAAAAATTTTTTTCTACTTGGTTGCATATGGGAACTTAAATTTGAAAGAAGGGATTCGGATTCTGAATAAGGACTAATTTTTGTGATAGAACTCATGAAAACATGACTTTCTTGATTATTTTCAAATAAGGGATTTGCTAGATCTCTATTAAATTGTGGATTTGAAATACCTTAATAGTTTGGGAAATGTCAAGCTCATCTACTTATATCCTCTCAAATACATCGGTGTATTGAGTTTTAATTAGTTTTTAGATAATATTTACTTCCATCCTTCGCTATTTGTGTAAGAAACTGAATCCAAATCCATTTGTCCAAAAATTCATGTTTCCATTTATCTTGAAATTCTTCCAATCTAATGAAGTTGCTCCATCTTGGATAGTGAAGTATCCCTCTAGGTCATATTATTCTTTTACTTTATATTTTATGTTGATAAGTAATTATTAAATATATTTGTGTAGACTAAAACTGCAAAATCCATGGTTGGAGTGTCACTTACTGTAGACAATTCACAGTTTCTCACTGCAACAGAGTATATAAAGCAAAGAGGTAATTTTCTAAAAAGAACTTCCTTCTGTTTTCAGTCCTTAACTTCCTCTTCATCCTCTTTTTTGCCTCTTCACTTTCTTGGATATAATTCTTCTGGTGTTTCTTTCATTAATATGGAAAACATATGTAAAACACAGCCAAAGAGGCAGTTGGAGTAGAAGAAACCCCTTGTGGAGGTTGGTCTGTAACTAGATTGCGTTCTGCTGCTCATGGAACTTTAATTGTTCCAGGATTGAGTTTCAGTGTTGGCCCAAAAGGAGGACTTGGAGAGCACGGGGATGCTGTCTCTCATTAGCTGATCCTCACAAAAGCCTCCCTTGTTGAAAGGCGGCTAGATAACTATGAAGTAAGCTAACTACCTTCATCCATTGATAAAAAATTAGAATTAGTATAATGCTGTATGGTGGTTGCATAACTTGCCTCAGGAGTCCATTTGGGTTACACTTAATTGACTTCAACCATTGATCTGATTGGAATTATAATTAGGAATTGCTCTTGAATTGGGGCTGGCTGAATGCTAGATATGACCATCTTTGCATTGTTAAGCCAAAGGCAGACTATGGTGACTACCCGTGAATCATTTTAACAATCATTCAAGTTCTTTATGGGGGAAAATTGTTGCTGGCAAAGTACTTCTTTTAAGAGATTCAAAATTGAGAAATGCACGGGTCTATTTATGGTTCTACAAAGCATTAAAGGATACATCTTTGAATGAGGTAGAGTGCATTGACAGTTTATTACTTATATTTCATATCATAACCAATAAAAGTGTGATAGTGTTAGTTCAACATATAGAGGGAAGTGTTACATGTTGCATAATGCAGATAGCTAATATTACATGCTTAATCTTTTTTAAGGAATTTTTGAAGTCGAATTAATCAAATGCTAAGAATTTTCCTTAGATATGTGCAGGCTGTCATTGTTCGTCCTTTATCTACAGTGAGCTCGCTTGTTCGATTTGCAGAGGAGCCCCAGATGTTTGCAATTGAATACAATGATGGATGCCCTATCCATGTGAGAATTAGTTCTTTATTTTGAAAGCTTAATATGTGTTACGTTATGCAACTAACGTTTATTCCACGGCTTACGGGTCTATGCAAGCACCTCGCGAGATAGCTTACTGGCAGCAATTTGTGATGTGTTGCAAACAGAAGTAAGTTTATGTGTTCTATCTAGCATATGAACATGGTTTCTTTTCTCTACATCATCATATTTGGTACTTTTGTCTGTACCTGTATGTTCTATTTGTGCTAGATAAATTAAATAGTTAATGTGGTTTGGTTTGACTATCTGCTTTTCCAGGGTTGGTGCCCAGTACCTGTATTGCCAAGGCTGACAATGCCTGGTCATCGCATTGATCCACCTTGCGGGAGAGTTACTTTGCAATTTGGGCAACAACACCCTCTTGCTGATGTGGAAAGTGCATCCATGCATTTGAAACACTTAGCTGCTGCTGCCAAAGATGCTGTTGCTGAAGGTGGTTCTATTCCTGGTTCAAGAGCTAAGCTATGGTGTAGAATAATGAAGTTCAATGCATGCAATTCATGTAGTGGAGTACCTCCTAATATTGAAGTACCCGAGGTGACTTTGATGGCCTTGATAACAATGCTTCCAGCAACACCAAATCTTCCTCCGGAGTCCCCTCCCTTGCCAACTCCTTCACCTAAAGCAGCGGCAACTGTGATGGGCTTTGTTGCATGTTTATGTAGATTGTTAGCTTCCAAAAGTGCTGCTTCTCATGTTATGTCTTTCCCTGCTGCTGTTGGAAGAATAATGGGCTTACTTAGAAATGGATCTGAGGGTGTAGCTGCTGAAGCCATATGGCTTGTTGCCGCCCTCATTGGAGGTGGTCCTGGGGATACAAATCTGCTAACAGATTCTAAAGGCGAGCAACATGCCACAACTATGCATACTAAATCTGTATTGTTCTCTCGGCAAGGTTGTCATTATCCTTGTCAACAGATTGAAACCTATGTCTGTATCACCGTTATTGTCCATGGCTATTGTTGAAGTTCTGGAGGCTATGATATGTGATCCACATGGTGAAACTACCCAACACACAGTTTTTGTTGAGCTGTTGCGCCAAGTAGCTGGTTTGCGGCGCCGTTTACTTGCTTTGTTTGGCCATCCTGCAGAGAGTGTTAGGGAAACAGTTGCTGTGATAATGCGTTCTATCGCCGAAGAAGATGCAATTGCTGCCGAGTCAATGAGGGATGCTGCTTTACGTGATGGTGCTTTGTTGAGGCATTTATTACATGCATTTTTCCTTCCTGCTGGTGAGCGGCAGGAGGTTAGTTGTCAGCTTGTTGCTTTATGGGCAGATTCCTACCAACCAGCTCTAGACTTATTGTCTAGAGTTTTGCCTCCAGGACTTGTTGCTTATTTACACACACGTTCTGATGGAGTACCTGAAGATTCTATTCAAGAAGGATCGTCGATCAGTAAAAGGCATATGCGTTTACTTCAGAAGAGGAGAGGTCGTACAGGGCATGGGATTACATCACAAGAGCAATCCTTTCCTTCTGTTTATAGTTTTGAGGCAGGTGATGCAGTGAGGCAGATAGAATACTGGTTTTCATAGAGTGGCAGATAACCATCAAAATTCTACTGTAGACCCTAACCCTAATTCCAGTCAAGTTTCAAACCAATCTTCTGCTGCTCACACTGTGGAAAGTGTGACCAGTGATGCATATTCCACGGGAATTTCACAAAATGTCCATTCTACTATGGTGGCTTCTACTGATACGGCATCAGAAAATGTGCATGGAACATCAGAAACAAATGCTTCAAATTCAGTTGATTCTGATGGCAATTTAGTTGGGTCACATAACACAGGTATTCCAGCACCTGCTCAGGTTGTTGCAGAGAACAAACCTGTTGGTTCTAGTCGCCTACTTTGTAATTGGCCTGAATTCTGGCATGCTTTTGGCCTTGATCATAACCGTGCGGATTTGATCTGGAATGAGCGTACTAGGCAAGAGTTGAGGGAAGCTTTGCAAGCTGAGGTTCATAAATTGGATGTCGAGAAGGAGTGCACTGAAGATATTGTTCCTGGAGGTGCTATAGTAGAGAGTATGAGTGGCCAAGATAGTGTTCCAAGGATCTCTTGGAACTATTCTGAGTTCTATGTTGGTTATCCTAGTTTGTCCAAGGAGGTTTGTGTTGGTCAATATTATCTGCGCTTGTTGCTTGAGAGTGGTGGTAGTGGCAGGGCACAGGATTTTCCACTTCGTGATCCTGTTGCTTTCTCAGAGCACTCTATCACCAGTTTTTATGTGATGCTGACATAGGCCTTACTGTAGATGGTGCTGTTTCGGATGAAATGGGTTCATCTGATGATTGGTGTGATATGGGAAGAATAGATGGCTTTGGAGGAGGTGGAGGCTCTTCAGTTAGGGAGCTTTGTGCAAGGGCAATGGCAATTTTGTATGAAAACATTGCAATACAATAGGCCCTTTTGAAGGGACTGCACATATTACCGTCCTCTTGGACAGGACAGATGATAGAGCTTTGAGACACCGTCTACTTCTTTTGAAGGTACCTTTACTTAAATATTTTAGGTGCATTAAATATTTTAGACTGTAGGAGTTTCTGTGTAAGATTTACAATGGAGCCAAGAGATAGAGTCAGCTTGATCTGTAGCTTAAAATTGATTTTGATTTCTAGTCATGATCATTTTGAAAGTAATAGTAACTCTGTGTGTATGTGCAGGTTTTGATGAAGGTTTTAGCAAATGTGGAATCTTGTGTTTTGGTGGGAGGGTGTGTGCTAGCTGTTGATTTACTAACAGTGGTTCATGAAGCTTCAGAGAGGACCACTATCCCTTTACAATCAAATTTGATAGCTGCTACTGCTTTTATGGAGCCACGTAAGGAATGGATGTATACCAACGAAGATGGTGAACAGGTTGGACCTTTAGAGAAGGATGCTATCAGAAGGCTTTGGTCAAAAAAAGCTATTGATTGGACAACAAGGTACTGGGCTTCAGGGATGCTGGACTGGAAGAGATTACGAGATATTCGTGAGCTTCATTGGGCACTATCTGTGTGGGTTCCTGTCCTTACACCATCTCAGGTAATGTCAGCCTCATGCTGATTTGCGTTATACTGCTTGCAGAAGTGCTTTTGGATCTTGAAAGTGGTTTGCAGTGTTACTTCAACAGTGATAACTTTGGTTTATTAATTGGTTGGACACTTATTATTCAATTTCTGCTCATTCGAATTTCTTTATATGAGTGATAATCTGTTGAGTTTTTTATTCCTTTTTTTTGGAGATACTGTGTGTAATTCAATATTTTCAATCATGTTTGATTTCTTCATCTCTACTTTATGGAACTTAGCTTTTGAAAGTTGTATTAGTCTCACATAAGGAACTGTTAAATGGGCATTACTGATCTATTGCTTGCATTTTAGTTTCTTAAGTGATGTTTCTTTGAGCCCAATTTAATGTTTGGGAACATTGAAGATGCATGATCGTACATATTTGAGATACAGATATTGTAATTAAGCACAAATTGGTTGATGCACAGAGGTTGCTTTGGCTATTACTCTATAATAATAGACATCTCTTTATACTTTCTTCTTACCCTGTACCTTTTTCTTGATGCTTCTTATTTATAATTCTGTTCACAGTTAGGAGAGGCTGCATTGTCTGTGTTACATAGCATGGTTTCTGCACATTCAGACTTGGATGATGCTGGCGAGATAGTTACCCCAACTCCAAGGGTAAAACGGATTTTGTCAAGCCCTCGTTACCTTCCACATATTGCACAGGTATTATTTTGATTGATAATTTAGTCATGCCTTCCTGATATTGCAAATAGGAAGTTGTACAATAACTGTTTAGTTTTTCAGGAAAGATTTGTAAGATATGCTTGTGTTGATAAATAGTATAATCTATCTCTTATGTGTTTTACTCATGCAGTTGCATCTATTTCTTTATTTTCCTTAAAAGGCTATGCTTTCTGGAGAGCCAAGTATTGTAGAGGCTGCTGCTGCATTGATGAAGGCTATTGTTACCAGAAATCCCAGGGCCATGATGCGTCTATACAGCACAGGTGCATTTTATATTGCCCTGGCATACCCTGGATCCTACCTGCTTTTGATTGCACAACTCTTCTCGGTAACTCATGTACATCAAGCTTTTCATGGTGGCGAAGAAGCTGCAGTTTCATCTTCATTACCCCTTGCTAAACGTAGCGCATTGGGTGGGCTTCGCCCTGAATCTTTGCTGTACATGCTGCAGCGTAGTGGCCCTCTTGCATTTGCTGCAGCAATGGTTTCTGACTCTGATACCCCAGAGATCACCTGGACACATAAAATGCGAGCAGAAAATCTGATTCGTCAGGTGAATCATATTTTTACTCTGCTATAGTGTATTATGTTAAGGTCTTTGCTTTGCACTTGCACATGCAGAAAGGATATTGGCAAGGGCAGAACTAGGATTTTCCTTTGGAGGCCCATATGAAATTTATTTGTAGTCTCATAAATACTGATGTAATATAAAGTAGCTTGATTTCTTATTCAATCAATTCTCTCATCAGTGGTTTATGATATTAAAGAAATTACATTGGCAAATTTATCATTTATTAACAAATAGATGATTAGGCTTCTGAAGAAAAATAGATAAGCTAATTTCTGTAATATAAGATTAGAAATTGAAGCATGTAAAAGACTAGAAGAAATAATATAATGGCAATACTTTTTTTCTCTTTTCCTCAAATTCTTTCTGCAACTGTCCGTTTCTGCGTGTGAGACAGATATCCTTTTTTTTCTCCTTTTCTTTTTTCCAAAGAAGTTGTTCCCTCATTTTTCCTTTGCAATTTATTGTTTTCTGAATGCACAAACCTAATTGTGTTCAGAAAAAAGTAAATAGATGAGTGGAAACTACTTAGCCAAACTATAGCTAGAAGAATAATATCCCTTGAGGCCAATTATAAAGGATAAAGGTTGCAATTCTAGTTATTCTAGTTACTAATTCTAGTTGGTAAAGCTGCATCTGATACATTGTTTATTCCTTTCCAAAGGTTTTGTAGCATCTTGGTGATTTCCCCAAGAAATTGTCACAGCACTGTCATTCTTTATACAAGTATGCCCCTATGCCACCAGTGACTTATCCGGAGCTCAGAGATGAAATGTGGTGTCACCATTATTATCTTCGAAATCTATGTGATGAGATCCGTTTTCCAAATTGGCCAATTGTTGAGCACGTAGAGTTTCTACAGTCCTTGCTAGTAATGTGGCGAGAAGAGTTGACTCGGAAACCAATGGATCTTTCTGAGGAAGAAGCTTGCAAAATATTAGAGATTACCTTGGACGATGTACCCTGTTATGATACTGATCAGAGGTATTCTCGCGAGGTGACTGGAGGGATATCTAGTATATCCAAGCAAATTGAGAACATTGATGAAGAAAAGCTTAAGCGACAATATAGGAAACTTGCGATGAAATACCATCCTGACAAAAATCCTGAAGGTAGGGAGAAATTTCTTGCTGTGCAAAAGGCTTATGAACAACTCCAGATTGATGTTTGCTCCTGAGCTTAGTGCATTCTAACTTGCTTGAAATAAAATTAATGAATGTAGATGTTTTGAATAATTTATTATTTATCCTTAATTAATCATATTCTTTTAATTTGCTAAACAATTTACCTAATTGTTCTCTTTATATAGGCTACAATGCAAGGTTTACAAGGCCCTCAGCCTTGGAGGCTGTTGCTTTTATTGAAAGGACAATGCATCTTGTATAGACGATATGGAGATGTGTTGGAACCATTTAAATATGCTGGATATCCCATGTTATTCAATGCAGTAACTGTTGACAAGGAAGACAACAATTTTCTTTCCTCAGATAGAGCACCTCTTCTTGTTGCAGCTTCAGAACTTGTTTGGCTTATGTAAATCCCCCTCTTACCAATATATACTTTAGTAACTTTGGTTTTCCTAGTTAAACTTGACTTGGAGATTTCATTTCGTCATTGTTGTTTTTTTTTTTTTTTTTTTTTTTTAATTTTAGGTGTGTATCTTCCTCATTGAATGGTGAAGAACTTGGTAGAGATGGTGGGATACAACTTCTTGCAACACTTCTCTCTCATTGCATGTATGTAGTTCAACCAACTACTCCTGCAAATGAACTGTCTGCTATCATTGTTACAAATGTAATGCAAACCTTTTCTGTTCTGAGTCAGTTTGAGACTGCCAGGATTGAGATGCTTGAGCTTTCTGGACTTGTTGAGGACATAGTGCACTGCGGTGAACTTGAGCTTTTGCCTGCAGCTGTTGATACTGCCCTCCAGACTATTGCTCATGTTTCCATGTCTTCTGATTTGCAAGCTGCTTTGATAAAGGCTGGAGTGCTATGGTAAATTGTCTCATCTTTCTGTATTTAAGCCATGTTTGTACCATGAGTTGCATGCATGTTGGCAACATTATTAAATAATATATCTGTTGCTATATTTTAGTCTAGTAATACTTAATCTCTTCTTAGTCTCTTTCATAGTTACACTATTCACAATTTTTTCTTTGCATCTTTTGTCAAACTGCATTCAGTATCCCCATTAGGGATGTCAATGGGGTGGGTATAGGGCGTATGGAGCATTTCCCATCCCCATACCTGCACCTGTTATTGGGTAAAAATTTATATCCATCATCATCCCCTTGGGGATTAAACTGGTACGGGAAATGCTTGTAACCTTGGTTTTTTAAAAATATTAAAAATAAATATTAAAATAGCCACTTTTTATTAAAATAAATAAAACTTATAAACAATAGACACATTAAAACAAGTTTAAACAACAATTTAAAATAAGTAAAAACTTATATATATTGATTAACATAACATAACAAATATATATTTTATATTTATATCGGGTATGAGTACTAGGTGGATTCTATATTACATGTCCCTGTACCTGATGGTTATTTCAAAATCATACCTATCCCCATCCCATTCCCGAAATTTGATACCCATAACTGTCACCATTCACATAAAAACTTGGGTTCCCCGTCGGATATGGGTAAAATTGACATAACTACTTCCCATTGTTTATATAAATATACATACATATATCCGCCTTTTGGGACTATTATCTTCCTATCACTCGAAGTCAAGTACTCATAAATTACCAAGGAACATCCTCTTCAATTAGAGACTAAATAGTTGGCTCTTTGTTTTTCACAGATGAACATTTAATAAATGGGTGGTTTATTCAAGTCTGTTTAGTGTCATTAATTTGCTATGTTTTTCTATTATAAAATTATAAGGATTTTGTTTTCTTTTTTCTGGTTCATGTAAAAACTGTTCCTTACATTTTCTACTAGCCATGCATGAAAATGACATTATGGATCCAACACAAGAGACTGAGTTTCAGGTAACTGTTTGTACCATTATCAGTTTTGCTTTCTTGCTGCTGAAGCTGTTATTCTTTATGTTTCTACTTGTTTGTTAACAGGTTTTAGATTGATATCTGGATAAGTTTTTTGGAAATCGTATGTATTTAAGTCTATAATCCTTTATTACTTGATTAACTTGTTTTCGTTTGTTAATATGGTTTGTTTAGGTACCTTTTGCCATTGTTGCTTCAGTACGACTCAACTGCTGAAGAATCTGATACTGCAGAGTCCCATGGAGTTGGTGCTAGTGTTCAAATTGCAAAAAACATGCATGCCATACGAGCATCCCAGGCTCTATCTAGGCTTAGGGGGTTGTGCAGTGACGAGAGCTCAACACCTTATAACGCACCTGTTGTCAATGCACTCAGAGCTTTGCTAACTCCAAAACTTGCCAGTATGTTGAGAGACCAAGTACCAAAAGACCTGCTGTCCAAGTTGAACACAGACTTGGAGTCAACAGAGGTAAACAATGTGCTTTTTTGTTTTCTTGTTTTAGTTACATTGATATTGTTTTAAGTTTCAATTATTCTTTATCATAGATCATCTGGAACTCTTCAAATCGAGCGGAGCTGCTGAAATTTGTGGATCAGCAACGTGCTAGCCAGGGCTCAGATGGTTCATACGACCTGAAAGATTCCATATCTTTGCCTATGAAGCACTGTCAAAGGAACTTTTTGTTGGCAATGTTTTTTTGAGGGTTTATAATGATCAACCAGACTTTGAGATCAGTGAACCAGAAGCATTCTGTATGGCTTTAATTGATTTTATAGCTTCTCTAGTGCACAATCAGTGCTATGTGGATTCTGATGTTCAGGAAAAACTAAATATCAGCAACTCATCCCTTAAGTCTGATGAGCATCTAAGTGACTCAACTGGTGAATCAGTAAATGAGGAGCAAGTTCCTGATGAGTCTCTGGCTGTATCTGATAAAAAATTGAAAGATAAGGAAGAAAATGTGCTGATTAAAAACCTTCAATTTGGATTTACCTCACTTCAGGTAATTTACTTTCTTGTGCATACTAGGTCATAAAGAATTGAATATGCAAGTTTTTCTCCTTTTGCAGATCTCGCTTAAAACATATCCAAATTTGGCATCCATATTTTCCATTAAAGAGAAGTTATTGCCACTTTTTAAATGCTTTTCTGTGCCTGTTGAATCGGAAAGCAACATTCCTCAACTTTGCCTGAATGTTCTATCTCTCCCGACTAAATATGCTCCTTGCTTGGAGGCCATGGTTGCAGATGGATCTAGTCTTCTTTTGTTGCAAATGCTCCACTCTGCCCCCGCTTGCCGAGAAGGGGCACTTCATGTTCTCTATGCTTTGGCAAGCACACCTGAGCTTGCCTGGGCAGTTGCCAAGCATGGTGGTGTTGTGTACATTCTTGAACTTTTCTTGCCTTTACATGGTAATCGTGTGTTTCTGGTTTTTCATTCCTTTTTTATTTAGAAGATGATCTTATTGATCTTAGAAATGGCTATTTGCAGAAGAAGTTCCCTTGCAGCAAAGAGCAGCAGTAGCCTCTTTATTGGGTAAGCTTGTTGCGCAGCCAATGCATGGACCTAGAGTTGCTATAACATTAGCAAGGTTTTTTCCAGATGGTCTAGTATCTGTCATAAGGGATGGGCCTGGTGAAGCTGTTGTTTCTGCCCTTGAACAGAATACAGAAACACCAGAACTTGTATGGACACCAGCCATGGCTGCTTCTTTGTCTGCACAAATTGATGCTATGGTATCAGACCTGTACTGTGAACAGATGAAAGGCCGTGTCATTGACTGGGATTTACCTGAGCCAGCTTCTGCACAGCAGGAAATGAGAGATGAGCCTCAGGTATTACTTGTTATATTCTTTATTTAAATTTTCTATTTGTTGTTCTCTGGGGAACTAATAAGTTCAAAATCATGCAGGTTGGTGGAATCTATGTCAGGCTATTCCTAAAAGATCCGAAATTTCCTCTTAGAAATCCCAAGAGATTCCTGGAAGGGCTACTGGATCAGTACTTGTTATCTATTGCTGCCACACATTATGAGTCACGATCTATTGACCCTGAGCTTCCTTTACTTCTTTCTGCTGCTTTGGTTTCATTCTTGCGAGTGCACCCTGCACTTGCAGATCATGTCAGTTATCTTGGGTATGTGCCCAAACTTGTTGCTGCTGTGGCTTATGAGGGAAGGCGAGAAAGAATGTCATCAGGGGAGATGAAAGACGGCAATAATATGGCAGAGAGAACATATGATTCTGATGAGCAGCTAGCACAAACTCCACAAGAACTTGTGCGCCTTAGTTGCTTGCGGGTTCTGCATCAACTTGCTGCCAGTAAAATATGTGCTGAAGCCATGGCAGCAACCAGTGTCGGAACACCGCAGGTATGTGTTCTAGCAACTGCCTTATCTGTTATGTTCCTGCTGTTTTTCTTGCCACTCAACTCCTTCATTCATGCATTCTTCATTTCGCACAGTGCTATGGCTTTTTCTGTTTTTTTAATCTTCTTTGAAAATCTTTTAAAGGTTAAGAAGGTTGGGTTGTTTAGCTTGTGTAGATACTTTTGGTCAATTTAAAGCTCTGCCCTTGAATATTTTATCCTCTTATTTACCCAAGAAAATATTATTACAGGTTGTTCCACTTCTAATGAAAGCTATAGGATGGCAAGGTGGAAGCATTCTAGCTCTAGAAACACTAAAACATGTTGTGGGTGCCGGAAATCGAGCTAGGGATGCACTTGTTGCCCAAGGACTTAAGTAAGTAATTTTTGTAGGCATTAACTAATATGAATAAATGCAAAAGTGACATGCATATAAAGATGCATAATCTCTCTCTTTCTTTCTTAGTAAAGAAATATTTTCCAAGAATTATGGCATTTTACTGAGAAGCTTTGATGATGAGTTCTATATTTGGTTCATCTATTAATATTATGTACCCGATGCCTAATAGATTTTCTCTGATGTAAGAGTTTCATATTGGGTTTTTTATTTGAACTCTGTTCTATAGTTTCTGATGTGGAAACAAAATCTGTAAATAATGCAGGGTTGGTCTGGTTGAAGTACTGCTGGGACTTCTTGATCGGAGAGCTGGGGGAAGGATTGGACTTTGCTCTCAGATGAAATGGAATGAATCGGAAGCATCTATTGGCAGGGTGCTTGCAATTGAGGTTAGATTGCAATCATTCTCTGGGAACTTTCACCTTTGACCGGAGTCTAGTACACCATCATTGTTGTTATTTGTCTAGTTCTATGTCTTTTTGTGATTAGTTGTTTAAAGTGTATAATTCTAGGTAAAATTTCAAGGAGTAATCTTATTAAAGTATCACTGCATGAGATTTCATTTCCTTATCTCTTGAAGCCATTTTTTATTCCTTTCTTTATAATAATTTGAGTCATCTGAAATTATGTTTTAAATTTGTTAATACAGGTTTTGCATGCATTTGCCACAGAAGGGGCTCATTGTATTAAAGTGCGTGATATATTGAACGCATCTAATGTAAGTCCTCAGACACGCTTTCTATAGATTCATGTTTTTATGAACCTCTAATACTAACATTTTATTGACAGTTTCAATGTGTTTTTCATATTGTTCCTCCAACCTGAATTTGATGCATTCATTTTCGCAATTATGCATTCATACTATGCATCCCATCTCTAGTGGTTATGGTGTGCATTTTGCAGGTTTGGAGTGTTTATAAAGATCAGAAACACGATCTTTTCCTTCCTTCAAATGCCCAATCTGCTGCTGCCGGAGTTGCTGGTCTAATTGAGAATTCCCCATCTAGACTCACCTATGCCCTCACAGCTCCGCCACAACTGCACCGGCAGCAAGAATACCTCCTTCAACGGTGTCTGATTCAAATGGAAGTAAGGATCAGCTTTCATAGTGCAAGGATTAAAAAGGTATTTTCACAGCCATGAACGAGTACTCAGTGAAGAATTATACATGACACATTTGTACAGCTCAGTTACAGTTAATTTTTGTTCATCCCCCTTCTTTTACCCACTCTCTCACCAAGGTTAGATAAGATAGCCAAGGTGGTGGTTGCAATTTTCCTAGTGAAAAGAATATATTTGTTGAAGAGAGGAAAGTATTCATTTTCCCTTGTAAAGAAAAATCCTGATGATTGTAAATTGAAAAATCGGTCTGTGAGATCATTAAAGCAATTTTTAATGTTGAAGTTGTATTATATGTGCTGATTTTCCTGTTTGTGCTCCGTTGATCTTCGAATGTCACCAATTGTTTTGCCTCATAAAATTAATTTCATGACTTGATAACCTTTAGTCTATATGAATCTTATTGCTTTTCATATAATTAATGTAACAAGTCAAATTTTCACCATGGGATTGCTTAATAATTTAGCTGCACAAATTGACCTCATTTCATGGAAAGGAACATATTCTGGAAGTATTTTTGTTACTATGAAATTAGAAAGAAAACATACTAGCCAGTACCAAGCGACGTTTACTTCCCTGCATAACCCCTTAAATTTGTTCCACAACAAATAAGACATTGTTATAGTAATAGCTAGCTGGTGTTGTGTCATATGAAAATCCATGCAATTGAACCCATCAACACTAGGCAATTTCCTCCCAGAAATACCTTCACTTTGGCTCTATTATTGCTGCTTGGTTTTGCCTATGATACCGAGTTTGACCTTGTCCCAGCTGATGAAGAAATAGGGGCCCAGATGAAGTTGATCCAGAAGTTGGTGGGGAACTTCTTGTTGAAGTAGTGGTAGAACCTTGATCAGCTTCTCTAAAGATCTTTGCACCTAGTGAATCTGGTGGGAGGTTCAGAATAGCTACAAACATCATCAAAAACAACAATTAACTTTATTTGTTATATCAATTAATCATAAATGGTTCAAGCCATAGACGACTAACATAATCAATCCAAGGTACGTTTTAGAATAATGGAAACTTAAAATTCAATTAAACAATGTTCTCATTTTTTTTCCCTTTGTATTACTGGACATAGTAGGGCAATCAGTCACTTTAGCATCAATGTTGCAAGCAGATGGCATTTGAAGAGCCGAAGTGGTATTGACAGAAAGGCCCAAGGAAGGGTCAGTGCTCTCTTTGACGATAATGCACAAGCACTTACGCTTGCTGCCCTTCACTTTCTGTGTATCTTGGCAACACTCTGGTATTGGCTTCTTTGCAGTTCCACTCACAAAGGGAATGCAACTGCAAGATTTGCAAGCTGCTCTGCACATTCCTTCTCATCATCCTCCATTGTTGCCATTGATGCCAAGGCCAATGTTGCCACCACAATGCAAAATACCATTATCTTTCTGTTTAACCCCATCGATCTTTGCCTAAAATGATTAATATCTACTCTTAATTTTGTGCGTGTTTTTTGTTTTCTGCTTTTAGGCAATTGGAGAGTAATTCCCCCTCCCTCTTTTTTTTATTTTTTGGTTTTTTCTTTTGTTTTTGGACTGGGATTCCTTAGGTCTACATAGAGTTGTCTTTGCACTTGTTTTTTCTAAGCTTTTATCTGTAATAATATCAGCAGACGATAAAGAAACTGAAATTGATTGTAATGGAAAGGTATCGTTTTATTTATGGAATGCCTTGAGAAATGTTATATCCCATATTCCAATGAAAGATTCAATTCAAATTTATTGAGTTTTGCCATTCCCAATGACATCCTCATTTAATTCAAAGGTTCTTCATCTGCAACAGTACACAATCAGCCCCGGAAATAATTGGACTATTTTCCATACTACACACCAACTACAACCAAAAAACATCAAAAGATGAAAGACAAGGAGATACTATGTTTTGTCGGTAATTGCATGCTGGAGAAAATAATTTGTATATTAAATTTACATAAACCAG
Organism: Durio zibethinus; assembly: GCF_002303985.1. Next base: position 5,960,057 of record NW_019167860.1, on the reverse strand, counting down.
GTTATTCTTAGGATGGATACAAGGGAAAAGACAGACTAATAAATGTTAATGGAGTTTAATTACTAAAAAGAAAAAACAAAAATACAAAGTTGAGCTTATTATAAGAACATCATTGGATTCAGCTTCACAAAAGTAAGAAGCAGCTGGCTGGAAGTTTAACTCTTATGTTTATTAAAAGTGAATGAAAAAGATAAAGCGGATGATATCAACAGGACTGTATTTAAGTATATGATAGATATTGTCATCGGTGTGTACAATCTTTGCAGTTTAGATTTTTTTTTTTTTTTTGTCTTTCCCATTTTGCTAGTCTTCTACAATTGCTGACCTGTGTAAGTAGCAGAAGGTGACTGGGAGAGGAATGCACTTAGAAGGGTGACTACTAAGATAAACGCAATCCCTCATTGCTTCGACAAAATTGTGCATTTGCAAAGCGGACAGAGCGCGTTCATCTTTAGCCATTTATCTATACAGGTGGTATGGAAGAAATGAGAGCAAGGGAGCTCCTTCAGCACATCATTATCGGCATAACTTGCCAAACAAATGCAACAAACCTGTATAACGGCCATATAACCTAAGCTGAAAGACTGTTTCAATTGAAAGCGAAACAATGTAATAATAATACTTCCTTAAGCAATAAACGAAGCATTAGTTGCATGACTGAGGCATTCCAGAACTTACTGCATCATCCCCTGAAATAGCAGTGTCCTTTTCTGCTCCTGCTGCATCAACCCCTCCTTTAACGTCTGAATTGATTTTCCTTATGCTGCCACTACCATCTTTCTGTAACTTGAAAGTGTAGGTTGGCAGAGAATTGATGCATTCTGAAGTGGCTCCTTTAATTAGACCTAGGTTCCCACAGCAGCATGCTAAAACAGCACACAGGATGAAGGGCATAGTAAACTCAAGATAGCTAAAGACAAGAAACATTACACATAACCTAAAACGAAGACAAAGAAACTGGTTGGTTTCCAGACAGAGAATGGCCAGAACATAGCATAATACATATATGACCAGTGTTTATACCTATGCAAATTTGGTGCCCCAGAAGAAGAGTATCTAAATAGCCAAAAATTGCCAAGAAGAAACCAGATTAAAAAGTATGCTTTTAGCATCCATTTAAAGCACTCCAATAATCTGCTAAGCCTGCCAAGTTATCATGAAAAATGCATCAGCAGTTGCACATATTATTGATGAAAGGCATGCACAAAAAGCTCAGAAAAGCGAAAAGTCAACGTTAGGACCAACGAGAAAAGAACTAGTAAATGGACTCTAATATATGCAAACTGTCTGAGGCTTCAATTTACTTCTGAACTACAGGTCCAAATCTTTTTTAAAAATAAACACAGCAATAAAAGGATTTTTTAATGTTTATTGTATTTTTAGTTACAGTAATAGTAGCTATGAAAATTATCCAAATAAACTATTACACATGCAGAAAAGAGCACTTCTGTCATTGAAAATATACAATGTAAAACATAAAAGATGAAAATATTTCATATAAATCTAGAAGTGAATCAATATTTTCTTCCTCTGCAGCCAAATGCAAAATTTCTGATACAAAATACTCTAACACACACGAATACCAGTCCTGCAGTTTCTGCAGGAAAACATGACTGGTTTCAAGAACAAGAATCAAACTTCAAATTGAAGTCAAAAAGTTCAGAAACTAAGACATGCATAGGAGATCATGCAACATGAAGCCAACTACTGTTAGTTGAAGAACCTTCCAGTATGAAGATACCTGAGTCTCTGATAGCAAGGACAAGTTAAACAATTTGGTCAGACTTGATAACTTCTTTTAGGACAGGGAAAAATTTTCAAACCTCTCAATTTCCATTCTTCTAAGGTAGTTATTATGTCAATTCAGCATGGAATATTGGGAGAATGGAATAGCCATCCTTCCTTCCCCCCCCCCCCCCCCCCAAACCATGGCAAAGTAAATGAAGCATAAATAATTCAGGCAAATAATTCCACACCAAGAACAGAACACTGAGAAACCATCTTAAAGAATATACAGAGTAATTATGCGCATCAAGTATTAAGGATTTAGCATTGAGAAAAGGTAAACGCTTACTTGGGATACGGAAGAAAACAATGCTGGAAAAGGAAGGGAATACTAGCAGCACACCCCGCTGCATAACCAGCAATCCAAGTGGACAATGGAGCTCGCGACTTCTCATTCCTTGAAACTATTAGAACAGCTATTGATGCAACAATCTGACTTATATTGAAAACTAGTCTAACGTAAATCCAAAAGCAAAAAGATGATATAGAACTCCCATGACTTGATCCACCAGGAGCAGTAGGCTGAATCACAGGTTCTTGAGAATTCCTTGATACAACATTATTCCCATATTGACCATCATTTGGAACATCAAGAACATGATCATTTTTTTCATGGAGGATCACAGGTGGCTGCTCCATTTGTTAAAGGTTTTTTTTCCTTGGTTTTTTAAGTAGGACAAGAGAAGCAACATAAGTGAAAGCTTTTGATCAATTTTTCTTATTTTTCCCCCGATCTTATCATCTGTCAAATGGATTCTTCTGATATCATCAGGAAACCAACAAAAGTCAGTCCTCGGTTCTGTTGCATATATACTTCTATAAGAAGAGAACTTATGCTCCCAAACAAGAATTTCTATTCACAGCAAAAAATATTAAATAAAAAAGACAAATTACACATCTTTTTCTACCTTTCCTCGAAATTCTCAGTAACTAAAATGTAAAATAATAGTTTGATCCTTAGCTTGGACGAAACTGCTACAAAGACTAGAGAATTTTAACTATTGTTACAAAAAAAAAAAGAGGAATGCATGTTTTTTGGGTTCTCTTTCTTCAATTTTCCCAGGAACCAAACACGTTTCCAATTTCCCTGGGACTCAAGAAAACAAAACTTTAACTCAAGAATGAGCTCAAGTTCAAAACTTTTTGCACGTATTGATTCAAATACTCATCTTTCTCTTTTCCCAGTTTCCTCAGCATCCAAACAACAGGCAACAGCTCACATGTACTAGAATTTTTAACTTAAAAGCAACAGGGAATTAAGAACTTAAAAATAAAAAAACCAAAAACTTTTTTATATTACAGAAGAAAAGGTAATCAATCTGCTCCAAGATTGAAAAAAAAAAATTACGTTTATAAATTCTTTCTTTTTTCTTTTTTAGTTCTTTTTCACTAAAAAAAAAAAAACTTACAGTATTTATTTGGTTTTTGCCACTTGACCATCAACTGCTTGGTGAAAGAGAAAAAAAAAAAAGGCCAAAAGACTTCGTTCAACTTAAGATTTTGGAAAGTACAAAGCGAGAAGAAAAATCAAATTACTTATTTTGACGTTTTTCAGCTTGTTTTCTTGTACATTTCCCCCTTGCTTTCCGAAATCCAGACGGGCCTTACTCTAATGATACCCTCCTCTGATTCTCACCGTTTTTTCCTTTTTTTTTTTTTTTTTTTGTTATCTTTTGAGTGAATAGCTTGTTTATCACCAATTTTTTGTATAATTTTTTACGTTGCAAATAACCTCATTTTTTCTACTTTTTTTAAAATTAAAATTTTACTTTATAAATACACTAAATTTTAGATTTTTTATTATTATTAATGTTATCGACTTATTGTAGGTAGCATTTTTTGTCATTGGTTACAAAATATTATAGTATGTTTAATTTTTTGAAGAAAAATAAATGTAAAAAGAATCAATCTATCATCTATTTGTTAAACTTGCGAGTATAATGTATTAAATGAACAAATATTTTTTAAAATGGAATTTTAATTAATGTTGACAAATATTTATAAATGCCTGATAGAATTGAAATTTAAATGGATTTTGGATAAAAATATTAGTAATTTGGATAGTATAAATGTTTTAAAAGAATAATTCAACCAAAGGAAAAGGATCATGAAAAAAAAAAAAAAAAAGTTATATATATGCTATGATTTTGTGGAATATATGCTAGAAATTTGAAGGCTTTGTTCTTTGTGCTACCGAGTATGGTGGTGGAAGGTTCATTGTTTGTTTTTTCAGAGAGGAATATGACGAACTTATTAACATAATACTTTGCACTTCATGCTAACTTTTTCTCAAAGCATAATTCTCTTCTTCAAAACTAAAACCTACAGCTATTAGTCAATGTTGGACAATTAATTAAGTACATTATTTAACTCTTCGGTGACTTTTATATTTTACGAAAATTTAGATTTTAGTTCTTACATTAATTGATATAAATTTATTTTTTTTTAATATTTTAATTCAATCAATAACTCTATTAATTTTTTATTATTAAAACTTTTAACACGAGGTTAACCTGTTAACATGATTGGATGAATGAAATCAATTATTAAATTATATAAATGATCTCAGTATTTACATAAATTTTAAATTTTAATCATTGTACTCGTAAAAAAATTAAAATTTAGACTTTCTACTTTATAAAATTTAAAATTTAGTCCTTCTAATTTAAAAATATTTTAAATTTTTAAAAACTTTTTTGTTTTTTAAATATATTAACTTTTAAAATATTTTAATCCATCCAATATAAAAAATATTTTTAGAAATATATTATTTTTATTATATATAATTAATTATTAATAATATCATATTAATAATATTATTATCATTTACATTAATTAATTATAATATTAATATTTTAAATAATATATCAATTTTATTATTGTTTTAATTAATTTAAATATATTATATAACAAAATTTATAATAAACCAAACTATTGAATACAGTTATATTTGTACTGAATCTAAAATATACCATAAATGAAATGATCATTGTATCCAATCAAACAAAATAGGAGATTCAAACTTAAATCCTTAAGTATGATAAACTCCTATTTGTTTGAAGGACAAATTTTAAATCCTAACAAGATGAAATGAGGAAGTGATTTATTTGATAAATCGAAATATCAATATTGTGTATTATAATTAAAATTTTCAAACTTTTTAAGTTTTCACAAAAAAAAAAAATTTATCTAAATAATTATGTCAAATTAAATAATAAGGTTAATTCTAAAACCAATACACATTAAATTTAGTAAATTACTTTAATGTAGTAGAATCTTAAACCTAAATTTGACTATAAAATTTCATTTAAATAGGATTTAATTTAAATAAATAGAAACATTGTTTGATAGATAATTTTACCCTTATAGATTAGAATTATAATTCTAATTTATTTAATAAATTAATAAAAATAATAATTTTATTAAAATTAGATAGTTACAGATTTGTATCATATATTAAAAAAATTATGATAGATGTTTAATAGATTTCTGCAAGATTTTTTTCATTGTAATAAATTTAATGACAATATATAAAAATTGTGATAGATTTTTTAATATTGTGATGAAATATTATGACAGAATATTGTAGCAATTTTAAATTTTAATATTTTTAAAAGATTAGAAAAATTTTTTAATTCAAAATATTTTTTGCATTAAAGAGATTAAATTTTAAATTTCATATAAGTAAAAAGATTAAATTTCAAATTTCATTCAAGTAACTAAATTTCAAATTTCGTATGAATATAGAGATTATTTACATAATTTAATAATTGATTTTATCAATCTTAATTATCACGTCAATAAATCATTGTCACATTAATATAGTCAATGGTATATCAATAAAGTCAATGCCCATATCATCAAGTCAACGACTACATCAGTATTTTTAAAAGTAAAAGATTGATGAAGTTAGTGATTAGGCTAAATTTATCAACTTAAAATAATATAACAATTAAATTTGTATATATTAGAGTACATGTCGTAACGATTTTGTGTCTGTCCGACGAATTTAAAAACAAAAATAAAAATAATGGAGTCGTCACCAATCTTTTTTGGCTAGATGCGATTGGCCACCTACTAAAATATATCATTTTAATAAAATTTTAAAATTAATTAAAATTTATTAAAAAGATAATTTTACGGTCTGCGAAACGGTCTGGGTTCGGGAGTCAATTACGTGTGGAGAAGGATTAGCACCCCCACAGTGCTCGTTAAAAACGGTACCAATTAACAACGTGTTATCCTTTGATTTTGATAAAAATAGTCCAATTTTTGCTGTTCGAAAAATAATTTCCTTGATTTTTTATTTATTAAAAAAAATTGTTCTCAAGAAAAATAAATTAAAACTTTTTTATTGAAATAATTCTTAAAATGTTTCAGTACGTTGGTAACAGTAGAAGAACTTTTTCTCACCTAGAGATTTTTTAGGTATCGCTTCTCGGAATACCTTAGAATCTCATCCTCGGAGGTTCAAATTTACTTTTCATAAAAAATGTCATGCATGCAATGTAAAATGTTACCATATTTATGCACACATTTTACTCTCCTTTGTTAGAAATTTTATTAATTATTTTATTAATATTTTTATTTAAAATTTTGAAGAAAAATAAAATTTTCATTATATCGAAGATTTTTTATAAATATTTCAATACACTAGTAATATTTTACAAAAAATCTTCTCACCTAGAGATTTCTTAAAGCATCTTTACTCGGAATACTTTTAGAATCTCATCATCGGATAAAATTTTTTTTCTTCTCATTTTTATCATTTATATTTTTAATACATTAATTAGTTCTTATTTATTATATTTTTATAACCAAAAAAGGAAAATTTTTATTTTTATTGAAAATTTTTTTTATAAATACTCCAATACATTGGTAATATTTAAAAAAAATCTTTTCACCAAGAGATTTCTTAGACATCACTACTCGAAATACCTTTGAATCTCATCGTCGGATAAAATTTTTCTTTTCCTACATTTTTTATTAGTTTAGTATTATTATTAAATTTATTTTTATATTATTTTGTTTTTAAAATTTATTTTAAAAATTAACAAAATTATAAAAAAAATTTAACCACATATTTCATCATTTAATCTAACAAATATAAATATTTAAATATGCATAAATATTAATAAAATAATATATAAAAATTTAAAAAAAAATTTTAAAAAATTTTTTTTACCTGAACCGGATCGGTCAATAGTTCGATCAACGAGCGGTTCGGTTCGGTCTGGGCTGTTCAGTACCGATTCGATTCGATCTGGGCGGTTCAGTTCGATTCCTGTCCAATCAGACCGATCAGAGGTTGATGAAAAAATGGGTCATCGGGTCGGATGCAGGGTCCCGAATCAGGTCACGGGTTAACGCACGGATCTTGGGTGCTTAAAACGACGTTGTTTTGGGCGTTTATTAAAAAACATCATTTTGGCTATTAACAGCTTATATAAAAGTAAAAAAAAAAAAATTTCACTCATTTCCTCCGTTTCTCATACAAAAATCCTTTCTTTTTTTCTTTTTTTTCAACCAAACACAGATGGCCAGTCGACCGTTCCTCTGCCGTCTCTACCATTTTTTATCGATCACGGGCTGCCGTCGTCAGTGGTTAAAAAATTCTTAAAAACATCAAAATGTTTCTTTCGACCTCTTGAGTTCAGATCTGAAGTCCTTTTCATCAAAAAGAATCTTTACTTCTCCAGATTTGCTTTCAAAGTTTCGATGAAAAAAATTTTTTTGTATTCTAACCCTTTTTTTTTTAAACTGACCTCATTTTTTTTTCATACAGGAAGCTCAACGCTGGGTTCCTCCCTACGGGAGAATTGTGTATTTTTGTTTGTGTTTTTTTTCTTTTGTTTTTGCAGCGTCTCCTTCCTTCTTTTCATTCTCTCTTTCTTGGCTTCACTAGGAGCTTTATTTATAGAGCTCTAGCCATGCGTGTTTAGGAAACAAGGCATGAGACTTGGCATGGGGTGTAAGTACGAGCCCCATGCCTATTTTATTCATTTCTGTCTTATTTGATAGTTTATCAACAAAATGAGTAATTAAAAGAATGGAGGATAAGGTATAGTGATCAGAATGGTGAGGTGTAGGGTCTGATGGTAGTGGTACTGGGGAAGGCACCACTACCATCCTCGATTTTTCTGTTCTATTTTTTTTTGTATTTTATATTATTTTTGGTATTTTTTTATTGTATTTTGTATTTTATATTTATATGTATTTTGTATTTTATATTTATATGTATTTTATATTTTTTTTGGACAAATTGATGTCCACAGCTGTCCCTCTTAACACATAGGGCAAAGACAAAGATAACAATTTTGTCCGAAATCCAAACGATTTTTTTTTCTTAATCGAAAATGCTCCTCTCACTTGAGGCTCGACAACTTTTGAAAATTTAAAATCTGAAAAAGACTCCTCTCAGCAGAGGCACAACAACTTTAAAAATTTCATCTTAAAAAGTTCCTCTTAACAGAGGCTCAACAACTTTTGGGAATTTAAAATCTAAAAAAGATTCCTCTCAGCAGAAGCTCAACAACTTTGAAAATCTCATTTCAAAAAGCTCCTCTCAGTAGAGGTTCAACAACTTTAAAATTTTAAAAAAAGCTCCTCTTAGCAGAGACTCAACAACTTTAAAAATCTCATTTGGAAAAGTTCATCTCAGCAGAGGCTCAACAACTTTAAAATCTCATTTGGAAAAGCTCCTTCCAACAGAGGCTCAACAACTTTAAAATCTCATTTGGAAAAGCTCCTTTCAACAGAGGCTCAACAACTTTAAAATCTCATTTAAAAAAGGTCATCTCAGCAGAGGCTCAACAACTTTAATTAAAATCTCATTTAGAAAAACTCCTCTCAGTAGAGGCTCAACGACTTTAAAATCTCATTTAGAAAAGCTCCTCTCAATAGAGGCTCAACAACTTTAAAGTCTTGAAAAAGGCTCCTCTCAGCAGAGGCTCAATGACTTTAAAATTTATCTTAAAAAGGGCTCCTCTCAGCAGAGGTTCAACAACTTTAAAATCTCATCTTTTCTCAAAACTGAGTTCTTTTCTTTTAACAAGTAAATTTTTCTCTTTTGAAATCTTTTGTTTGATCAAAAAATGAAAAGTCTCTGTCTTTATTAAAACTGCTCATAGATGCATATACTGAGTGCTCTAAATGCAGTGCATGTAATGCAATAAAAAATTATTCATTGTAGTAAAAAGGTTTTCGAAATCTCTCACTTTTGGCTTCTTTTATCAGAATTCTTATACGACCAATCTGTTCTTAATATCTGACCATAATATTTTTCTTCTTTAAAAGTCTGCAACATCAATGTCTTGTCATACTTTTTTCATCCTTTTTCATTTGCCTTTGTCAACTTTTAAAAAGTAATGCTAAGATCTTTCATGTTTTTTTTTTTTTCATCATTTTAAATCCAAGACCAATAAAATGCAATCACACATTTCTTTTATTCATATGACGGACAAAAATGAGAATAAAAGAATGGATAGGTGTCATTTCTAAAAAAAAGATAGCATATTATATTAGACTGGTAACAAGTGCATGGCAAAGTATTTGAGTTAAAATAAAGGTGTCCAAATGATGATCATAAGATAATCATGAACAAAATATTCTCAGATTCTTTTTCTAAAACTAAATTAAATGACTTTTTTGATCTTTCAGAGTTCATCAAACTACACTTACCTCTGAATTGTAGAATGATGCTTTTTCTTCGCATCCAAGCCACTTTTTTTTCAGGTTTTCAGCTTAGATGAGTCATTATTTTTTTATTTTTTTACTTTTTTTTTTCTTTTTTTTTTAAGCAAAATATTTTTTCACAGCATCTGAATTTATCGGAGCAGGTAAATCACTTCCATCCATTTCTGTCAAAATCAATGCCCCATCAAAAAAGACCTTTTTCACCACATACGGGCCCTCTCAATTTGGTGTCCATTTTCTTCGATTATCATGTTGATTTGAAAGGATCTTTTTCAGCACTAAATCTCATTCCCTAAAGCAACAGGGATGGATTTTCTTGTCATGTGCTCTCATCATTCTCTTTTGATATAATTGACCATGATAAAGTGCTATAAGTCTTTTCTCTTTAATGAGGTTCAACTGCTCATAGCGATTTCGAAACTATTTTGTTTCCTCTAATTTTACCTCCATCAGAACTCTCAGCGAGGGAATTTTCACTTCGATCGGTAGCATAGCTTCCATTCCATATACCAAAGAGAACGAAATGGCTCCAGTAGATGTTCGGATTGATGTTCTATAAGTATGCAAAGCAAATGGTAACTTATCATGCTAATCTTTATAAGTATCAGTCATTTTTTTCAAGATTTTTTTGATATTTTTATTTGCAGCTTCTACTGCTTCATTCATCTTTGGACGATATGGTATCGAATTACGGTGACGAATCTTGAACTAAGTGCAAACTTCATTCATCATCTTGTTGTTCAAAGTTTTGGCATTATCAAAAATAATTATCTCTGAAAACCCATATCTGCATATTATCTCTTTTTTTATGAATTTACATACCATATATCGGGTCACAATAACGTATGATATGGCTTCTACCCATTTTGTAAAATAATCAATCATCACAAAGATGGATCTATGTCCATTTGAAGCTTTTGGAGTGATGGGATCGATGACATCCATACCTCACATAGAGAATGGTCATGAAAGAGCTAAAATATGCAACGCTATTGGAAGAATGTGGATCTTATCAGCATAGATCTGATATTTATGATATTTTTTGGCATAATCAATACAATCATTCTCTATTGTCAACCAAAATATTCAGCCCTCATAATTTTTCTAGCCATCATATGACTATTTGCATGTGCCCCATAAACTCCATCATGCATTTCTTCAATAATCCTCTTCGCTTCAGCTACATTCACACACCTTAAGAGTACTTGATCTCGACCCTTTTTATAGAAGACGTCTTCATCAAAGAAGAAACTCATAGCCAACTTTCTAATAGTTCTCTTATCATTTTTTGTTACATGTTCTAGGTATTGCTGGCCTTTAATGTATTACATGATGTCATGATACCATGGTTTCGCATCAATTTTTTTTTCAACACCTGAAAAATGTGCTAGTTCATTCTTCATATCCAGCTTGATAGGTTGAATTTCAGTATTTACATTTATTTTAATCATTACAGCTAAAGTAGCTAGTGCATCAGTAATTTGGTTTTTCTCTCTAGGCAAATGCTCAAATTGAACTTCTTCAAATTGTTTAACCAACTGAGAAATGTACTTATAGTATCGCATCAACTTGAAATCTCTTATTTTTCATTCTCCTTGTAACTGATAGATGACTAAAGCTGAATCTCCAAACACATCTAATACTTTGATTTTTTTTTAATTGCTACTTACAGACCCATAACAAAGACTTCATACTCAGTCATATTATTTGTGCAATTAAAATTTTACCTGACTATAATGGGATAATAGTCCTCATCAAGAGATATTAAAATTATCCCAATACCATGACCCAAAGCATTAGTAGCTCAATCAAAATACATCTTTCAAGACTCTTCAACAGGTTCATTTTCTTCAATGGCCATCACATCTTCATCAGGGAACTCCAGGCTCATTGGTTCATAATTTTTGACAGCACGATCAGCAAGAAACTTGGCTACGATACTTTCTTTTATAGCTTTTTGGGTCACATAAATGATATCATATTCTGAAAGCATAACTTGCCATCGCGCTATCCTTCATGTCAATAAGGGCTTTTCAAAGATATACTTAATAGGATCTAGCTTTGCTATGAGCCAAGTGGTATGATAAAGCACATATTGTCAGAGCTTTCGAGCTGTCCAAGCTAATGCACAACATACATTTTCTAATGGTGAATACTTAGACTCATAATCAGTGAATTTTTTACTCAAGTAGTATATTGCTCGTTCTTTTCTGTCAGTTTCATCTCTTTACCCTAGCACACATCTTATTGAATTTTCATATACTATTAAGTACAAGATCAAAGGTTTTTTTTAGATTGACGACATCAACACAGGTGAATTTGACAAGTATTCTTTGATCTTATCAAAAGTTTCTTGGCATTCATCATTCCATTCTTCTGAATCATATTTTCTGAAAAGCTTGAAAATAAGATCGCACTTATAGGTGAGTTGAGAGATGAAACGAGTAATATAATTCAGTCTCCTTATGAAACCTCGCACTTCTTTTAGGGTACGAGGAGGAGATAAGTTCTGAATTACTTGTATCTTATCTGGGTCCACTTCGATTCCTCTTTCATTGACCACAAAGCTTAATAATTTTCTTGACTTGACACCAAATGTACATTTAGCGAGATTCAACTTCAGTTGAAATCTTCTCAACCTGTCAAACAACTTTTTGAGATTGACTATATGATCTTTTCTTTCACGAGATTTCGTAATCATATCATCTGCATATATCTCTATTTTGTTATGCATCATATCATGAAAAAAAGTTACCATTGCTCTTTGATAAGTGGCACTAGCATTTTTTAACCCAAAAAGTATGACTTTGTAATAGAACATCCCTCACATGGTCATAAATGTAGTTTCTTCTATATCATCTCGAGCCATCTTGATCTGATTATAGCTTGAAAAATCATCCATAAAAGAAAATATGAAATGTCTAGTAGTATGATCCACTAGAGTATCGATGTGAGGTAGAGAAAAGTTATCCTTAGGGCTTGCTCTATTTAAATCTCGATAATCGACACACATTCTCACTTTTCCATCCTTCTTAAGAACTGGTACTATATTGATTACTCATTCAGGATATTTTACCACTTCTAAAAATCCAGCATCGAATTGTTTCTTCATTTTTTTTTTAATTTTCAGTAGCATCTTCGATTTCATGTGCCTTAGCTTTTGCTGCATCGACTTACATCTTGGTTTTAAAGATAACTTGTGCTCTATAATATCAGTGCTGAGTCCTGGTATATCCTGGTAAGTCCATGTGAACACATCTATATATTCTCGGAGTAACTCTTTTAGCTTCTGTCTTTCAGTTAGTAAAAGAGATATACCAATTTTAACCTCTTTTTTATTTTCATCATCTCTCAAATTCACTAATTCAGTAATTTTTTTATGGGGTTCAATTGGCTTATCTTCATGTTTTATTAATTTTAACAAATCAAGAGGTAGTGTGTAGTTATCTAAATCTTTTTCATTATCAAGTATCAACATGAATTAAGTTTTCAAAATCAAATCTGAGATTATTGCCATGATTATCTTCGTGTTCATTGTTTGGGACCCTATAAAGGGTAAAATGAAGAGAATATTGGCACATAAAAATGGAATGGTGAGAAATGATAGAAGAAAAAAAAATGACAAGTAAAATGAAGATAAAAATAATAAAAAAATACGGATGCATCTTCTAAGTCTTTTATTAAAACGACAAACATAAACACACCATAAAAGATCTCCTAATACTCATAGAAAGTAATTAAGGATTTAAAGCTTCACAGTATATTATTTTTTCAAAGTTTTAACGATAACAGGCAGCTCTATAACTTTTCAACTATCCAGCTCAAAATCTAAAAAATAAAGTTACACAAACAGCTCTTCACTTTGACTCTTCTTTCTCTATCATCCATCATTTAAATGGTCAGCTCTAAAAAATTTTTCACGAATCATGCACTTATGGTTGTAGGTAGATCTGGGTAAATGTATCCTCTCGAATGAAAAGAATTATAGAGGTATGGAATGATCATAGGCTCTAACTCTGACTCATATCCTCCAAGATTAGCCATCCTCTTATTTTTCTTTTCATTCACCATTCTCACTTTATCTCCTCTTGTTGGCTTATACCCTAAGCTAAATCTATCTTTCTTGTCATGTATGATCGATGGCTTCGTGATTCCTTATAGGTTCTTCTCAAGTCCAGCTCCAAGTCACCATCCCATCATGGTAAGCTGTTTGACAACCATTTCAATTGTCATAGACAAGTGTGACGAATACAGTTTAAATCTTTCAGCTACATATGCTGCGTTAGCAATCTCAAAAGATCTATATGAACATTCTAAGGCTTCATCTGTTACTTCTACATAAGGAGTATTTACTGGTTTGGTGACCAATAAATCTTTTTTTCCTATTACACATATCAATTTCTCATCAATAATGAATTTAACTTTCTGATGTAATGATGATGAAATAGCACCTGCTATATGGATATATGGTCTATCCAATAAGTAACTATATGAAGGAAAAATATCCATAACCTAGAATTTCACATTGAAAGTGCATGGGCTAATCTGTAATGGCACTTTTATATCTCTCAGCACCTCTCTTCTGGTTTCATCAAAGGCTCTCACTATCATATGATTAGGTTTCATATAAGATCCATCAACAGAGAGTTTTACCAGAGTAGTCACAGGTATAACATTGATGGATGAGCCATTATCAATCAAAACTTTAACCATTATATGACCTTTACATTTCATAGTAACGTGAAGAGCCTTGGTACTTCATCTACCTTCAGAAAAAATCTCTTCATCACTGAAAGAGATATAGTTTAAAATCGTCAGATTGCCAACAAGCTATTTCATATATTCAACAGAAGCATTGTGAAACACATATGCTTGATTTAGCACCTTCAGTAAAGCATTACGATGTGACTCTGAACTGAGCAATAATGACAATAGTAAAATTTTAGCTGGCATTTTGTTAAGCTATTCTACCACCTATACTCGTTATATTTATTAACTTTAAAAATTCACATGCTTCACTCTCAAATACTGACTTCTGATATTCTTTTTTTAAGGTTACGTGAAGATCACTCTAACTTTCATTTTCTTTTCCTACCTTAGCTTTCTCTTTTTTAACTTTTTTTAGAGCCTCTAGGGTATAACACCTCTCACTTTGAATTATGCCTCCTACACCCGTTATGTTGGCAGTATCTAGGTTGACTATGACATCATAATCATACTTTTAAGATACTATTTTATCATTCTGATATGAAAAAAGGCCAGGAACTTTAATTATCACCACTGGTAGAGAGACGGGCTTTTTTAGCTTTGATGTTGGCTTCTCATCATAATAGATAGTTACCGATCTACGTATAAACTTATTCTTTGAATCAATGGTAGACACTTTCACCGACTATTTTCTCTCTTGGTAAAACTCTATTCATCCCTCATCCATCAATTTTTGAACCTCTTGACAGAATTGGTGATAATATTTGATAGAATACCCCAGAATACCTCTATGATAATTACAGCTTTCAATTAAGTTAACTACTTTAAAATAATTTTAAGGTTCTATTAGTTTCAACATGTCAGCTTTGACCAATACTTCAAACACCTTAACCATCGAAGTCTTAACTTCATTTATATTTTCCTTTACGTGGCTTCTTTGCCCATCAATTAAAGCATTTATTGATGGTCTGGTATGATTTGGTAAAGAGTTCCCATTGACATTTGGAGTCCCTTGTTGGTTGGTATCAAAATTTAATATTTTTTCATTGATTAACCCTTACACTTTACCCTTCAAAGCAGTACAGTTCTCAGTGAAATGTCCTGGATTTCCATAGTGATAGTCACAATGTGCATTGGATTCATACCACTTGGGAAATGAAGGTTTCAAGGGTTTAATGATAACATGAGCAAGCAGATATTTCTTAACAAGTCGAGAATACAAATCTGTGTATGTCATGAGAATGGGATCGAAAGTAATTTTTTCTTGGGTATTTCTCGGGGCTCTCAAATCACTGTTAGGATTGGATCTCCATTCTAATCTAATAGGTATAGTAGGATGATTGTATGTACGTGTCTGAAAGGATGGCTGAAAATAGGGTGGATAAGTTGATTGTGGTAATGATTGGTATGGTTGATATGAATGAGGGATAGATGTAACATGGTTTACAAAAGGATAATGGGTTTGGTAGACTGGTGTAGGATAAGATGTGAAACTTTTAAATTGTTATCCCATATAGTTTACTGTTTGAGTTTCATTCTCTTTTCTTTTAAGAGCTTCACCTTTTCTTGCTCCACTTGTCTCTCCTGCATCGAGCTTATCATTCTTTATGATATTTTCAATGATTTCACCTGATATTACCATATCTGTAAAGTTTTTGATTGCATTGCCTATCAATCTCTCATAGTACGATACTTTCAGGGTGTTCATAAATAAAACAGTTATTTTTTTTCAGTGAGAAGAGGTTGAACTTGTACAGCCACGTCTTTTCATCTTTGTGCATACTCTTTAAAGTTTTCAGTTATTTTTTTTTCATACTTTATAGAGAGATAAACGGTCTAAAACCAGATCCGTGACATGTCGATATTATGTAAGGAATGCTTTTGTAAGCTCTTGCCAAGAACGAATACGAGTTTTATCTAATTGAACATACCATCTAACTACAGAATCCATAAGACTATCTTGAAATATGTGCATTAACAACTTTTCATCACGAGTATGTGCTGTCATCTTTCGACAATACATGGTGATATGGGTCATCGGGCATTTTGTGTCATCATATTTTTTAAAATTAGAGACCTTGAATTTAGGTGGAAATGACCACATCTAGAATTAAACAAAGGTCAATCGCATCTATGGAGCCATAAAAATTTATTCCCTCTACAGCCCTAAGTCTTTCTTCTAATAACTTCATCTTCTCCCGGGTACTGGTACTTTTACTTTTTTAGGTGTCTGTATCCTTAACTTTTCTCTTTCCTTGAGATCATTCAAATCAGAAACTAATATTGGCTCAGGTGATTTTTCCATCATAACGAAATTAACAAAAATTTAAAATTATCCTGAAACAAGTGTGGATATCATACTTGGATAAAGATTGGGATATCCACTAGGAGTAGGAATTAGTACTCTAGTTTTCTTGAAAAGGTTGGATTGGTCGTGGCTCAAACCCTGGAGGGTAAATAGGATCTACCATATCTGACGATTGCTCTTGAAAGCTAGAATTTTCTTCTACTATTTTTTCCTTGTCAAGTTTTTTGAGCATATCCATTATTTTACTGAGATCTCTTCTTAGTTCTTCTTGAGCTTTCTTATTCTTTCAAAATGCGGACTAGCCTGTTCTTGCTCATGATTCTTGTCTGAAATCCTGGTAATTGTATGGATGACGAGTAGGTTGGATTAAAATTTTTGATGGACGAGCTATTCTTAAACCTTTATTACCACAAAGTTTTTATGCTATGTGTTAAAAATTTTATTTTATGAAAATGATGTATATGATGCATGAATGCTAAGTGGGAGATATTTGTTTTTGAAAATTTCAACATTAAAAATTTTATTGATCCATACAACTTTTATTACATAGGGATTTACCATCCTATGAGTTCATATTCCATTAGAAAGCATTTAAACTTGCTCAATTTAATGGTCTTTCGCCCATCTCAGAACAAGTTCCGGTAAAGGCGCTAATTCATATTTCCCTATGGGATTGACTTCTCTTCTTAATGTTTCTACCTTTTTAACCATCTTTCATACTTTCTTCACTGCCTTATAAACTTGATTAGTCAAGTGCTCTATGTACTGTTGCCTCCCTAAGCTTTCTGCCTTCATCTTCATGTGAGCATAGCCTTTCTAAATCACATGTGAGGATCCAATCTTTTCCCTTTTAAGTGCCACTTCATATATTATTGTTGAAATAAGGCTCTTGTGGTCTTGTAGTTGTATCTCTAACCTTTGGATCACCTGGTGAAATGATTCTTTTTCATTCAGTGCTTCGAAGTATTTTTTTCTTTTTTTACGAGCATGACTTTCAACCAAACATGTACTTCATTATACGACTCACATGGCACACTGACTGAGGATGAACAAATCTATAGTTCTATGGGATCCATGAAAACTTTTTAGGAGAAATATATCCTAGAGCAAATATCTCGATGCAAAATTGTATGATATGATTAATACAAAAAGAAAAAGAAAAAGAAACAAAATTGAGTTAATGTGAGGATGTGGTTTAAGAAAAAAAATAATTTTTTATTTTTTTTTAGTGTTTTTTTTGTTTTTTTTTTTTAGTATTATACACAACTTTTATTCTTAGGTATTTTTTACAAGAAGATGGACGAGGCTCTACATAAGGATGGTTTTCTAGGCTTATTATATGTTGGGTTTGGATTGACAGGGTCTAAAAATTCCCAAATTATTTCTCACTGTCGTCCATATTGGACTAGTAAGGTACCCTGATCCTCACTCATTACAGGCTACGAACAAAAAAGAGTTCAATTTAAGTGGAAGTATTTCACTTGCCATTACGGAGGTTATCATCTCACGAGAGCATAGGTATTTTACTTCCTCCTATAAAGGACAAAGTCTGGGTATAGAGCTCATGTATGAGATGCATCGTGCCATTGTGTGCAAATATATCCTAATTTATTGAGAGCAATATATACAAAAAAATAAAACATAAGAGGCATAGTAAAAGAAATGTGTGTAAATTTTTTTTGCTTTTTATTTTTGATTTGTTTTGATTTGTTTTTTTTACTAAAAATGAAAAATAAAAATTTAAGAAATTGATTAAGACTATTTAAATCAAAATTTGATGATAACAAGTAGTTAATTTTGGCCTGACTCTAAAAAATAAAAACGGTCTCCAGTAGAGTCGCCAAGCTGTCGTAACGGTTTTGTGTCTGCCCAACGAAGTTGGAAACGAAAATAAAAATAACAAAGTCGTCACCAATCTTTTTTGGCTAGGTGCGATTGGCCACCTACTAAAACATATCCTTTTAATAAAATTTTAAAATTAATTAAAATTTATTAAAAAGATAATTTTACAGTCTGCGAAACGGTTTGGGTTCGAGAGTCGGTTAGTGTGGGGAAGGATTAGCACCTCCACAACGCCTGTTAAAAACGGTATCAATTAACAACGTGTTATCCTTTGATTTTGATAAAAATAATCCAATTTTTTATGTTCGAAAAATAATTTCCTTGATTTTGTATTTATTAAAAAAATTATTCTCAAGAAAAATAAATTAAAACCTTTTTTTGAAATAATTCTTAAAATGTTCCAGTACGTTGGTAATATTATAATAACTTTTTCTCACCTAAAAATTTTTTAGGTATCGATTCTCAGAATACCTTAGAATCTCATCCTCAGAGGTTTAAATTTACTTTTCGTAAAAAATGTCATGCATGCAATGCAAAATGTTACCATGTTTATGCACACATTTTACTCTCCTTTGTTAGAAATTTTATTAATTATTTTATTAATATTCTTATTTAAAATTTTGAAGAAAAATGAAAATTTCATTATATCGAAGATTTTTTATAAATATTTCAATACATTGGTAATATTTTACAAAAAATCTTCTCATCTAGAGATTTCTTAAAGCATCTCTACTCGAAATACTTTTAGAATCCCATCATCGGATAAAATTTCTTTTCTTCTCATTTTTATCACTTATATTTTTAATACATTAATTAGTTCTTATTTATTATTATTTTAACCAAAAAAAGGAAAATTTTTATTTTTATTGAAAATTTTTTTATAAAAACTCCAATACACTGGTAATATTTTTAAAAAAATATTTTCACCTAGAGATTTCTTAGACATCACTACTCGAAATACCTTTGAATCTCATCGTCGGATAAAAATTTTTTTTCCTACATTTTTTATTAGTTTAGTATTATTATTAAATTTATTTTTATATTATTTTGTTTTTTAAAGTTTATTTTAAAAATTAACAAAATTATAAAAAAAATTTAACCACATATTTCATCATTTAATCTAACAAATATAAATATTTAAATATGCATAAATATTAATAAAATAATACATAAAAAATAAGAAAAATTCAAAAAAAAAATTTTTTACCTGAACCAGACTGATCAACGATCCGATAAAAGAGCGGTTCGATTCGACGGTTCGACTCGATTTGAACGGTTTAGTACCGGTTCAGTTCGGTCTGGACGGTTCGGTTCGATTCTGATCCAATCAGATCGGTTAGAGGCTGATGAAAAAATGGATCGTCGGGTCGGGTTGCGGGTTGACGCACGGATCCTGGGTGCTTAAAACGACGTCGTTTTGGGCGTTTATTGAAACGACGTCACTTTGGCTATTAACAGCTTATATAAAAGTCAAAAAAAAAAATTTTTCACTCATTTCCTCCTTTTCACAGACAAAAATCCTTTCTTTTCTCTCTTTCTTTTTTGACCAAACACAGATGGCCGACCGATCGTTCCTCCCGCCATCTCCGTCGCCTTTTGCCGGTCACGGGCTGTCGTCGTCGATGGTTGAAAAATTCTCAAAAACATCAAAATGTTCCTTGCGACCTCTTGAGTTTAAGGTCCTTTTCACCAAAAAGAATCCCCACTTCCCCAGATATGTTTTCAAAGTTTCGATGAGAAAAATTTTTTTTTGTATTCTGACCCTTTTTTTTAAATTGACCCCATTTTTTTTTGTGCAAAAATCTCAGCCTGGGTTCCTCCATATAGAAGACTGTGTATTTTTGTTTGTGTTTTTTTTTTCTTTTATTTTTACAGCATCTCCTTCTTCTTTTTTTCATTCTCTCTCTCTTGGCTTCGTTAGGAGCTCTATTTATAGAGCTCTAACCATGTGTGTTTGAGGGGAAGGGCATGGGGCTCGGCATGGGGTGTAAGCACGAGCCCCATGCCTCTTTTATTCGTTTCTGTCTTATTTGATAGTTTATCAACGGAAAGAGTAATTAGAGGGGTAGAGGGTAGGGTATAGTAATCAGAAGGGTGGGGTGTAGGGTCTGGTGGCAGTGGTGCTGGGGAAGGCACCACTGCCATCATCGATTTTTCTGTTCTGTTCTGTTTTTTTTTGTATTTTGGTTTATATTTTGTATTATTTTTTATATTTTTATTGTATTTCGTATTTTATATTTATATGTATTTCGTATTTTATATTTATATGTATTTCATATTTTTTCCTGGACAAATTGATGTCCATAGTACAGAGACTAAATTTTATATTTTCACAAAGTATAAAGATTTTTGGTATAATTTAACCTAACTCTCAACTAACACAAAGTAAATTTGTTTAAAAATTGAACTACTCTTTTTTTAATGGATTAATGTTACAAATGGTTTTGAATTTTATTGAAATATTTAACGTCATATCTGAATTTTAATAATCTTTAATGTAATAGTTAAACTATGAATATGTTAATTAATATATCACTTATTGGTAACATGAATAATTTCAAATGATGACACATGACAGACAAACAACTCTTAAAGTATCATATTTGTTAAAAAAATCATAATTCAAGTACCATATAAAAATTTTAAAGTTTAAATATTACATTAAACTTTTCATAATAGTATAGGAACTATTTGTAATATTATTTCTTTTTTAATAAATACCATCCAAATAGAGTATGAGAAATTTTAGGATGTGAATAAATAGAATATGAACAAAATTTACTATATTTGTGATCAATTCATTTAGTTGACTAATCATAAAATTAACATTATTCATTATCGTTTGTTAAATTTAATAAATAAATAAAAACCAAACTATTCGTTGAATATTTTATTTGTTTTCAACCTCTAGTGTAAACGAAATGAATATGTACAGAGTTTGTAAAGTTTATGATATGTTCATTTAATTAACGAAACTTAAAATATTATTCATAATTTTTTTATTAAACTTAATAAATAAACATAAATCAAAATTCAAATTTTTTATGAATTGATCATTGAATATTTTGCTTCTTTACTTCTTTTAGAATTTTTAATCCAAAAATTATATATACACAAGAAAACGGTTGAGATTAAGGATAAAGCAAAAACATGTTTGGCTAAAATACTAAAAAAGTTTTTGAATTATTTTATTTTTTTAACTAAGTTTTTATATTTTTATTATATCTAAAAAAATATTATTCTTTTATTTATATCCAAATAAACCTTTATTGCAAAAAAAAAAAAAACTTTGATTTATATAAAAGACTAATTTAAGTATAAATTAAGGGTTTAAAACATATTTGGATACAAATTAAAAGTTAATAAAGGATAAGAACATATTTGGTTGTACCTCATAAATGTCTTCTTAAATTTAAACCCATAATTAATAAAGTAGTAAGCATCTTTCCAAGTTTATTAATTTTAAGTATGTTCTTCCTCACTTTAAAATATGTCAATGCCATAACCTCTCAAACCGCTTTATTGACAGAACCATATTTTCTCTGCTTCAAACTCAGTTTACAAGACATGGATGTGGTTTCGAGAAAGCTTACTGTTTTGGTTTGGGTCTTGGCCATCACATCTTGTTAAGTCAAATTTCTCTTCTTCTGACAATAATCATGTGATATTTCAATGGAACGTTGATTTTTAATTTCAATAATCAAAATTATTTCAAATGAAAAAATTCCCTTGCTTCCAGCAAAATCAACTGTTGCCATCACTTTTACTTGCAAAGGGTGTGAATAATTAATTAGTTTGCAGGTATGACCCTTCAAAAACTGATGGTAGTTGAAGCTTCAAGAACGATGCTAGTTCTTTGCACCTATGACTTCCAGTGCAAGCTATACTGTAAAGGGTCATACCGTTGCATAAATGGCCTTTGCACTTGTTTAGATTATAAACAAGCTGAAGAACAGCAGCCAATTGATCAAGCCAGCCCGGTTTCAACTTGTGCGAGAGAGAATGGGTGTAATAGAGATTAGAATGCAGAAAACAACTAGTTTTTCATCATATCAAGTTCTGAAATAAATTTCCCTTTAATAATTTGTTTACATTTTTAGTTTCCTTTTACTAATTTGGATTCCATTTGAGATTCTGATTAGAAAGCTTCATCTCATCAAATGGTGATAATTTTTATAATTAAACATAAATTTAGTCATAAAATACATCATTCGCTGCGACGTGAATCTTTTTATTAATGAAATCTTGAACTGATAAGTGCTAAAATTTAGATATTGATTTCAAAATTCATATTATTCACCGAATTTTTAGTGGGGGTGAAAAAAAATTAAAACTCAGATGCAAACTATAAATTTAAGCATAGAACCATTTGACAGCTCATTTCAATTATGGAATCATGAAAGTAAACATCTCCTAAAATTGGTATCGTTTATCAATTAATGTAACCTTTAGTTCAGATTTAAAGTAAGAAACCTTCTTCTCTTTATGTATCTGCAAATACTATATCTTTTTCTACCATAACTGCAATTATTTATACATTATCACCTAAGTGGAGAATCAGAACATGTTGAAAAACATGTTTACGCGACAAATAAAATTGAAAAAACATGAACACACACATATATACACTAGTTGGCTTATTTTCTCGTGCTTGTCCCCTTTCTTAAAGTACTAAAAAAAACACTTGACAAATTATATTGTAATGGAATGATAAAATATTGAATTTTTAATTTCAATAATTTTAAATAAAAAAATAATAATTTAATTTCATCGTTTTTATGGTCTCAGGTTTCAAAGATTCTCAATTTGGCCCAAGAAAAGATATCCACAAAGTTGTGACAGGTTTTTGGATATGGCTAATGATTGTCATTGGGGCTGTAGGTGGCCTCTCGACATGAATAAGACAGCCCATAGGATAAGCCTACTAGTCTGACAGTCATATGATGTAGGAGCCTACCACCTTTCCGATGCAACGTTGCCGAATTACCTGGTGGCAAAGGCTTGTCCGCAAAAATACGGCCGTAATGAAAGTGGTCAGCTCCTGAATCACTTAAAATCAAGTATAGACGTCCCCATCCTCCCCTTATCACACCGAATAATGATATCCAACATTACTTTAGAATATACAAAAGTTGGTAAGTGGCATAAATGATTCTTAAATTATAATAAAATATTTAATATAATTTTTAAAATTTTAAATTCTTAATATATTATTTTAATTTTTATGTTATTTAAAATATTATATATTTATCATATGTTATTATTTAAAATTAATTATATTAAAAATAAACATCATATTAATTAATAAATTTATAATAAAGTATCATATTAAATATTTTATATTTTTAAAATTTAAATATTATATTTAATATTTTATTATAATTTAAAAATCATTCATAATATTAATTTTATTAAAAAAAAAGCCATTTTTATATGAATACAGGATCATTGTCAACTTTATCCATAAAACCAATTTCTTGGTACTCTTTTCATCCAATTTTTTGTCAAAAAAAAAAAACGTAGGTAACAGTTATGATTATGACAATGGTTATTAGATCATGATTATCATGTATTACATCGGCCATTTTGACATGCCAAGCATTCAAAATTGATATTGTTAGTGTCTACTCTTTTAATATTTAAGATTGTTAGATATTGAAATTTGATAGCTGAAAATAAGAATCGAGTAATTTACGATAGATTAAATAATTCTAAGTTCTTTTTGGTAGACTGTCAATGTCTATCTTCAATATGTGCTATCCATAAAATGAAATATTGTTTAACTGATTGCTTTTGATTTGCATGATAGATGGTAGCCCAAGAAATCATAGATTATGTAGGGTTGTTGGTTGGATAACATTGAGAGACGTTTGGAAACTATTTTATTCAATATTTTAATAATATTATTAATATATTCTTTAAAAATATATTTTTAAGGATAAATTACTTTCATGATCCCTAAATTTTAAGGTAACTATCATTTTGATTCATAGCCTTTAAAACAATAACATAATAGTCCCCTTATTTTGATTATAGATCTTTTTGTCAGTCAACCCATTTAGACATTGCTCGATAAAAATGATGAAAATAAATATGGATAAAAAATTTGTTAATTTAATACTTTTTTTATTTTATAATTTAATCATTAGATTAATAAATTTTATATTCTCGCATCTTTTCTATCATTTCAACCAAGCAAAGCATTAGTTAAACACTAAATGAAAAGGTAAAAAAAAAAAATTACAAAGTAAGACATTGGATTGATAATATTATAAAGTTAAGGTTAAGACTAAGAGATAAAGATAATTATAAAAAAATAAAAGTTTGATCAAATTTATTTTCTTAATTTATTTCCATGGATATTAAATTTTATATATTTTTATTGTTATTTTTATAATTCTAATTTCTAAATCAATTAATATTTTTTACTTTTTCATGAAAAGAATTGTTAAGTTGGAATAGACTTACTCATTAATTGAGCTGTCAACCAGATTTATAAGGTAGATTCAATTCAAATTGAGTTTTAAACATGAATTTTAAGGTCTAAATTCAATTTGATCAAATTTTATAAATAAAATATTTTTATTTAATTTATTTTCAAAATATAAATATATACATATTTTAAATATTTAATTTTTTAATAGTAAAATGGGTCTATTCATGTTTTTAATGGACGAGTCAAGCAGGACCTTGAGCGAGACTTTAAAAGTATCATTTAAGTTTGACTCAGTTTATAAAAATCTATAGTTGCAATCTAAATAATGAAATTTGTCATTTTGTATTAATAAGTGATAGTGTGAAATTTATAATATTTCATTAAAAATTTTATACTAATGTTTTATAACTAAAAAAACTGGTTTTTGAAATAATATTTTATTATGATAAAATATTATAAAATAAATGACAAATACATGATGAAATATTTTATGATGATATTTAATCTAATTGTATGTTTAAACAAACAACAAATAAATTTAAAAAAAAAAGATAACTTTCATTTTCAAGATACAGACTTTTTTTTTCTATTTTAAAACTGAACCAAAAAATATTTACTAACAAAATTAAGGGTAAAAAATAATTTTATTTTTATACAATTATCAAAATTACTAGTATTAAGTAAAAAAATTTTATCATTTTTTTTATAATTTTATCTTTAATTTAATAATAAGTTGACAACTGACATTTACTGGCTGCATTAACTGTTTTTTTGAGATCGTTTTATTATGATCATAGAAATATATGGACCAATATATCACTTTTTATAGTTTATGGATTAAAACAATATTTATCTGAAAATTTAAGGACCCTTGGAGTAATTTTTCCTATTTGTAATATAAAATGTATTTAAATGCATAGATATGGATGGACACATTTAGAAGTCCAACCTATAGAAACCTCTACGTGTAAAGGCGTGGATTGATCTTTTACTTTTTTAGGCAAAAGACAACTTTATTAATAGAAAAAATGGGAGCATAAACCCAAAGGATAAGGAGAGGCCGAATGAGATACATATAACTCAAAATTGCTAAAGTGAGCATAAAGCTAAAACAACTAGGGATCAAGAAACAATTAGGTTTCGAATCTTATAAATAAAAAAATAATATGTTTTTATAAAATTTGATTTGATTTGATTTTGAATTAATTAAGATTTAAAATGATTATTAGATATTAAAAGATTTCAAAAAAAAAAAAAAAACTAGGGATAAAAAATAAAAGCAACTAAAATAACCTGCAAAATAAAGACACATTCAGACCCGTATAGCAAGCCCAAACCCAAGAAAAGCAAACCACCCTTGAACCAAAAGGAACTAAAAAGGAAAAAAAAAGTTAAAATATTAAAAAAATTTTTTAAAATAAGCAGTTATTATTTTATCTGAATAAACCTTCATCTTGTCCATTGATTTTTGAATCAATTGGCATATTGTTAGAGGTCGTGGGTTTAAGAGAGTTTATATGCATAATTTTATTTTTCAATAAGTAGTAGAGAAGAAGATTTAAAAGTAAATTAAAAACTTAAAAAATAAATAAATTTTTATCTTTTAATTTATATTTAAATAAATCATTATTTCAAATGAAAGATTGATTAAGTTAAAAATTAATGATTTATTTAAATATAAATTAAATGTTAAAAATTTCATTTGAATGCAAACTAGAAATAAAAAAGTTATTTGGACGTAATAAAAATATAAAATTTTGTTTAAATAAAATCATAAAAATTATGAATTTTTTTATTATTTTAACCAAAAAAATACATCTTGACCTCTTAAGCAAACCAGAGGGCCAAGTTACAAACCACCAAGTAAACCTCCCCTTGTACCACATTGACTATTTAGTATTGATTGTCAAAACCACAAAGTCAATACAATAAATTAATTCATTAGGTATATGATAGCAAATTTAACCAATGCACCATAGGAAAATTTTGCAGATATCTTTCTTTTTTTTTTTAAAGAAAGAATTAAATTAAGAAAGCTGTGACCCATGGTATACTAAGAACCTTTCCCATAAGATATCAAGCTTATTTCGTTCAAATGTAAAATCAAGTCATTTTTCAAACACTATTTGCATATATATTGTTATCATGTCGTGTGGACATGACATTGAAGTGAATGCAGCAAATGGCAAATGTATTCTTTTAGTCTTGAAGACCCTTTATATATATATATATATATATATATATATAAATATAGGTTCTTCATTTGATTTTAAGTGATTATAAGATTAATTTGTTCCTTTTTCTTATGAATAAATGGAAATATTACTTTATCAAATTATGATAATAGGTATGTATAAATATTATCTTCACATGTGGTCTCAATCAAAAAAGATATGTATGTATGAATCAATTAATAAGACTTTCTCAAGAACACATGATAATGATATTTGAGTGTCAATATTGTCTTTTACTACAATAAAGGAAAAAAAAATTAATGTATCTATATATGGGAATAGCCTCAATCTATTTTATTTTTACAAGTAATACTATTTTATCCAACTTTTTTTCTGTTCGACCACTATTTACAAAAATGTTACTCAAAAATAATAATTTTACGAATATTTAAATTGCTGGAGATTTTATCATTTTGCTATCTTTGAATATTTGTGAGCTTGTATTAACACTCCAAAATTTATCTCTCCAATCTCCAATTCTCCATCAATGTTTTTATTAACAGATTGGTAGGAGTTATTTTGGGTTATCCACGGCCTACATCTTACTAATTAGGTTTCATTTGAAACAGCAGTGCAATTTGACATTAGAAGGGCAGTATATTCAAAAAAAATTTTAGTGTTTATTTATAATATAAATAAAAAATTATTGATAAATTTATCGTTGATAAAAGAATGTATATGAAAAATATTTAAAAGTATTTAGAGAAAAAAATTTTTAAGATTTTTTATTTTGCAAATTTTGGAATGTTTATAAGAAATTTTAAGATTATTCAGAATTTTTTTTAAAAAAATTTTTAAGATGTTCATGAACACACTACAATGGAGATGTAGACTCATATGGAATCCAATATTATTTTAGCATTCCAGCATAGTGGAAACCTTTCCGGCTTTCAAATGCACCTTTAAAGTATCATAAAAACAAAAAATTTGAAAAGAACAGCCCATCTGCAGTTGGCAAATAAATATTGGCACCCAGATTATATTGCATCAACTAATATTTTGTTGCCGATTTTGCAGATGACAATGTCCCATGGTTAGTAGGATAAACTAAAGGAAAATGAATGATTCAATGGGATAAGGCAAAAGTAGTTGTGAGCTTCAATCTGTCACTATTTTTGTGCACCACAAAATTTTGGAACTATCAACTGTTTCAGTTAATGCAATCATAACCTAATTTTTATACTATATATTGTATAATATTCTATCATTGTAAACACATAAAATTAAGATGTAAGAGTATAAAAACTATATATTATATACTTCACCAATTCATGTTGTACATGCAGACATATTTTTACAAAAGATTAATGTTATGAATTACTTTTAAATTATAATAAAATTTTTAATATGGTATTTGAATTTACAAAATTTAAAAATGATATTTGAATTTTAAAAAATTTTAATATGATACTTGAATCATGAATTTTTAACTAATATGATACGCACTTCTAATGTAGCTGACTTTAAACAATGACATGTAGATAAATAACCATCAAAATACTTCATTAGTTAATATATTTATAGTTCAAGTATTACATTAAAAGTTTTTAAAATTCAAATATCACATTAAACATTTTATTATAGTTTAGATGTCATTTATAACATTAATCATTTTGCAAATAACACATGATAATCTCTTTTTAATTTTTTTTTATACAAAGGAGGCTACAGGCAATGGCGGATCCAAAATTTTTTTTGGAGGTATCCACTTATAATATATATAAAATATTATTGATAAATTTATTAATTTTATCAATGAAAAAAGTATCCAAAAGAAAATTTTGAAGATGTCCAAGGAGATTTTTCTTGAAATTTTTTATTTTTCAATTTTAAAGATGTCCAAGGATTTTCTTGTTTTTTTTTATCAATGAACACCCCACCAATCCATTTACATCCACCATGATTGTGAGATTATAGATATTGAAATTTAAATCCTAAACTTATCATATGTTATTTTTTAAAAATGATTATATAAACCAACTGAATTATAATTTAAGCTTAAACTCTTTTTAATTTTAATTTAATGCATGGTTCAAGTTCTGATCTCACTTATGCTAGCTTATAGTCATCAATATATTCGCTTTAACAAACTTGCGTATAAATTAGTGGCATCAGATTCTATGGATGAAAGGAATTTTAGAATTGTAATTATTAGCCAATATATAGGGGAATATTATTAATAGCAGAAGGGTGAACACCAGAGGTTTGTTGCACCAACAACGTTTGGACTAACTTATTCACCTCCTTTGGTTAATTTAAAAATATGCAAAAATGAATAAGGAGTATCTTATGCTTTGATTTTGAGAATGGGAAGTTGTTGGCATTTGCAAATGGTGGTGTGGTAATTTTTTAAGCATCAAATCCTTTTTGATAATTCGGTTGTTGGTTATTTATATGCTGCGAATCTTATGACATAAGTGAACCTCCAAATAATCCATATATAATATATATTTTTTATAATATAATACCATAAAGGATATTTTAAAATTTTGCTTGAATTTAATCTTTATCTTTGATTTAAAGGTTGTGTCTCGTAATCATTTGATTTGATCCATTCAAATCTTATTCATTTTTACATGAGTATATATGTATATATGTCATAACGGTTTTGTCTCCGCTCGACGAATTTGAAAATGAAATAAAAAATAACAAAGTTATCACCAATCTTTTTTGACTAGATGCAATTGATCATCTATTAAAACATATCCTTTTAATGAAATCTTAAAATTTATTAAAATAATAATTTTAGGGTCTACGCAACAGTCTGAGTTTAGGGGTCGATTACGTGTGGGAAAAGATTAGCACCCCCACTACGCCCGTTTAAAATGGTACCAATTAACTACGTGTTATTTTTTATTTTGATAAAAAAATAGTCTTATTTTCGGTGTTTGAAAAATAATTTTCTTGATTTTTTCATTTATTGGGAATTGGTTTTTATAGTGCTTGAATTTTATTCGAGAAAAAATAAATTAGAACCCATTTTATCGAAATAATACTTAAAATGTTTCAGTACATTGGCAACATTAGAAGAACTCTTTCTCACATAGAGATTTCTTAGACATCGCTTCTCGAATACCTTAAAATCTCATCTTCGGAGTTCAAATTTATTTTTCATAAAAATTATGTTATGCATGCAATGCAAATGCTAACATATTGATGCACACATTTTATTTTACTCTTTAGAAAATTTTATTAATTTTTTGTTTAAAAAAATGAAGAAAAGAGGAATTTTTATTATATTGAAGATTTTCTATAAATATTTCAATACACTGGTAATATTTAAAAAATATCTTTTCATCTTGAGAGTTCTTAAAGCATCTCTACTCAAAATACTTTTAGAATCTCATCATTAGATAAATTTTCTTTTTTTTTTTTCACTTTTTATTACTTATTCTTAATTTATTAATTAATTTTTATTATTTTATTCAAAAAAAAATTTTTATTGTATTAAAAACTTTTTATAAATACACAAATACAATAGTAGTATTTAAAAAAAAATCTTTTAACCTTGAGATTTCGTAAGTATTACTACTCGAAGTACTTTGAATCTCATCATCGGATATAATTTTTTTTTCTTATTTTTTATTAATTTTGTATTATTTTTATTTAATTATACTTATCAAAAACTTTTATTATAAATTTTATTATTTATTTTTATTAATTATTATTATAAAATAATAAAAATTTATTTTGGTAAATTTAAACATTTT
This sequence comes from Durio zibethinus, assembly GCF_002303985.1. The sequence goes on along the minus strand of NW_019167860.1, from coordinate 5,929,340 downwards.
TATATGTATAAATATTAATAATAAAATTTAAAATAACAAAAAAATAATATTAAAAAAAATTAAAAAAAATTTTTTTTACCTGAATCGAATCGATCAACGGTTCAATCAATGCAATTTGGGTCGGTTTGGCGGTTCGATCCCGTCTGATCCGGTTAGTTCGGGTTCAGCGGTTGGATGTCAGTTTGGTCATATCTAGATCGGCTCAACTGGACCGATCGAGAGGCAAAAGGGAGAACGGGTCGTCGGGTCGGGTTGCAGGTCAACGCGCGAATCCTCTGGGGTAGAAACGACGTCGTTTTACTATCTTTTTAAATGACATCATTTTGAAGGCCTATTTAAATGCCAAATCAGCTTTTTTTTCAGTCTTCTTTTTTTTTTCTCTCTTCCTCTCAGACAGCTCCCCCTCTCTCTCTCTAAAACCCAGAATCTGACGACTGCTCCGTTACGTCGACCACCGTCGGTGCTCGTCAGTCGCTGTCTATCGAATGTTGAAAATATCCAAAATCTCTTAAATGATTATTCTCAGCCTCCTGAGTCTCGATCCAAGCCTAGTTTTACTAAAAAGAGCTCTGAATAGCGGGGATTTGGCCTGAAAGGTTTTGGCCAAACTGGCTTCTCTTGTTTCTATGATTTTTTTTTTTTTGTAGACTGACATTGTGGTTCCCGTTCTAGGGACTATTTGTTTGCTGGTATTTTGGTTTTTCTTCTTTTTCATAGGAAACCTTTTTTTTTTAATCTGGTAGTGAGTGTCTTTTGATCTATTTTTGATTTTTTTGCAGAGCTTCTGGGCTTTTTTTCGTTTGTGTTTTTATAGCTCTATTTATAGAGTAAAAAAAGATCAAAATCCTAAAAAATCTGAGATTTTAATTGCCTACAATTAGGGCAGCCATTGGCTGTCAAAATGGTTGTCGGTGGCTGTCAGAGCTGGGGTGGCTTGCAAGTGGCTATTAGAACCACTGGTAGACAGACAGAAAGACTGCCAGCAGCTGACAGAAAAGTTGCTAGAAAAAGAAAAAAAAGGAAGAAGAAAATATATAAAAAAAAGAAAAATAAATAAATAAATACATAAAATGGTACTATAGCTACCCCTCTTTGCCTATTCTTGAGAATCGAAAATAAGACAAGGACAAACAGACCACCATTTTATTCGAAAAGAAGAAAAATTAAACATAAAACCTCTTTTTTTTAAAAAAATTAAAAATTTAAAAAGCTTTTCTAATCTGGTTGAATAACTTTAAAAATTCATCTTCGAAAAAGCTTCTATAAGTAGAGGCTTAACAACTTTAAAATTCACCTTAACAAAGGTTCTTCTAAGCATAGGCTTAATAACTTTAAAATTCATCTTGAAAAAAAACTCCTCTAAGCAGAGGCTCAACAACTTTAAACTTTTTAAAAATGCTCATCTTAGCAGATACTCAACAACTTTAAAAATTTCATCTTTTCTTGAAACTGATTTTTCATATTTAAACAAGCAAATTTCTCTCTTTTGACATCTCTTATTAGATCATTGTCTTCATCCGAATATCAAAATTTTATTTTTCATTAAGAAATGAAAAGTTTCAGTCTTTATTATAACTGGTCATGGATGCATGTAGTGAGTGCTCTAAATGCAATGCATGTAATGCAATCGAATTATTTATTATAGTAAAAAGGTTTTTGACATCTCTTGCTTTTTGCCCCCTCTTTTTTTTATCAAACTTCTCAACAATTGCTTTATAACCAATCCATTCTTAACAGCTGTCCATTGTATCATTCTCCAAAAATATTTTTTCTTCAAAAGTCTGTAACATCAATATTTTTCTCATCTTTTTTCATTTGCCTTTGTCAACTGAGATCTTTCGTGTTTGTTTTTTCATCATTTTAAGTGCAAGACAAACAAAATACAATCACACATTTCTCTCATTCATTTGTAAAGTGAACAAAGATATCAAATGAGGTAATAGAATGGATAGGCATTATTTTCAAAAGAAAACTGGCATATTTCATTAGACTGATAATAAGTGTATGGAAACAAAAGTGTTCGAGTTGAAATAAAAGTACCCAAGTAATGATCACAAGATAATCATGAACAAAATATTCCCAGATTCTTTTTCTAAAACTAAATCAGATGACTTTCTTGATTCTTTAGAACTCATCAAACTACACTTGCCCTTTTTGCAAGGTCATCTCTCGATGATGCTTCCCATTCACATCTAAGCTGTCTTTTCAGGCTTTCAGCTTAAATAAGCCATCATTTTTTCATTTATTTTTTTCAATGTTTTTTTTCAAGAAAAATCTTTTTTTACAGCATATGAATTTATCAGAGTAGGTAAATCACTTCGTTTTATTTTTGCCAAAATCAATGCCCTACCAGAAAAAGCCATTTTCACCATGTACGGGCCCTCCCAATTTGGTGTCCATTTTCTTTGATTGTCATGTTGATTTGGAAGGATCCTTTTCAACACTAAGTCTCTTTCCTTAAAGCAACGATGGTGGATTTTCTTATCATGTGCTCTCATCATCCTCTTTTGATATAATTGACCATGACAAAGTGCTGTAAGTCTTTTCTCTTCAATAAAGTTCAATTGTTTGTAGTGATTTCAAACTCATTCTGCTTCTTCTAACTCTACCTCCATCAGGACTCTTAGTGAGGAAATTTTTACTTCGACCAGTAACACAACTTCCATTTCATATACCAAAAAGAATGTGATGGCCCCAGTAGATGTTCAGATTGATGTTCTATAAGCATGCAAAGTAAAAGGTAATTTTTCATGTCAATCTTTGTAAGTATTAGTCATTTTCTCTAAGATTTTTTTGATATTCTTCTTCGTAGCCTTCACAGCGTCATTCATTTTCGGACGATACGGTGCAGAATTATGATGACAGATCTTAAACTGAATGCATACTTCATTCATCATTTTACTGTTTAAATTTTTGGCATTATAAAAAATAATTGTCTCTGAAAGCCCATATATGTATATTATCTCCCTTTTTAGGAATTTACATAGTACAGATCGAGTCATATTAGCATACGATGTGGCTTCTACCCATATGGTGAAGTAATCAATCATTACAAAGATGAATCTATATCCATTCGAAGCTTTTGGGGTGATTGTAGAGCATGAATCTTGTCAGCATAAATCTGACACTTATGGCATCTCCTAGCATAATTAATACAGTCACCCTCTATTGTCAACCAATAATAACCAACTCTCATGATTTATCTAGCCATCATATGACCATTGCATGTACCTTACAGACTTCATCATGTACTTTTTCAATAATTCTCTTTGCTTCAACTACATTTACATATCTTAAGAGTACTTGATCTCGATTTTTTTTATAGAGGACATCTCCATCCAAGAAAAAACTCATAGCTAACCTTCTGATAGTCCTTTTATCATTTTTTTATCACATGCTCCGGGTATTGCTAACTTATAATATATTGCATAATATCATGATACCATGATCTCCCATCAACTTCTTCTTCGACACCTGAGTAATGTGCTGGTCCATCTTTCACACCTAACTTGATGGGTTGGATCTCAGTATTTGGATATATTTTTATCATTGCAGCTAGAGTAGCTAGTGCATCAGTAATTTGGTTTTCCTCTCCGGAACAGATGCTCAAATTAAATTTCTTTAAATTGCTTGACTAACTCAAAGATGTATTTATGATATCGGATCAACTTGAAATCTCTCGTCTCTCATTCACCTCGTAACTGATAAATGACTAAAGTCGAATCTTCAAACACATATAACACTTTAATTTTTTTTTTAATTGTTGCTTACAGACCCATAACATAAGCCTCATATTCGGCCACATTTTTGTGCAATTGAAATTTAACCTGGCTATGAAATTTACCCCAATACCATGGCCTAAAGTGTTAACAGCTCCATCAAAATACATTCTCCAAGACTTTATAACAAGTTTATTTTCTTCAATGGCCATCACATCTTCATCAAAAAAATCTAATTTTATTGGCTCATAATCTTCGACTGCATGATCAGCAATGAATTTGACTATTGCACTCCCTTTAATAGCCTTTTGAGTCACATAAACAATAGCATACTCTAAAAGCATAACTTGCCACCGTGCTATTCTCTCTGTCAATGAATGCTTCTTGAAGATATACTTAATAGGATCCAACTTTGTTATGAGCCAAGTGGTATGATAAAACATATATTGTCGGAGCCTCCGAGCTGTCCAGGCCAATGCACAACACATCTTCTCTAATGGTGAATACTTGGACTCATAATCAGTGAATTTTTTGCTTAAGTAGTAGATTACTTATTCTTTTTTTTTGCCCCAACACACATCCCATTGAATTTTCATGCACTATTAAGTATAAAATCAAAGGTTTTCCTAGAACGGGCGGCACCAACATGGGCGGATTCGATAAATATTCTTTGATTTTGTCAAAAGCTTTTTGACATTTGTCATTCCATTTTTTTGGATCATGTTTTCTAAGAAGCTTGAAAATGAGATCACACTTGTAAGTGAGTTAAGAGATGAAGCAAGCGATATAATTCAATCTTCCCATAAAACCTCGCATCTCTTTCGGGGTACAGAGAGGGGATAAATTTTGAATAGCTTGTATCTTATATAGATCAACTTCGATTCTTTTTTTACTGACCACAAAGCCTAATAATTTTCTTGATTTAGCTTATTTGGTAGAATTCAATTTCAACTGAAATCCTCTCAACCTATCAAATAACTTTTTAAGATTGACTACATGATCCTCTCTTTCATGAGATTTTATGATCATATCATTCACATACACTTCTATTGCTTTGTGCATCATGTTATGAAAGAAAGTTACCATTGCTCTTTGATAAGTGGCACTAGTATTTTTCAACCCAAAAGGCATGGCTTTGTAACAGAATGTCCCTTACATAGTCACAAATATGGTTTTCTCCATATCATCCTGAGCTATCTTGATCTGATTATAGCCTGAGTAGCCATCCATAAAGAAAATATGGAGTGCCTATTAGTATTATCCACTAGAGTATCGATATGGGGCAGAAAAAATTTATCCTTAGGACTTACCCTATTCAGATCTCGATAGTCGACACACATTTTCACTTTCTATCTTTCTTTAGAACTGACACTATGTTGGCTACCCATTCAGTATATTTTGTCACCTCTAAAAATCTTGCATTAAATTATTTTTTCACTTTCTTCTTAATTTTCAGTAGCATCTCCGGTTTCATGCATCTTAACTTTGCTATACTGGCTTACATTATAGTTTCAAAGGTAACTTATGTTATACAATATTAGTGCTGAGTCCTGACATACCCTAGTAAGATCACGTGAACATATTCACATATTCTCAGAGTAACTCTTCTAATTTCTGCCTTTCAGCTGGTAAAAGGGATGTATCAACTTTGACCTCTCTTCTATTTTCATCAACCGCTAAATTCACTAATTTGATAATTTCCTGGTGGGGTTCAATTGACTTATCTTTATGTTCTATTAATTTTAACAAATCAAGAGGTAGTGTGTAATTATCCGAATCTTTTTTATTATCAAGTTCATCAACATGAATTAAGTTTTCAAAATTGAATCCGAGATTGTTGTCATGATTATCCTCGTGTTCATTATTTGAGACCCTGCAAAGGGTAAAATGAAGATAACATTAGCACAAAAAAATGAAATGGCAAGAAAATGATTAAGGCAAAAAGAAAAATGATTCGAATGAATAAAAATGAATGTGAATAAGAGAAATGTAGACGCATTTTTCAAGCATTTTATTAAAATGACAAACATAAACACGTCACAAAAGATCTCTTAATGCTCATAAAAAATAATTAAGGATTTCAAGTTCCATAGTACATTACTTTTTCAAAGTTTTAAAGATAACAGACAGCTCTATAACTTTTCAATTATCTAGCTCAAAATCTGAAAGATAAGGGTACACGAACAGCTCTTCATTTCGACTTTTCTTTTCTCCATCATCCACCATTTGAATGGCTAACTTTAAAAATTCTTCCATGAATCATGCACTTAGGGCTTTAGGCAAATCTGGGTAAATATATTCTCCCGAACGAAAAAAATTGTAGAGGTATGAAATGGCCATAGGTTCTGACTCCAACTCATATCCCCTAAGATTAGCTATCTCTTATCTTTTTTTTCGTTTATCATTTTCATTTTGTCCCCTTTGTTGGCTTATATCCCAAGTTGAATCTGTCTCTCTTTTCATATACGATTGATGACTTAGTGATTTCTTACAAATTCTTTCCAAGTCTGGCTTTATGTCACCATCCCATCTTGGTAAGCTATTTAACAATCATTTTAGTTGTCGTAGATAAGTATGACAAATACAATTTAGATCTTCAGCCATATATGTTGCATTGACAATCTTGAAAAATTTATAAGAGCATTCTAATGCTTCATCTACTGATTAGCATAAGGAGTATTTATCGATTAAGTTACCAATAAATCTTCTTCTCTTGTCACACATGTTAGCTTTCTTTCAATAATGAATTTAACTTTTTGATGTAATAAAGATGAAACAGCACCTGTCATATGGATCCATGGCCTACCCAATAAGCAGTTGTATGAAAGAGAGATGTCCATGCTTGAAATTTCATGTTAAAAGTGCATGAGCCAATCTGTAATTATAATTTTATGTCTCTCAGCACCTCTCTTCGAGTTCCATCAAAGGCTCTCACTATCATATAACTAGGCTTCATATAAGATCCATCAACAAAAAGTTTCACTAGAGTAATCACAGGCATAACATTGATGGATGAGCCATTAGCAATAAAAACTTAGCCATTATATGACTTTTATATTTGACAGTAATGTAGAGAGCCCTGGTACTTCCATGACATTCGAGAGAAATTTCTTCATCACTAAAAAAAATATAGTTTGAAATTATCAAATTACCAACAAGTTGTTCCACATATTCAACAGAAGCATTCTGAGACACATATGCTTGATTTAGCACCTTCAACAAAGCATTACAATGCGACTCTGAGCTAAGCAATAATGACAATAGCGAAATCCTAGCTGACATCTTGTTCAGCTATTCTACCATGCTATACTCACTATGTTTTATTAGCTTTAAGAATTTATAAGCTTCATGCTCAAAGACTAGCTTTTGACATTCTTTTTCTGGGGCTATAACAGGATTACTCTGACTTTTTTTTCCTTCATTTGCTTTCTCCTTTCTAGTTTTTTCTAGAGCCTCTGGGGTATAACACCTCCCATTTCGAGTCATACCTCTTACGTCCATTATGTTCATAGTATTTAGGTTGACTACGATATCATAATCATACTTTTAGGTACTGTTTTATCATTCTGATATAAAAATAGACCAGAAACTTTAATTATCACTACTAATCGAAAGATAGGCTTTTTTAGCTTCAGTTTTGGCTGCTCATCATAATAAATAGTTATCGATCTACGTATAAACTTATTTTTTGAATCAATGGTAGACACTTCGACTTTCATCAATTTTTTTTAAAAAAAAAACTATATCTAATCCATATCCATCATCTTCTGTACTTCTTGATGAAATTGGTCATAATTCTCGATAGAGTGTCCCAAAGTACCTTTATGGTAGTTGCACTTTTCAATTGAATTAACCATTTTGGAGTGATCTTGAAGCTCTATTGGTTTTAATATATACGCTTTAACTAAGGCTTCAAACACCTTAGCCATCAAAGTTTTGACTTTCTCTATCCCTTTCTTCACATAGCTTGCTTGTCAATCAATTAAAGCATTTATTGATGGTCTAATATGGTTCAGTAGAGGGTTTTCATTAACATTTGGAGTTCCTCGTTGGTTGGTCTCAAAATTTAATACCCCTTCATTGATTAATCCTTACACTTTATGCTTTAAAATAGTACAATTCTCAGTAGAATGGCTTGGGTTTCCATAATGATAATCACAATGTGCATTAGGGTCATACCATTTAGAAAATAAAGGTTTCAAAGGTTCAACAATAACAGGGGCTAGTAAATGTTTTTCGATAAGTTAAAGGTACAAATTAGTATTATCATAGGAATAAGGTCAAAAGTGATTTTTTCTTGGGTAGTTCTTAAAGCTCTCGGACCACTATTAGGACTAGGTCTCTATTCTGGTCTTGTGGGTGTAGCAGAACGATTGTAAGTAGGGTGTCTAAAAAATGGCTAAAAATAAGGTGGATAAGCTAGTGTTTGTAGTGGCTGATATGGTTGATATGGATAAAGGATGGATATAACATTGTTTATGAGAGGGTAATAGGTTTGGTAGACTGGTGTAGGGTAGGGCATAAAACCTCTAAACTGTTGCCTCGCATAGTTTATCGCTTGAGCTTTGTTATCTTTTTTTTTTGGAAACTTCACCTTTCTTTGCTCCACTTGTCTCTCCTACATTGAGCTTGCCATTCTTTATAGCATTTTCGATAATCTCTCATGATATTACCATATCTGTAAAGTTTTTTGTTGCATTACTTATCAATCTCTCATAGTATGATTCTTTCAGGGTGTTTACAAACAAGACAGTTATTTTTTTTCAATGAGGGGAGATTGTACTTGTGCGACCATATCTCTCCATCTTTATGCATATTTTTTGAAGCTCTCAATTACTTTTTTTCCATACTTTCTAAAGATAGATGATCTGAAGCTAGATCCTGACATGCTGATATTGTGAGCTTTTACCAAGAATGAATACGAGTCATGTCTAGTTGAACATATCATCTTACTGTAGATCTCTTAAGACTATCCTGAAATATATGTATTAATAACTTCTCATCACGAGTATGTGCTGTCATCTTACGATAATACATGATGATGTGAGTCATTGGGCATTTCATGTCATTATATTTTTTAAATTCAAGGACCTTATTAAACGAAATGACCACGTCAAATACCAAACAAAGCTCAATTGCATCTGTGGAGCCATAAAAATTCATTTTTTCTATGGCCTTAAGCCTTTCTTCCAATAACTTCATTTTTTCTGAGCACTAGTATCTTCTATTTTTTTAGGTATCTTTATCCTTAGCTTTTCTCTTTATTTGGGATCATCCAAATCAAGAACCAAGATTGGCTCGGGTGATTTTTTTATCATAACAGGATTAACAAAATTTTGAAATTGTCCTAGAGTAGGTGTGGATATCATTCCTGGATAAGGATTGAAATATCCATCAGGAGTAAAAATTTATACTCTGATTCCTTGAAAAGGTTGGGTTATCTGTAGCTCAAATCCTGAAAGGTATATAGGATCTACTATATCTAGCAATTGTTCTTGGAGGCTAAGATTTTCTTTCACTATTTTTTTCTTATCAAGTTTTCTGAGCATATCTATTATTGTACTGAGATCTCCTCTTAGTTCTTCTTAAACTTTTTCAATTCTCTCAAATCGACTGGCCTGTTTTTGTTTCATAATTCTTATTTGAATCCTGATGTTGTATGAATGGTGAATGGATTGAGTCAAAATTTTTGAAGGACGAGCTATTCTTGAACCTTTTTAAAAATTAAAAAAATCAGAATACCATATATCAAAAATTTTTAAAAATTAAAAAAATCAGAATACCATATATCAAAAATTTTATTTTTTGAAAGAGAATAAAAATGGTGCAGATGATGTATAAATGCAAGTGAGAGATATTTGCTCTTAGACAAATTTCAACACTAAAAATTTTCATTGATTCCATATAACTTTGATAATATGGGATTTATCATCCTAGAATTATATCCATAGAAGCGTTTGACTTTGCTCATAATGGTCTTTCGCCTTATCTAGAAAGTTTACTAGGTGCTGTCCATATTTTCTTACGGGATTGACTTTTTATCTTAACGCTTTTACCTTTTCAACCATCTTCCATGCCTTTTTTACTATCTTATAAACTTGCTGGTTATGTGTTCTATGTACTGTTACCTTCATAAACTTTTTACTTTTCATATCATGCGAGCATCTCTTTCTGAATCATATGTGAAGATTCAATCTTTTTTCCTTTTTTGCCACTCATCGATTATTGCTAAAATATAATTCTTGTGGTCTTGGAGTTGTAGCTCTAACCCTTGGATCATCTGGTGAAGCGATTCTTTCTCATTCAGTACTTCTAAGTGCTTTTTCTCTCTTTCATGATTATGGCCTTTAGTCTTTCCTTTTCTTTCTGACATTCCACCAACCTTGTTGAAGTCGTATTATACAATCATTTCTAATTCTGACATTCTTGAGAGATTCTAGTGGCCTCCTTTTGCTTTTCTTGAGCTTTACCCTTCAATTATTCATTTTTTTTCAAAACTCATCCACTTCGCGTTGTCGACTAAGGTAAGACTTAGTGACCTTTTCAATCTTGAATTGGACTCATAACCTTTTATTTTCCTGGTGCAGATCTTTCAAATCATTATTGGCCACATCCCATTTTTTTATAATTTTTTTCAATCTACTCCATTGTATCTCTACTTTATATTTTAATTGTCTCACCTTCTCGTGAAGTTTTAAATTTTCTTTTGTTGTTTCTTCTTTTTTAGCTTCTAATTCTTTCTTCACAAGTTTAATTTATGATAATTGCACTTTTTCTAAAAGCTTAACTGATCGATGTGAGCTATCATCAAGAGAAAGTATTATATCTCTAGGTCGCTTTGTTTTCCAAATTTGATAATTGAGGGTGACTTTATTGATGAGAGGCTCCAATCTCATTTTTCATATTTTTTTCCATACTTGGATCAACTGCTTTGAGGTTCTTAGTGGACTCGACTTCCCGTAAATGAATTCTACTTAGGCCAGGCTATGAGTAACAAAAATAAATTGCTTTGCACCAAATTGCCTAAGCACCATTAACGGAGCATAACTTACAATGCCCTATAACCCTAACAAAGGTGTCCATGGCTCATTTCCTCCATAATACAACAAGGGCACCTGAGGCATCCAAGGTGCCATCCATTCAAATTTATCCTCAATAAGCCTTCGTAAGAATAAAACTCACTCTCCATTGGTCTTTAATGTCGGCCTTTGGTTTTTGTAAAACTCTTCGATTGGTGCCTTATTTCGAATATACGATTTCAAAAATGCACTATTTTCACACTTGAAATGATTTTTAGCCCACACATATAATAGAGATGCACACCTTATGAACTGTCATTTTCTATTTCATCGACAGAAATTCAATGACCTGATGGTTTCGGCTAGGACAACTGGTGCGAGATTAATTGCTTGAGTTTCAATTTACTAAAAAAAGTCTACCATAGTTATCTCAATGTAACCCAAAGTCTTCGAAAAGATTATCATGTCATACAATGCTAGAGCAAACACAGCTAAGCCTTGATCATCATTCAAATGCCTTTGAATAAAATATTGAAGAAAGTCTCAATGGATACCGAGATGTTCACCTTTAGGCTTCGTGAAAGAATCTATGGTTTTTACTTTTACCCCCATAAGCTTGGCCTACTTTTTATGATAACTTGATTTTATTTTTTGGGTAAACACTTTATCCAGACACTGTAGTTCTATCCCAAGTAAAACTGAATACTCCTCAATAGTTGACACCAAATTCTCTTAATTAAAAGTGAAGCATCTATAGGATGGATCCTAAAACTGTATAGTTACCCTGATCAACTGTTCATCAATCACTACTGAAATGAGAGATGCAATCTATCCATACTTTTTACAAAAGCTTTCTTTTTTTTATTCGTTTAACTGACCCCAGATAATGGCTAAGTCTTCTAAATCATTTTATGTGAGGTCTAAATGTACATTTTTAAGTAACTCAGACACATAACCTATAGGCAAGCAGTCTCTACTCTTTTGTTAGGCTTCTTTTGACTAATCATATTCTTTATTATACTGTTCATATAGGATACTGACTGAGGATGAATAAATCTATAGTTTATGAGATCCATGAAGACTCCTTAAGAGAAAGCTATCCTAAAGCAAATATCTCGATGCGAAACTATATGATATGATTTATCTAAAAGAGAAAAATAAAATAAAATAGAGTTAGTGTAACGATGTGGTTTAGAAAAAAAAAACTTTAGTTTTGAGATTTTTTAGTTTAGTTTTGTTTTGTATTACACACAACTTTTATTCCTACATATTTTGGTAATCTCTAAAAAAAGTGGGCGAAACTCTACCTAAGGTTGGCTTCTCACTATTTATTACATGCTGGGTTTGGGTTGACATATGTCTAAAGGTTCTCAAATTGTTCCTTACTGTCGTTCACATTGGACTAGTAAGGCACCTCAATTTTCACCCATTACAGGCTACGAACGAAAAGGGTTCAATTCGAGTGAAAGTATTTCGCTTGCCATTACGGAGGTTATCACCTCATGATGACATAGGTACTTTATTTTCTCTATAAGAGATGGAGCCCAGGTATAGAGCTCATGCATGAGATGCATCGTATCATTGTGTGTGTATATGTTTCTTAATTTATCAAGAGTAATATATATAAGAAAACTAAAGCATAGAAGACATAGTAAAAGAAATGTGTGAAATGTATGTGAATTTTTCATTTTCGATTTGTTTTGTTTTTTACCTTTTTTTTATTGAAATTTAAAAATAAAAATCTAAGAAATCGATTAGACTGTTTAAATCAAAATTTAAGGATAACATATAGTTAATTTTAGCTTGACTCTCGAAAACAAGTGGCATCCCTAGTGGAGTCGCGAAGCTGTCGTAACGGTTTTGTGTTCGTCCGACGAATTTGAAAATAAAATAAAAAATAACGGAGTCTTCACCAATCTTTTTTGGCTAGGTGCGATTGGCCACCTATTAAAACATATCCTTTTTAATGAAATCTTAAAATTTATTAAAATTTATTAAAAGGATAATTTTAGGGTCTACGCAACAGTTTGGGTTTAAGAGTCAATTACGTGTGAGGAAGGATTAGTACCCCCACAACACCTATTTAAAATAGTACCAATTAACTACATGTTATCCTTTGATTTTGATAAAAAAATAGTCTTATTTTCGATGTTTAAAAAATAATTTTCTTGATTTTTTCATTTATTAGGAATTGGTTTTTATAGTGCTTGAATTTTATTCGAGAACAAATAAATTAGAAACCCTTTATTGAAATAATTCGTAAAATGTTCAAGTATGTTGGTAACATTAGAATAACTCTTTCTCACCTAGAGATTTATTAGGCATCGCTTCTCAGAATACCTTAGAATCTCATCTTCGGAGGTTCGAATTTACTTTTCATAAAAATTATGTCATGCATGCAATGCAAATGCTAACATATTGATGCACATATTTTATTTTACTCTTTAAAAATTTTTATTAATTTTTTGTTTAAAAAAATGAAGAAAAGAGGAATTTTTATTATATTGAAGATTTTTTATAAATATTTTAATACACTGATAATATTTAAAAAATATCTTCTCACCTAGGGAATTCTTAAAGCATCTTTACTCGAAATACTTTTAGAAACCCATCATTGGATAACTTTTTCTTTTTTCCTTTTTATTTTTTATTACTTATTCTTAATTTATTAATTAATTTATATTATTTTATTAAAGAAAAGAAAATTTTTTATTGTATTAAATACTCCAATACAATGATAGTATTTTAAAAAAAAAATTTTCACCTAGAGATTTTGTAAATATCACTACTTGGAGTACCTTTAAATTTCATAGTCAGATAAAAAAATTTTTTCTTATTTTTTATTAATTTTGTATTATTTTTATTTAATTATACTTATCAAAAACTTTTATTATAAATTTTATTATTTATTTTTATTAATTATTATTATAAAACAATAAAAATTTATTTTGGTAAATTTAAACATTTTTATATGCATAAATATTAATAATAAAATTTAAAATAACAAAAAATAATAATATTAAAAAAAATTTTTTTACTTAAATCAGACTTGTCAACGGTTCGGTCAACGCGGTCTGGGCTAGTTTGGCGGTTCGATTCGATCTGATTCAATTGATTCGGGTTCAGCGGTTTGATGCCGGTTTGGTCCGGTCTGGGCTTGCTTAACTGGATCAATTGAGAGGCAAAAAGGAGAACGGGTCGTCGAGTCAGGTACACGAATCCTAGGTCAGATTGCAAGTCGTCGCGCGGATCCTCTAGGGTCGAAACCACGTCGTTTTGCTATCTTCCTAAATGGCGTCATTTTGAAGGCCATTTAAAGGCCAAATCAACTTTTTTTCAATCTTCTTCTTCTTTCTCTATTTTTCTCTTAGACTGCTCCCCTTCTCTCTCTAAAACCTAGAATCCGACGATTGCTCCGTCGCGTCGACCGCCATCGGTAGTTGTTGATCACCGTCTGTCGGTCATCGAAAAAATTTAAAATCTCCAAAATAAATGTTTTCAGCCTTCTGAGTCCAGATCCGAGCCTAATTTTACAAAAAAAGAGCTCCAAACAGCAGGGATCTGGCCTGAAAGGTTTCAGTCAAACTAGCTTTTCTTGTTTCTGTGGTTTTTTTTTTTGTTTTCTGCAGATTGGCGCTGTGGTTCTCGTTCCAGGGACTGTTGGTTTGCTTGTATTTTGGTTCTTCTTTTTTTTCCACAGGAAACCTTTTTTTTTTAATCTGACAGTAAGTATCTTTTGATCTGTTTTTTATTTTTTTAGCAAAGCTTTTGGGCCTTTTTTTCGTTGATGTTTTTGCAGCTCTATTTATAGAGCAAAATGGAGATCAAAATCTCAAAAAATTTAAGATTTTAATTGCTTACGATTATGGTAGCCATCAGCTGTCAGAACGGCTATCGGTGGCTGCCAAAGCCAGGACGGCTTGCAAGCGATTGTCAGAGCCGCTGGCAATCGCGCAGAAAAGTTACCAAAAAAAGAAAAATAAATAAATAAATACATAAAATGATGTCTACAATATACATTATATAATTCATGTCCAAGAATATCAAAATAGTTTAGTATATTATATATATATATATATATATATGAAATCATAGGTCATGCTTTTATACATAAAACTTTCGCAATAATTACAAATAGATCAACAGAGAATATTTTGACTTTTGAAAATCCAAAGCAAAGCATATCTATATCTTAAAAATGTTAATGAAAACACCTTGATTTTTTTATAATTAATGAGATTAGGTATACAACTAAAATTAATTACAACAATCAAACGGAAGATTAAATAACAAAAATTAGCAATTATAAAATTAAACCGAACCGATATATACGTGGACTCAAATATGAAAAAGAAAATTTTCAATCCATAGTCTTTCTGACTTGGATTCCATCCTTTTCATGGTTGTGACTTAAGCTATAGCTAAATCAGTTATTCTCCAAAACCAAAAGTAAAAGAATAATTCCTAGTCTTTTATGATATATAGCAGTTAATGAGCCGTATATTTTAGAAGAGAAAAAAACCTTCAATTGTCAGCATTAATTTATTCCTGATCGAAAATGAAGTTGGGTATCGAAAACTGATTTCTGTCTCATTCATTTACTGGTAAGACCGAGACGTGCCGCCAACCAATCTACAACTGTGTAAATAGAAACAGAAAAGAATGAGAAAAGTTATATATGACTTGCATTATTATAATCTTAACTATTCGATGCATTATTAAAGGCTTAGGTGTGTTGTTTCAATTAGATTATCAACTAAGTACTAACGTCGAACATGGTTATAGGATTATCGTTATCTCATTTCATTCCTGAAAATGTATATTTCTGTGTTCCGAAATTCTCACATGCAGTAAAATGGTTATAATTTTTTTTAATTAAAAAATTGTAATTTAAGATTTAAAAAAAAAAGAAGATTAATCGTGTTAAGATTTGAACTTCATTTACTAATCGTAACCTTAACTTGAGATCAAAAATACTCTTTTCCAAATCTCACATTATCACCTTGTGAATTTCAAAGAAAGGGAGTACAGGACAAAGAAAACAAAGTTTTCAAGGTCCAAAACTATATCTAAAGAACAACAGTCAGCAGAAAGTTAGATGAAATGAGTCATAATTTACTTCAGAAAAATTATGAGGAAAAAAAAAAGGAATTTTCCTTTTGTTTTCGTTTGAGAAAGAAACCATTTAAAAAAAAAAAAAAAGAACTGACAGTAACCGAGATTGATGACTAATGACACCTGTAGAAAAACCTTAACCTATCCCCATTCCATTCAAGGTTAGAAACACGTGCGCAAAATTATACAAAACTGTGACGCTGAGTTGTAAAAACCATCTTCTTCTTTTGCCAAGTAATCTGCGGATTTTCTGGTATATATATATATATATATATATTGTTTTCTTCTGCTCTTCTTTTTGGCACAAACAAAGCACACACTCCATAACAAAACCTTGAGGCTGAAAGAGGTCGTTTCTTAAAAACAGACAATGCCCACAGTAGCCTTCTTGGCCCTGCCATTGCCAACGGTGGGCCTTTTTTGACTCCATCAGTAATATACTACTCCGAAATTTTGTTTTTGGCTGCTGATGAATATATATAAATATAGAGTGAAGTTCCTCAGTGAATGTTTTCTGGTTAATTTCTATCTGAACATGTGGACAATTCCGTGAACCTTTTCAAAGCTTGTCAGCAAAACATTACCAGGTTGAGGTCTGGCTGCAACCGGACCAGTACTAGTGCATGCATGTACCCTTTTTGATTTAGATATAGGTCTACCAAACGTCATTGAATGCCAGTCGAAATTAGTAATTAGTAAGTAAATAAAGTGTTATTGTTAGGTACCACTAACAGAGCAATATCTAACAATTAATTAAGCAACAGATCAAAAGCAACCCTACATGAAAAAAATTAAATCCAATAATGTTAGATATAATAAATTCGTATGACACATTAATAATATAAGAAAAAATAAAAGTAATAAAGTTTAAATTTGACAAAAATTAAAAAATTATATTTTATAAATTTTATATTAATATAAATTATGATATGATAATTTTTATATTTTATATATATTTAATATAAAATAAATACAAATACATAAACTATCATATTAAGAAACTAAATGATCATTTACTATTACTAGAATTTGTTCTACTTTGCAGTTAAAGTACGATATTGTCTCAAGTGAAACTTCATGTTCAAATTATGCAGTAATGACGCCATGCGGTACTTAACTGTGACTTAACCCCACAAGGGACCTTTTTTCAAAAGAGCTTTCTCTCACAAATCTGTAAAATGGCGACTTTCACGTATGGTTCGTTATCACAACCGGCACAAACCTTCTACGCTTAAATCAATGCCTTCGGAAAAGCAAACTGAGACAAGATTTGATAAGGTGATGGGCCAATAATCAAGAGCCACAGCAAAAATTTGCTTTGCATAACTACTCACGATTGATTTAGTTACGTTTATTGAGATGACAATGGAAACCATTCAAATTGGATTTGAAACGAGTTTTGAATTTAAATTATTTTAAATTTGATATTTGAATTATTTAATATTAAATCATTTTAAATTTGAACAAAATAATTTTAAAATCAAATCAATTTAAATTATTTATAATTAATCGTTCAAGTTTTTTAATTGAATTATTTTTTATTCAAACTAAAGATATTTAAGTATTTATTTTATCAAATCAAGTTAGGTTTAGGCAATTCAAAAGAGTTTTTCAGAGTTCGTGACAGGTTTGTAAGCTCTATGTATTGGTATAGTATGACTAGCTCTTCATCCATAATTAATTTCAACCAATGCTTGCATGGAGTGTAAGATTAGTATTTTTTTTTATTTAAATATATAAACCTCATCTGTATTTCTTCAAAATTAGTATCTAAAGACTTTCAAGTTGAAAATTCTAAATTATAATGCTAATAGCTAACATCACAATACTTTATAGTAAACGAAATAAAATTACATCCTTTTGCATTTATTTGAAAATTAAGATTATATTTAAGAACAAACTTCCATAAGAAATCGGTTCATGGTATTTTAAAGAGATATGGTACAAATTTATCACTATTTATATAAGTGGTTTAAATTTATTATTAATTATAAAATTGTAACAATTTTATTACTATATTTTTAATTTTAGGTAATGTTTGATGTACATGATTATTAATAGGATAGGATGATAATTATCTTATATCATGTTTGATTTATATCTAAAAAAAAAATAGAGATTGTAAGGAAGATTAATATCTTCTTGGCATAGGATTATTCAATTATTTTCAAGTGAAGAAGATTATTTTTAATACATAAGATTAAACTTACATATCCAATTATACCCTTAAAAATTATATTAATAATTTAAATTGTATAAAATTTGAGAAAGGATAATTTTGACAAATAAATAAATTATCATATTCTAATCATTGCATATATTAAATATAAAATAAGATAACATTATTTAATCCAATTCAATTCATAATATTATCTTATCTTATCATATCATAATCTTATATATCAAATATAACCTTAGAGCAAATTATCACCATACTTCAAATTTTGGAGCAATTAAAGAATATTTGGTAAAAAAATTTTGTTAGAAATTCTTTTATAATTCAAAAAAATTTGAAAAAAATATGAGAGGAAAAATATCAAGACCAATTGAAAAGTATGATATGATATTATATGCAATAGAAAATATCAGGATGAAATAAAAAAATAAAAAGAAAAATTTTGAATTATATAGCATTATATTTAATAAAAAAATACTATGATGAAAGGAGGAAATAAATAAAATAAAAACATCTTCAGATTTTAGCTTCATGGTTGTTTTTCTCCTACCATAGCATTTTCAAAACTATATTTTGAATTGTAAAATGATTTTTAACATAATTTTTTACTGAATATTTTCAATTATTTTAAAATTTGAAGTGTAATTCTAAATTTACTCTAAAATTAAAATTATGATGATAAATTTTCTTTGAAATTAAAAATATGATAAAAAATTATATCAATTAAAATATTAATGATAAATTTGAACCTTTAATATAAATATAATGATAAATTTATACATTTTCTCTATTCTAAATAACAAAGGCCTAGAAAGATTTCTATTGAGTTGCCTTTCTTTTTTCACTTTTAATTTTACTACAGTGCTCCAAAGTTCAAGAAAGCAGCATTAACTTTTTAATATTTTACATGTCCCAAAATAATATTTTAAATTTTTTACTGCATAAAACAGAAAAAGATAAAGTAATATTTCATGCACCAAAAAGAGTTGAAATTTATTTACAGGCTGTAAATTGAAATAAGAGGCACCATCCTAGAGGGCTAAAGCCCTGCTTTCATTCAACGTGCATGGGGGACAGGACCACCTTAAAAAGTTTCCCCAGTTTCGTAATGCATTCAAAGCCTCGTTAACGGCTCTAACCACAAATGTTTCTTACCTCCGATTCTGTCCTTCCTGAACTCTAATAATAACGAGGCTGCCATCACGTGGTAAAACATGTGACAGCGCAATTAGAAGCCTCCAGATTTTAAGATAACCTTAACTAAAAGCTTCCTCCCACTAACAAAAAAAACACATGCCAGCTGCCTCAAACACCAAACCCGACAAAAATATTAATTTATCCGCCTGTCATTCGAATTTGTTATAATAATTTGTGAATTTATATTTATTTATTTTATTTAAATATATATAATTTATGTCACATATTAAATATAAAATATATTTTTATTTATTAAAATTGTAAAATATATTTTTTATATTTTTATAATATTTTATATTTATCATCATATTATATTCAAAATGATGATAAGTTTCTTTTCGATAACTGGTTGTTTAAGTAAATAAAAATATTTTATTTGTCTTCTTTTTTCTGGTTCTTTTAATTAAAAACTTTCAGTCTCTTTCGATATTTAATTGACTAATGGTAGTTCTTAATTGCTTTTAGTTTTTGAAAAACTTTGTGGCTAATTTATTCGTTAGGCCATGTTACTAAAATTTGATTTACTTTTTGCCTACCAAAAGCTTCAATTTTTCGTTATAATTTCAAACAAATTAATAAAATTTTTACGTAAATATGATTCAGGTAAATATCCACATACAAAATTGGTTGATATTGATATTAATTGAGTCAAATGCTCACAGATCGCAATATCAAAATTTAAATAACATATGATAAATATATTCACGAAAAAAAATTATTGATTATGCCACTCATTTTTAGGTTTAACCTTTTCAATTTGAATTAAAAATTTTTATTTTATTGTTAGCAACTAAGCTATAAATATAAGAGAAATATTGTTGATTTAAGAATTGGGTTACAACTTCCAAACTTTCAAGACTTCAAAAACATTCAAAATATATTTCATTGTGCTATTTGTACTGCTCCAATAGATTAAGCCAATTTCTTTAAATCATCAAGGGTGAAAGGTAGGAGGGATTAGGGAGGGCTTGAAGTAAAGATTTGAAGACCACAGACATAAGAATTGACTCCAATAAAAGCCACAGGACAGGTCAAAACCTTGCCAAAGGATTTGACGTGTTGTAAATCTTTTCTTCTGTTCATGTGGTTGAACAACTTTTCCAAATTTGTAGTCAAATTTAACATGTGAAAGCTATATCACTGCAATTTATAACAAAACAATCAGCGAAAGAAAAACCCAACTTGATTATTGATTTGCACCATAGATTTGCATACCTAACTTCAAAATAGTTTGGGTGAAGTTTCATTTTAAGTAAGGGTAAAAAAAGCATTGTTTAATTTTAATTTATTTCTCCTCCAACATGAAAAGAAATTATGTTCACAAGTTATATTTTGCTTTAGCTTCCTTGAACTTTATCCTTGAACCCATCGCCTAAAACTTCTATGCTTTGTATTACCTTCCTAGAGCTTAGTACAAGTTATTATCATTGAATTATATATAGATTTCTATTGGTGCTAAGTTCGGATTGAAAGGTAAAATTTTGATATCACAGGTACGAAATCGATTGAAAGCAAAAATTGAAGTTATTTTTTATGCTTGTGCTCTGATATTTAAATCGGTAAAGTAAATAAAAAAATAAAGAATTCAGAAATAGAGATGCAAAAGTTAAAAGAGGAAAAAATTGGCTTCCTTTATCTAGAGGGAGGGACGAAGTGTTTGTTGATGAAGAATTAATGACTTGTCAGGTTATCATCGGTGATGTGTGCTCAAATCGATTTATCACGTCGATTCGATTTATCACATCAACTTGAACCATGTCATTAAAATAATTTTGATCAAATTATAAATATTTTTTTATGATAAAAATAATTATATATTTAAAAACCAAAAATACCCCTAACAATTTCAATTCTCAAAAAAAATTATTATTGGGTAGTTCATCATATTTTTTTCGATTTTTTTATATGACAAATTAAATTTTTTAATATTGAAAACTAAATATTGAATTTTTATTTTGAAAAAAATAAATATTGAATTGTTGTTGTAGAAATTAGTTAATAATTTGTTAAAAATTAAATATTGAGTAGATTTTTTTGGATACTTTAATAAAATCTAAAAATAAAAAATACATAGTTAAAAATGAAATGATATATGGATAATAGATAATACAATTAAATAAATAGCTAAAAAATAGACTGATTGAATTCCATAAGTAACCTTTACCTACTTAAGATTTTCAATTTTTTTTATTGAAAATTTTCATTTAAGTGATTTTTAAAATAAATTATTATACACATTGAAAACATTAAATCATTATAAATGAAAATGAAAATATTTTTTTTATAATTTATCAATCACGCATTTAAATTATCTAATCAAAAATGAAAACTTTCAAGAGTGACTGTTTTCCTAAGTTTTTATATTACATATTGTATATTTATATATAAAAGGGGTGGCACATAGATAGATTATTTATAAAATAAGCTTCAATACTGTTAATTGAAGTGACATCTAATTTTTTTTGTTATCGCTACATATTTCCTCCAAAATTTGTGAAGCATTTGAATCTCGTAACCTAGCGTTATATATACTTTTTAATTGTTCTTTGTTTTCTTGTGACTAAAAAAAAAAATCAGTTAGATTCCCTCTTGGATTTGGTTTTTTCTTCAAATCCCATGCCTCTCGGTTTTTTTTTTTTTTTTTAGTAAATAATTTACTTTTCTTGTTGCAAATATGATGCAAACTTAACAAACCCTTTTAATTAATATTTTGAAACGTTTAAAATTGAAACTCAATTCATCATTTTATATATAATCCAACATTTTTAATTTGTAGAAATTGATTGTGTCAACTTTCATGCTTAGTTTTTTTATAAATAATTTACTTTTATTGTTTATTAATGTTTTAATTTTAATAATCAAAATTTAATTCCCAGCAATCTCAAAAAAAAAAAAAAAAAGTTCGTAATTTTCTTTTTAACCAATAAGAAACCAATTACATTCCAACTATAAGCATTTCATTTGAAGTAAATTCTAATTAGTGCATAGCAAAATTGTACTAAGTTATCTAATTAAAGTCCTTATCCTACTAATAGCATAGCATTAAAAAAGATGAGCTATGCCATCCTATCATATGGGTTAGATGCAATAAAAAGGGCATGGAGATAATAAGTTGGAAAAAGAAGGCTTATTTTGATCCTAATTATTCCTTGCCAAATAAATATGTGTTGTCAAATTAAGAATGAGAACTTTATTTCAAAAAAGAAAAAAAAAGAAAAAAAAACTTTATTTTATTGAATATCTTATATAACTAGGGAGTGGTTAATTAACTACTAAGCTACTTATTTTTCACATTTTCCCCTTTTACCAAAGTTTAAAATAATTTTAGAAATTGATTATGTCATGCTATAGTAAATAGTATTAATTGAAAGCCAACATTCTTTTAAAAAGTATGTAGTAGTTGAATTCCAATTGAATTTATTTATTTTATTTTTTGGCCAATTATCTTTATTTTCATTTTAATGCCTACAATTTTTTAATAATTTTATTTTATTCCATATATGTTTTTAGTAATTTATTATTAAATATTAATTTTATGAAATTATTAAAAATCAAATGATAAAAGCATAAAAATTAAATACTTTTCTTAATCTTTGTTCAAATAAGAGTGACTAGTTTTTTTTTTTTTTTTTAAGAAATATAAAAATGAATAATTAATAAAAATAACTCAGATTACTATTCTTTTTGGATTCAAGTTAAAAGAGGTGATCCATTTCAGATTTTTAATTTGTTTAAAAAGATACCATCCACTAACAAAGGTGATTGTCCTAAATTCCTAATGGGGCCATTTTACAAAGCTAAAAGGGTTAAAATTTAACGAAAGCAGAACTTTGTAAAAGAAAAGAAATCAAATGAGGTCAATTATTTCACAAAAAAGACAAAAAAAAAAAAAAAAAACTTAAAGTAAAGTCCCTACTCAAAACCAAAATTAGGCAGAGCTAGTTTTGCAAGATTGAAAATGATTTTTGCATTCAAAAGTTATTTTTATTCAATATCAATATTGAACAATAAAAAGTATACAATTTTTTTTAAAATCATAATTTACAAATCTATACTAAAAAGCTAAGTTCAACCGCAATTTTTTATGGGTAAAATAATTTTATTACTTTATTTATATTGTTTTAAATATTGTAATTTATCAAGATAATTTTTTCACATTTTTCATCTATTTCACCATGATAATATTAAATATTTAAAAATTTAAACTATATTTTCACTCTACTTTTAAACAAACTTTTTTTAACCTAATTTTTTCAACTTTCAATCTTCCAACAAAATTTGTCAGCGATAAATTTAATAATTGAAACAAACACAAATTAAGGGTAGGGCAACAGAGTAAACAAGAGAAAACATGGTTTATAAAATGGGAAACTTGAAAAAAAAGCGTGAGAGGGGAGGGATAGGTATGCGCTATAAAAAGGAGTCGTTGGACACCAATGTCCCTAACACACACGGAGCCGTTGGCCCTCAGTCCATTCTCTCTATAAACTTAAAAAAAGAAAGCAAACTAAATCCCTTTTTTTTTTTTTTTTTCCTTTTATTTATTTTTTTTGTTTTTAGAAACTCGGAACGAAATTTCAAAAAATATAAAACTCTTCAAAAAGCCTGAAGGAAAAAAACGAAAGGACAGCGAAGAAGGGAGGAACGAAAAAAATTGCTAGATCGCAAGCCCTAGAAGCCTAGAAGTACCGATAAGGTTTGCAGATCCTAAATAATGCAATAGTTTCTCCTCTTTGCATTTTTCTCGAGAAAATTTCCCCTCATTGATTTTTTTTTTTTGGTTGAGGTACGAACGTGGAAGTTTAGTTGTTTTTATTTTTATTTTTTCAGTTTCGTTTGATCTGCGTTTTCTGGTTGAGATGTTGCTTCTCTTTCGTTGCCGAGAAAGGAAAGGAAAAGTTTGGGATATAGCTTTGTTTTATGTTGTGTTGTTTTCTTAAAAGGTTTTTGAGTAATGGTGGCGGCCATAGGAGATCTAATATTTTCTCTCATTTTCTCAGCAACCAAATGCAGCTCGAATTGTTCTTTTTTTTCGATTGTTTATTTTCTCGTCGTCATTTCTGTGTTCTTCGGTATTGATTGTAAATTTCTTTTGGAGAAACAGAAAAGATTGTTTGGAGAATGTTTCGTTCTGTATTGCAACGGATAGGAAAGCTGATACGTGTTAATGAATTGTTTCCATTTTCTCTGTCATTTTTTTTTTCCTTTTTGTTGTTTAAAGTTTTTACAGCTTAGATCTGCTTTTGTGTTTTTGTTTTTAGCGATTCCGCCTCCGTTTTGCAACATATTTTCTTGGTCGCTGATTCATATTTTTTGTGGCATATTTACGATGACACGCTCTGTTAAAGTACAGTAATTTTTTTACAACATAACAGTTGGCTTTGAGCATCTGGTAAAGCTTTTTTTCTCCTTTTGTAACTGGAGTTTTAGAAATGAAGAACTTTTGATTTTTTTTTTTAAATATTTTTCTGTTCTTTGGTTAGATTATGGAGAAAATTAATTAGGACGCTGAAATGTTAAAATTAATAGAAAGAAATTATTTGCCATTTCAGAATTTCCTTTTTTTTTTGGTTGGCTGGGGGGTTGGGCTGGGGGGTGGAACCTACTTTTAAAATATTGAATATGTAACCTTCATTTGTAGCCAAAATTTGAGGATTTTGTGGTTATCTGAATTTGTTAATGCGTCTTTTGGAAATGTTCTGATTCTTTAATATATGTGATACAGTTGGAGCATGCACCAGCTGCTTTTTTAAAAAGCTTGCTATTTGCAAAAGAGGGAATTTCAGCGGATAATAGAACTTCTTTTTAATTTATAGAATCATGGTTGCCACTGCTGCTACATCTGCATTTTTTCCAGTTACTTCTTCTCCGGACTCCTCTGACTTGAAAAACAAGAAGCTTGGAAGTAGATCTACTAACCTTGGAGGTATCAAGCGGAAAACATCTGCTTCTACTGGAAGTTTGCAAGTCAAGGCAAATGCTCAAGCCCCTCCTAAAATAAATGGTACCACGGTTGTGACGACTCCAGTGGAAGGTTTCAAGAACGATGATGGTGTGAGTTCCCCTCCTCCCAGGACGTTTATTAACCAGTTACCTGATTGGAGCATGCTTCTTGCTGCTATCACGACCATTTTCTTGGCTGCTGAGAAGCAGTGGATGATGCTTGATTGGAAGCCGAGGCGACCTGACATGCTCATTGATCCATTTGGCATAGGGAGGATTGTTCAGGATGGTCTTGTTTTCCGACAGAACTTCTCAATTAGGTCATATGAGATAGGTGCTGATCGTACAGCATCCATAGAGACACTAATGAATCATTTACAGGTACAGTTATAGTTATTTGGCTAGAATGTTTGAACAGCTAACATTAGGAACTAAAATTTATATTTGCTGGTTTTTATGTAGATATATTGCATAAGCTTGATTTTTAATTAATATATATATTTTTGCAGGAAACAGCAATTAATCATTGTAGAAGCGCCGGACTGCTTGGAGATGGTTTTGGTGCCACCCCTGAGATGTGCAAGAAGAACCTAATATGGGTGGTCACACGGATGCAAGTTGTGGTTGATCGCTATCCTACTTGGTAAGACATACTCTCTTGCTCCTGGTTTGCTCTTATAACAACAATTCGTGGTTTGCTCTACCCATATGGTTGTAGTTATATGTGTGTGATGCTATGTTGATACAGGACACAATGTGATGTCATTGAGGCATCAGGCATGTGTTCTGCTACTAACTAGTTTAACTCTTGAATTCCACCAATATATATGAATATATTTTTGCTTGGAGGATACAGAAACAGGATATAGGCTAGTTTATGTAGATATGTTTTGTAAGCTTGAATCCCTATTTTCGGTGGATGCCTACTAGCAATATATTTTTGCTTGGAGGATACAGAAACAGGATATAGGCAAGTGTATGTAGATATATTGCATTAGCTTGAATTGCTATTTTTGGAAGATGCCTACTAGCCTTATAGGAGTGAAGGTTTTGGAAGCCATTACAATATTGTGCATCACATGTTTTATAAGATTTGCAAGCATTGGGCTTGTTAAAAAAGAAAAGAAAGAAAGAAAGAAAACGGGAAGAAGTGGGGCTAAATAGTTCTTTGTTAGCAAGCCATACACAAAAATTAGTAGTTCTGGATGTATTTGGAGTATTATGAAATTTTATAATAATGAACATTGGACTTATGTCTGTCTTGCAGGGGTGATGTTGTTCAAGTAGACACTTGGGTCAGTGCATCAGGGAAGAATGGCATGCGAAGGGATTGGCTTGTCAGTAATAGTAAAACTGGCGAAATTTTAACAAGAGCTTCAAGGTAGGGCAGTGTTTATGAAGTTGCTTCATGTGCTTATGGCTGGTTTTGCTCTTATCTTTAAACAAATGATGAGATGATTTTCTGACACCAGTATGAAAGGATCACAATCATTCAAATTTTTCATGATGTAATCTGATGTTTTTGTGTCATGATCTTGTTCTTCTCACAAGAACAAAAAAAAAAAAAAACTGGGAATAGCCAAAGTCAGAAACTATTGAACTCTAAAATATTTCCAAATTTGTTTTGTAAGCATTTAATATGTTTTCAGTAGATACTTGAAATGATAGTTTGGTTTCCCAGGCCACACCGAGTGGCTTTTTTACTCTCTCTGTCCTGGTGCATTATTAAAAGGTGTTTCAGGAGCAACTAATCTATATTCCCTCTGTTTTGATTTTGGTTTTGGTGATCTGCAGTGTGTGGGTGATGATGAATAAACTGACTAGAAGGTTATCTAAAATTCCAGAACAGGTCCGAGGAGAAATAGAACCTTATTTTATGAATTCTGATCCTGCTGTGGCTGAGGATAGCCGGAAACTTGTGAAACTTGATGACAGCATGGCAGAATATGTATGTAAAGGTTTAACTGTAAGTCCCAGCTTCCCCCATCTCTCTTCTTCAGCATGTTAATGGCAGTGGGCACTAATAATTGTCTTTCTATTTATTTGTTGCATTGTTATTTAAAGTTTATTTCTAATTGCAGCCTAAATGGAGTGACTTGGATGTCAACCAGCATGTAAATAATGTGAAGTACATTGGCTGGATCCTTGAGGTATACTCAATCCAGTAACATTGAACGTGCCTCCTTACTTCTTCTTCTCTGATTATAACAACTGAACCAAAATCCTAACCATTTAATTTCATATACCTTAAATCGTACCTGAGATGCTGAGAACCTGACAGGAATTAGCTATTTATCTTGGCTTTTGGTTTATTCAGGAAAGCATAGAAATCAGTGGTGACCATTTTCAGATCACATAATTTTCCTGCTCAAAAAAAAAAATTTATTTACTATAGCATTCCTGAGAAGTGATTTTAGGTTGCAGTTATTGATGAAAATGAACTGTGTGCCAACTTCTTTGGTTATCTGGTACTAATTACCGACCCAATTTGGATAGAAGTTTTCTTGGAACCAATAAGCCACCAAATTTGAGTTATGGAGGCTAATATGAAACTGCAATTTAAGAACACAATGCTTTGAATCTGACATAGGATGTACTTTTTCTTTATATTTTTCACCAATCAACACATTTATATGTTTGGAAGTTACATTCACTTTAACCGGAAGGTAATACTGGTTGCAGAGTGCTCCATTGCCAATCTTGGAGACTAATGAGCTTTCTGCCATGACACTGGAGTATAGGAGGGAGTGTGGGAGAGACAGCGTGCTGCAGTCACTGACTGCTGTCTCCGACTCTGATGTGGAAAACTTAGCAAATTTTGGTGCAATCGAGTGCCAGCACTTGCTCCGACTCGAGGATGGGGCTGAGATTGTGAGAGGGAGGACCCAGTGGAGGCCTAAGTTTGCCAAAAGTTTTGGTAATGTGGGTCAAATTCCTGCAGAAAGTGCATAGAAATCCAATTCTCTGAATTGTGGCTCTGGAGGTGCATAATCTCATTGCTGTGTGTCACAATGCTTTGTCTAATAGGATCTACGTGTGTACTTTGGATTTATATATGTTTCTTCTTTATTTATATATTATTCCTTCTGATTCGTCCTCGAGAGAAATATATATATATATATATATATATATATATAAAAGGGTTGTAAGCTTCACTGTAATTAGCTCTTGTTTTGTCTTCTCTCTCTCTCTCTCTCTCTACCTTTGCCTGCCTGCCTGCCAGCCCGGCCAGCCGGCTCTTGTCATGAAAGTGGTTCTGCTTTTGAAAATTGGTAGCCATGTGAGATGGGAACGACTTTTGTATAGGAGGAAAGCTTCTTCGCTTAAAGCTTTGCCTTACTGGTCAGTTGGTACCCTACATACCTCATGGGCTCTTACCCGGTTAGAGTCTCGCAGGATATGTGTATTTTTGACATTTCATTCAATGGATATTTTGGCTTTTCATCTCAACCTAAATCTGCTCATCTTTTTCTTGTTTTTTTGGCATTGAATAAAGAAAGTTCATAATCATTAACAAACGGGGAAATCTGTTGGTAACTTGGATGTACCATCTAAGGACCCAAAAAACAAAATAAAGGAATAAGGACTAAACCAAGACAGAAACCAAAATAAGAGAGGTAAAAGCCTAAATAAACATTAGTCAGATTTTACTTGCTGAGATTTAATACTGGTAGTTAATATTTTATAGCTAAATTATATATGGCTGAGTTATGATCTAGATTTAATATTTTTAACTTCTAATATTTTTTAATTCGAGCGTTTGATTCTACAATTGATGTATGTTTTCGTTAAAAAGTTGGGAGTTTGAATTCCCTCAATCTCCGATATAATAAAAAACTGAACCTCCCAAGTTCTAATATAAGAAAAAATGATTTCCAAGGATTTTGGAAGGAAAGAGTAAGAAGAATCTGAAATCATGTGATGGGTAACAATTAACTTAAAAAATTTTTTATTGGGTATTTGTAAGGGGAGAAAGAAGAAGAAAGGAAATGGGATGGAAGAAAAATGTTGGAACTTAGAAGATTAAACTGGCGTCAAATATAGGTATGGGCCGTTATGGTGAAAATGGATACTGTGGGCTCAGGGCCTTCGTCCAAGGTCCTCAACCAGCTTAACTAAACGAGTTCAACTCAGATTGTAGATTATTATTATTATTATTAGCAATTTTCTTTTATTAGTTGAAAAACAAGGACCCTTTTTAAACTCTGAAATATATCGCCTAGATTTACGAATTCAATTCATTTAATTTCAACCACCAATGATTTTGCTGTTCATTAAAGAGAAACGTCCATCTTTGAATAATTGGACGAACAAGGAGTTAATTACTTTCTCAAAATTAAATTCCCTTAATTCTATGAAAACGATTAATATAAAAATATAATATAATAATAATAATAATAATAATAATAATATATTATTATTATTATTATTATTATTATTATTAAAAGTGGGAAACTTGTGATAATCTCGAATTGTTTCTTTATTCGTTATATAAATTATTATGTACTTTTTTTTTAAAAGTAGAACCAAAGTTTAAAGAAAATTATGGAAGAAAAACTTACACTTTAAGAATTGAACTACAGACTCTAACTTTGCAAAAATGTACCTATTGAGAGAGGTGTGTGAATCATTTGTGTTAAATGTCATATTCAAAATAAAATGTACTTGGATTTGTAGAATAACTACTTAATTGATTAACTATCATTACTCTATCTGCATGTAAACTCAACAAATGCATGCATCTGCACGTATGGGAAAGCTAAAGGGTTATGATCAAAGTGAATTGTCCTTGGATCTCTATGCGTATATTATGAGAAATGATCAATTTTTATCAATTTAAAATTAATTTAGTTTTATATTTTTTATATATTTTTATACTTTGTAATCTATGTGTGGATAGAGCATAAAATTATATATATATATATATATCACAATTCATTATATTAGGGCTAAAAATAAGTTGATACATTGCACTTTTTACAACGAATCATATAGAAATGGATAGAATGTAAGACAAACTAGCTAGAATATTAAGAGATTAGAAAAATAAACTTAATCCAATGCAGTTTTTTTATGATCCCAATATTCCATGTTATTTTAATTATTCATACATATGCACATGAAAAAAGGTCCAATCCCCCCCCCCCACCCTGAAACTCGATCGATCTCACATGATTTAGCTTCAATCCCTATCTATAGTAAGTGGAGTGCATCAATTCACTTTTGTTATATACTATAATATTAAACTAATTTAATCATTTTTGTTATAATATAAAGTAAAACTATATGCCCATTATACTGCTTCGTTTTATATAATTAACAAGGCAAGAATTTGTACGTATAATCAAGATACTTGAATTTCGAACATTATTGTTCTTCCAAATTAATTTTCTCAAAATTTTCATTAAGATAATTTAGGATTAATGAAACATGCTTTGCAAATAAATTAAGATTTAATTTAGTTGATCAATATAATTATTTTTTAAAAAATGATATTCAATAAATATGAATTTAAAATTTAACATCAGTAATCTCTTTTTCTACCCTCAAATTATGATTTTCCTTGTATAAAAAAATAGGCCAAGAAAAAATTATAGAATAGAGTTTCTTTCCTTTAATTTATAATGTTTGTTATATAACAACAAAGTTTGAAAGTAACAAATCGAAAGAAGCATATCTTGCAAAAGACTAAAAGAAAGCACATTTGGACATGTAATTAAAAAATCTTAAATAAAAAATCTTAAAACCTTGAGATCTTAAATTTAAGTTTAGAATTTAGGATTATGATTTTAATATTTTATTAAAATTTTGTAATTATTTATATTAATCTTTTTTTACATTTTTGATCAAATGAATCAACCTCGGCCGAAGGCCCAAAACTCGAAACGGTGAAGCCGCGTGCGCCTACAGGTTTGGCTGTTTGACTTTTGAAGGAGGACTTGAAATTTCGTTCAAAAGAAAAATTTTTTACAACCAATAGAAAAGCGACACGTCGCCGACATTCCAGCATCCGTCACATGGTTGTCGGAGATTCATTTTTTTGCATTGACTTGTAGATTTTACATCTGGTCCCACTTCATCTTTCGTTTGACCCTCTTACCCTTTCTATTTTGTACGTATAGAATTGCATTAAGGGTTGGTTGAGTGTGATTGTCGTTGAAAAAAATATTAGATTGAAAAAAAGTATTTTTCAAAAAATTGGTAAAAAAATATGATTAGTAATTTTAAGTGTTTAATATTATTGTAAAAATAGTATTGCAAGTAATTAAAATATTAAAATATATATAATAATAAAATATTAAAATAAAATATAATGTAATAATTTTTATCTTAAAAACCTTTTTGATTTGAGTTATAAAACTAAGTTTTTAAATTGAAATATCATTTTTTTGGTTATTTAACATTAAAATTAAATCAAAAGTAATTTTTACCATAAAAGTTACTTTCAACGACAGAATTATATTAACCGATGGGTCAAGTCCTATTGGTAGAGAAGTAATTGTGCTTGACAGGGGTTGAAATTTGCGTAGAAACGGAGGCAGAAAACCCGAATCTTTTCTGGGAGAAATTGTGGTTTCGCATTTAAATTCATCAAGAAAAAACTCAAAAAATTATATTTTTGCATAAATTTATTTGATAAAATATGGAAATTTTAATTTTAGTGATTATTTCAAATATGCACACAAAAAAATCAATTTCGAATAACATCAAATACTAAAAAGTATGAGAAAATGATAAGTATTAGATTAACAAGAAGTTAATATCTTCTCATGAAACATAAAAATGTTGAAAGAAAATCATAAAATCAACATAAAATATAAAAAAGGTAAAAATCTAAAGCGTTTTAAAAAGAGAATGACATGAACATGGAAAATATAAAAAGCTAAAAAACTAAAGTGTTTTAAAAAAGAATGATATTTATACTATTATAAATTAAAAAGAATTTAAAAGGATTCAAATCTTGACAGCTATCCAAGTCTATTATGGGTTAGATATTTATTTAACATTTAATTTTAACTTTTGCATTTGAATTTTATTTGCATGGAAAGTTGCAATGAAGCCCAATGGGATTTAATTTATCACTTTTCATGGAAAATTTTTTTGTCTACTTTTGTTGGTGTAGGTAAAAAAAATTCGATAAAAATAAAGAATTTATGCACCATTTCTTATGAGTGACATCTTTCAAAGGGTTCTACTTGGTTTATCCAAGTGAATGAATACTAATTTTATTAAAAGTAGTTCAACTTTTTTTTTTTTTTATAGAAAACAAACTAAAATTCATCAAAGTGATGAGAATTTTATAAAATTCATCGGGTTTTAGGAATTTTTAAAATTATAATTAAATAAATTTTTAAATAAAATTTTAAGGTTAATATATTTTTATTAACTCTATTAAAATATAAAAAAAATTAAAAAATTTTAGTATGAAACTTAATTAAATTCATAAAGAATAAATAAAAATAAATTAAACAAATAAAATTGAAGTCATAAAATTCATAAAAATGAAATATGGTAAATAATTACTAGTGAATGAAAATATGTATAATTAAAATAAGAAATTATTTTACTCACAAAACCTCTTACATTTTTTTTATACATGTCAATATAGAATATAAAAATATAGATTAAAATTTTCAAAGAATGAATTTCAAGGAAACATATGATGATATTAAATAAAAAATTAATTTTCTTAAATTTGAATCGAGGATTGACCAAGCATTTTGTAATATATTTTAATAAATTATTTGTAATAAATTTATTTTTTCAGATAATTTATTTATATTAAATTTCAAATTTTATGAAGGGACTCATTCTAACGAATATGGAATATATATGTTTACATAATATAATTTCGATGTTATATATTTATTATTATTTTTCATTGAAATTAGTACTACTTAATATGCAAAAAATGTTATAATTTTCTATAAATTTAACCACTCATGTATTTAATTTTTTAATAACTAAAACATATAAAATATGAAAATTTTATATCATAATATTTATATATCAAACAAAATATTTTTTTATTTTTGTTAAATTTATATATGATTTTTTAAAAATTTTAAATTATATTAACCTTATTTTTTATATTATATTATCATATTGTATTTAAATTTATTAGATTTATTTTTTCATGAAAAAACAACACTAAATTATTTTGATTTTTATTTTAAGAAAAATGAAGTTGATATAATAATAATAATTATAAAAAAAAAAGAACATTTCACGGGTAAGCACGAGAACAAGATTGAGATGATCTCATAAAGTTTTTTTTTTTTTTTTTGAGAGACTTGATTTGAGTGAACAAACCGACAAGGTGGGAAAATTTTCCAACGATAAGATTTTTTAAAATCTTTATTCCTTAACAAGAGTACTTTTAACTTATTTCTTTAAGAAAGTTATTTATGTTATGTTAATGATACATCAGCTTTATATCATATTTTTTAAATAATAATTTAAATAAAAAATATATTTTTTAAAATTAAAACATTAAACTTGTAAGGGTTTTTTTTTTAATTATAAATATCTTATAAACCTTAAATCTATTTTTTCCTTATATTTTACTTTTTTTATTAAACACAATTTTTTCTACAAAATTTTGGAGCATAAAGGTTTGCAAATGGAATTATATTTGACAGTATTGTTCTTAATCTAAAAATATTTTTCGATTCTGTAAGAATCCTAAACTTTATAGTTATGGCGTTGAATTGTAATATAATCTCCATGTTAATTAGACAAGCAAAATTAATAGAATTCATACTAGTAGGTTTTGTTTTTACATGTATAGACCATAATTTATTGAGTCATTTTAATTTATAATTTTTTTGTTATCGATTTTTTTTCTTGACAAAAAGAAATTTGTTTGTCATTATTGCATCATTCTCATTTTTTTTTTTGTGAGAGTTTCATACATTTTAATGAACTCAGAATTTGAACTTGAGCTAAGATAAACCATATAACTAAGGACATATTTGCTTATGTAGCTTTCTCCATGATCAGGTTATACAGCGCTTAAGACTAGAGTTTAATATTTCATAAAGTTTACAACGAGTATTAATCAACATGTGAATATTGCTTGTTTATGGACTTCTTTATAAATGAATGAAAAATCATACTTTTAGCTTATATTTTTGTTTACAATTTCTAATTATAGGTAGAATCTCTAGTTAAAGATATATGCAATACAATTTCAATTGCATTGTTTAAATTAAAAGTAAGTTGATTTTAAATTTTTTACGTTGTAAATAGCTCTGCAAAGTGAATGGCTTTTTTACTTAAATTGTTTACTTTTGTAGCCAAAGCAATTTCAGATGGCATATTTTATATATTATTGAATTCTTATTATATATGATATTGCGCTAATAATTATTTTTTATTATTTCAATGCTAGTTGGTAATGTCTGAAAGAAAAATTCTAATTTTTTGTTATTGGAATGGTAGCTTCATTGAAGAATCAAATGGCTTGTGTTATGATGGTCCTCTTTTAAGAGCAATTAAACTGAAGTCAAAAACAAAATTCAACATATTGATGGACAAGATGTATTGTATTACATGATTTG
Source organism: Durio zibethinus (assembly GCF_002303985.1). The sequence goes on along the minus strand of NW_019167860.1, from coordinate 5,894,608 downwards.
ATAGAGAACGAGCACAACTAAATTTGGTTTGTCGGTATCCAACAATAGTGCAATCATCAATGATTAAATATATTCGTTTACCTATTGTTGATGATGCCAACGTAGATATCATGTTGGAAATTCCATCTATTCATCCCTCTATTAACAATGTTGAATTGTATTTAGAAGTGGAATCAATTTTTATTGGACCTATCGAATATAAGGGTCAATCCAAAAGTTTTATTCCATTTGCTTAATTGCCAACACAAGATAATGACACTTCGTTGGATCATGCTAATACCCACCATGCTAATCATCCAATTTTGCCAAGTAATAGTGAACCTACCATGAAAAAGCAAGTATCAGTCATAGATAATATTTTTGGATTCTCAAATTATGAAAGTATTAGCCAATATGACAAAGATACTATTGCAAATATAACTGCAATGGAACAATTAGTTTATTCTGAATCTAACGATATATTCAAGAATATGAATGTGAATAATGAAGTACTTGAAAAAGAAAATGAGGAACATGAAGAGCAAGAAGATGTCAACCTAGAAGTTGATAGTACCACTATAGAGGTGCCACTCCATGAGCCAAACGTGTCATTCTTCACCAATATTGATCGAGTTGATCATGCTATTACTAGTAATTAGACACCATAAAGCCAAAGTTTTGCTTGGAATCTTGATCTTGAGTTGAGGAAAGGTTTAATTTTCCAAGATAAGACAGAATTGAAAAGAGCTGTACAATTGTACTCCATCAAGAGACACAAAAAATATGAAGTGATGGAAACAAAAAAAAAAGATATGGTTATTGGGGTGTAAAAGACATCGAGAAAATGGATGCAAATGGAGGCTTCGCGTGTATCAATGTAAAAGTTATGAACTTTTTAAGATTAGTCAATATGATAGCCCTTATACATGTGTCTACCCAAGGTTGAGTCGTGATCACCCACAACTAAACTCAAATTTGTTAGCACATGAGATTGAAAGTCAAATGAAAGCTGAACCTTCGATTACAGTTGTAGCTTCGAATGCCAAGGTAAAAGATAAATTTTCTTATGATGTTTCATACAAAAAGATGTGGCATGCAAAACAAAAGGCGATTACAAATGTTTTTGGTGATTGGGACATATCTTATAGGGTATTACCTAAATTTATTATTGTACTTGAAAAGTATAATGGAATGATTGTTATATGGCAATTTGAACAGTTGTGTGATTTGACTGTTGGAGTATTCGGACTATTACACCATGTTTTTTGGGTTTTTTCACCTTTCATTAAAGAGTTCAAGTATTGTAGACCAATTATAAGTATTGATGCTACTTATTTGTATGAAAGATATAAAGGTAAAATGCTTATTGTAATGGGAGTTGATGCTAATAACCAGCTTTGACCACTTGCATTTGCTATTGCTAAAGAAGAATCTTTTGATAGTTAGAGATGGTTTTTTACTTGCATTAAAAAGAAAATGACTCAACGAAAAGGGATTTGTTTGATATCTAATCATCATTGTGGTATTTGTGCAGCAGTGAATGAACCTAGCTCTAGATGGCAAGAACCATGAACCTATCATTGATTTTGCTCGTGACATATATGCAGTAATTTTAATGATAAGTTTCATAATAAAAACTTGAAAATACTTGTGTATAGAGTTAAAAATGCACATCAGTTACGAAAGTTTGATACCATAATGAAAGAGATAGAAAAAATTAATCTTGAAGCTTGAAAATGGTTAGATAAGATACCAGTACAATAATGGGCATTGGCACATGATGGTGGTGGACGTTACGGAATAATGACAACTAATTTATCTAAGGTGTTCAATGGTGTGCTAAAAGGGGCTAGAAATTTACCTATCACAGCATGTGTGCAATTAACCTTTTATCGATTGGTTAATTTTTTTACCACCAGACAGGGCTTTGCATTGGAGGCATTGGCAAAAGGAGACTTGTACACTCCTCATTTTACAGCTAAACTTTAAGGTTATCTAGCAAAGGCCAACACACATGATCTTGTTCCATTTGATATACAAAAAGAAGTGTTTGAAGTAATAACTGCATCTTATGGTGAGAGAATGCAACGAGGTCATAACAAACAAGTTATTCAACTTGATAAAAGAACATGTACATGTGGAAAATGACAAATTTATAAGTTTTCCTATTCACATGTGATGGCTGTATGTGAAATGTAGGCACTTGATAGTTGGTAATATATAGAAAAATATTATTTCATTGAACAATATTCTCAAACTTGGGCACCTCAGTTTAATCCAATCCTTCATGAAGATTATTGGCCGAGCCTAATATCCCACAATTATTACTAGATCCTAATCTTAGACGTTCAAAAAAAGGTCGATCACAGTCTACACGAATTAGAACTGAGATGGATATCAATGAAGGTCGAACAACAATTCGTTGTAAACTTTGTAAACAACCAGGCCATGATTCAAATACAGCTGCAGTTTAATATGAAATATAAGGTATTTCTTATTCTTTTTCATTTAAGTTTATTGAAGATGTAATTTGATAACTTGTTTCTCCAAAGAATCTACCAACACCTTATATTTCTTACACCCCATTTATAAATTATCAATTTTTTCTATTTGTGCTTGTATCTCTGCTTGCATTTTTTCTATATTATCTTTGTTTTCCACTTTCAATGCTAAAATTTTCAACAATGGATCTTTGATATGAGACTTTCTATTTTTGACTCCAATTTCATAGATTGATAAAAGGAATTTATTTGTCTAATGTTGGGAATAATGGATATTCATGAGTAATATTCTTTTTCTTTTCAAGTTAAAAATTATTTAATACATATTTTTTTCAAATATATGCAGGGTTACCAAGAATTCTAAGAAAAATTATGGAGGGAACGATTGCAGATGTCATATCCAAGTAGTTTTATTAAGCATGCATACTGTTTTTATTTTTAAGACATGAACTTGTTCATTTCATAGTTTCATAAAGGTTTTATGATTTTGTTTTCAATTTACTAGTTTTATCTTTTAATTATATTATGAAAATGTTGGTTACTTTGTAATTTGATTGGTTTCAACATAATTTTTTAGAGTAAAGAGCATAAAATATTTAAAATCTTTTAGCCTAAATAATCATCAACTTCCTATTATTCAACTGCAAATAGGTGCTTGATTAAAAAAAAATTGAATATTTTTATTACCCAAAACAGAACAGGGAAGCTTTAATACAAAGTTAACAGCTGCAATATCAACAAATAAATGAATATAAAAGAAAAAAAAATATTTTGAATAGTCTTTCACAAAGTTCTCATTTATAGATCCCTATTGACTAAGTCACAAGAAATCCCAATGACATTTGCTAGTCTTTGCCTAATATTCTTTGCAACTGATCTTGATGGAGTAGCATCTGTAAAACTGATTTTGCCATAAATTCTGTAAGGTATACTTGTGGCAGTTTTATTTTCCCTGGTGCTCAGCCCTATCCTCATCGTAACTTCTTTAAAAAAATTGCTATCTTTGATACCTATTTTGGGAAGCTTAGCGCTGGCAGCAATGCTTATATAATGGTGGATTCAATAAACAAAAATGGCATGTGTACCCTGAATCTACAGAATCAGTTATCACCAGTGGCCCTATTTACACTATAGAGATGTGCTTGACTGGTTTGGATAGGGAAATGGCTTTAGTTTTCTACAAAGACCAATCAGGCTTGGCAGTTCTGATGACCATTAAATCTGGCATAAGAAAGATCTTTTCAGATTCTAAGATATGTGATTTTGAGTTTGATCCTTGTGGTTATTCAATTAATGTAATTGAAAGGGTTGCAATTTTTACCATTCATGTTACACCAGAAGATGGGTTTACTTATGCAAGCTTTGAAGCTGTGGCTATGATCTGAAAAGTTTGAATCTGAAGCTGTTGGTGAACAGAGATAGTATTCCATATAGATTCAACAGAGATAGTATATGACAGATATAAAATAATGTATAACAGAGAGGTTTTAACCAGATATCATCACTTCAGCAGTAATGTTAACCATGAAGGAACACTATCCTACCTACCAAGCATAAAGCAATGGAGTTTTTTCCTACACTAAAATAGAATAAAATCTTTATTCTTTAATAAAAGCATTTTTAATCTTATTACCTTAATAAAGGTATTTTATGACACATAACCATTTTGATTTTTTTTTTTTTCATTGTCACTGTTGCTCATATCTTTCTATAACAAAAATGAAAATCTTTTACAAAAAATGAAAATTAAAAAAAAAACTTTAAAACTCATATCTTTTTTAACGGTGTTAATTCCCTCATTGAGAATAAGCTTGTTTTCTATTTAGAAAAGAAACTTAAAAGAAACTCTACAAATTTTGATGAGGTTATAATTTGAAGTTGAACTATAGAGCAAATAAGGGTACAAAATATTAAAAAAGTATTTGATACAATAATACAATAAAAAAATGTTGAAACTAAATTTTATTTAAAATGAGTAGCATGAATGTAATCTATCCATATATAAGCAAAATTTGAAAACAATGATCTAAACATGAGAGTAATAAAGTAGAACGTCTACCTGCCAGTCTTCTCAAGAACTGCATAGCGATTCGACCGACAGCCATTAGCTGACTCAACAATCCCATCATAAAATCTTTGAAGTTCTTTTGAACTGCCTACCTGCAACAATACTGTCATTATGTCAGAACAATTTCACAACCTCAGACCTTAAAATTGCCCAACATAATGCCAGTAGAACCCACTTAATCACAAAATTTTCATATAGTCACAAAGCAAATCAAGTGAAATTTCCATTCAATTTTTAGCATGTGTACATAATTTCATGAATGTGAAGCTGTATTCAAAGTTGTGCATTGCTTTCGGTTAATGAAAGATCGATTCACACAAACAACATTTAAAATAACATCAATTATAATACCCTTTTTTGATAAAAAGAAAGGCTACCCCGTCAAATCATCCCCTAAAGCAGATCTTTTTCAATCCCATGTTCTAATAATAGAGTCGAGCCTCAAACAACATATGCTTGAGTATGCATTGGAAATTCTTACAAATTAATTGATTTTTTAAAAATGGCATAATGGAAATAAAAGCAAATATACCAAAAAAATATATAATAATGAGTCAGAGTCAAAGTAAGAGTAATACCAATTATGGAGGATGATTCCCCATTCGGTTTGAACTCACCTGGATGACACTTCCAATATTTCGCTTGGTTACACAGAAACTGCTGCAATTGGAACGTATTTCGCCAGAGTCCAAAAATAAGATTAGGTAATGAGATCTGACAGAAAATATCCAGAAATGGGTGTATAATTAACTCACAAAAATGGCCGGTCAAAGAAGGGCTTGCTAGAACTATCAAGAAAGGCTTAAAGCAGAGCTTTCTCACTGACTCAGGAAAGACTCAATCATCAGAAATGGTTCGATGAGAGCTTTAATCGAAAAAAAACTTACTTATTTTACTCGTATACAAGAAGCCCCATTCTGTAGTCTGGATTTGCCTTGCCTACTAGAACTATACTCTTTTGAGTACCACCCATCTCTCTTCCCAAAACTCAATTTCCCCAAACTCGACCACTATTGCCTCTACCACCACTGTAATTTGAACCTCCAAACTTGGACAAGTCGCACTTTTCTTCTTTCAAAAATTGAAAAAACTCTCTTGCAACAGAAGGTTGTAATGAGTTTTCATCTGATTCAATCTCACGAAAAAAGCTAGTAAGGAGACACCAAAGGTTCGTTCTTGACATCAGCTTCTTGAAAGGTCGAATAATTGAGCGATCAGGGTTTAAAGTTTTGTTTTAATTTATTTATTTTTGACATATTTTTATTATTGACGTAAAATTTTTTTCATTTAATAAAAAATGACATGAAAATAATTCGAATTAAATAATCTTATTTAAAAAAATAAATTTAAAATAACTCTGATTAAAAATAAAGATTTCGAAGGACAAACCGACAAGGTGGCTCAAAATTCTATGCTGCTTACGTAACTACATGCACTAATGCCAAACCCATTGTTCATTTTCTCCACGTTCCTCCTTTTCATTGGCTGCACCATCAATCTTCCTGCTCCTTTGGCTCCTCCTTTTGCATTTAAAGCCTCGAACGTTTAGCTTTTTTACACGTCATATGTAGGTTTTTTTTTTTTTCAATACAAAACGCAACCGCTAAAAGAGGTTTGTCATTGGAAGAAACACTGAGCTCACCGGAAAGTGACGTCACCAGCATGAGTTTTGAGGACACGAAGCTGACTTTAGGACTTGCTAGGAGTGGACGGTCTTCCGCTGTTAAGTGCTCTGCAAAACCGGGGTTCGTTGAGACCGTTGATTTTAACCTTGGGAAGTGTAGCAGCAGACCACGTGGTCGTGGTGACACTCATGTTAATAAATCCAGTGCCGGAAAAACACCTCCTGCCAAGTAAGGCTGGCGACTTCCTTTTTCTTAAACTGCTTTTATTTGCTATATTAAATGGTATCAACTTTTCAGTTTTTGACATATTACTGACTAGTATTGATATTAGCTTTAGAGAAAAAAATTAAAAATAATTATGTATATATATATATTTGTTAATTTTAAAGATAATAAGATGATTTAATATAAAAAAAATAAAAATAATAAAATTTAAAATTTTAATAAAAATCATATATAAATTTAACAAAATTAAAATGTCTTTTATATTTGATGTATCAATTTAAATTATCATATAGTAATTTTTATATTTTATATATATTTGATATAAAATAGATAAATATAAATATATAAATTATTAGATATATATGTATATTTTTTATGTGTATATAACATTAATTTTTTTTTATTTCTCGAAAACAGATAGAATTAAACTTGTGAAGCTTAAATCACAAGCATTAAAAAGAAAAAGAACATATAATCTTTATGATTGATTTGTGTAATATATTATATGGCTTTGAAGGCACAAGTTGTTGGTTGGCCACCGGTGAGATCATCTAGAAAGAAGGCTACAAATGAGAGCTGTAAGTATGTGAAAGTGGCCGTGGATGGAGCACCATATCTTCGCAAAGTAAACTTAGAAGGTTACTCTAATTACCAAGAGCTGATGAAAGATTTATTACAGAATTTGTTTACCTGCTTCACCATCCGTGAGTATTCGTCCATTAACGTAAAAATATTTTCAAAATATCTTTGCATTAAATGCAGCAATTTATAGAAATATAATAATTTTAAATGCCTACAACCAATCAATGCATTAATCTAGTTAAAAGTGCTAATTAAAAAAAATTAACAGAAATTTAAATTTCTATGATTTTTTTATTCTCGTATTATGGTTTTTTTTATATATAAAATAATATTTATTTACAAAATTCATTTTCAAAAACACTAACTAAACAAGTTTCTTTGATACATTAATCTTTAGCATTTGTCTAATTATTATAGATACCCAATTTGATTTAGGTTCGGATCAATTGAATATGATCCAAATAGGTAAGATGGGTTCATTTTATTTATTTATTTATTTATATTATTTTTATTTGTTTTTTTCGTTTATTATTTATTTTTATTATTTACTATTATTTATATTACTATTATTTTTTGATTGATTTTATCTTTTCTTGATTAATTAGGAGATAATGATTAGATTAATTAAAAACAATAAAAAAAAAGTGATGAGAGTAGATTTGGACTTGAATTTGGGGGCTGATAGAGTTGAGATTGGATTCAAAGTTTAAATTTCAATCTAAGATGTAATTGAGATTGATTAGAAACTCTTTTGATCAATCCCTATAAATAGATATTGAAACATACAGGAAGAACATAGAAAAAAAAGAAAGAAGAAAACAGAAGCAAAAAAAACTCAAAGGTGTTAGTAGCGATCGTGGAAGCAGTTTATGAATTTTTTTCAAATTTTTTGGTTTTTTTTTTTGAAAATTTTCTAAAAAATTTCTAGAATCCGATCAAATTTTCGATGACTTTTTCGACGAAACTTAGATTTTTTGACGTGTTTTTTCAGATTTCGGTGTGATTTTTTAGAATTTAGTGAAAATTCAACCGGATTCTGAGTTTTTGTTCTAGAGAGATGGGGGAGAAAATGGGAGAAAAGAGAGAGAAAGGAAGAAAAATCTGAAGGAAGATCGGGTTTCAGCCTTTTATATCCCTGCAAAACGACGTCGTTTCAGAGTTAATAATCCCAGGATCCGCGCGTTTTCCATTCGGGCGACCCGACCCATCGCACTGACCCGCTTCAACCCGCTTCGTAGACTCTGCTGCTGAGTCAAACGAGCAAAGCCGATTGTCCTCGAGCCACGTTTTGAGCCGTGGTTTCTATCTCAAGCCAAGCCGTTCACAGCCACAAGCCGAGCCATTTTTGTTTTTTTGGAATTTTTAATTTTTAATTTTTTTAATTATTTTTTTATTATGTGTTTAGTTATTTTATGAGTATTTTTGCATGATTTAATTTTATAAAAAATAAAATAATAAAAATAAATATTTTGGGAATAAATATTAATTATCCAATGATGAAATTTATAGAAATTTCAAATGATAAATTTTTATAAAATTCATAGGTGAAAATTTTTGTCTAAATGTGTCTCAAATGGTGAAATAATTTAGAAAAAGTTTCAATACCAATAATTAATATTTATCTTCAAACAAAAAAATATAAAATATAAAAATTTTGGAATTAAATACAAATTATTGAAGGATGAGATTTTTAGAAATTTCAAATGGTAAATTTTTTAAGAATTTTTTAGGTGAAATTTTTTTCTAAATTTGTCTCAAATAGTACAATAATTTAGATGAAAGTTTCAATAAAAGTAATTGTATTCTTTTTCCAAACAAAAAATTTTGGTTGAAAATATATGATAATTATCCAAGGATGAGATTTTTAGAAATTTCAAATGGTAAATTTTTAATAAATCTTTAGGTGAAAATTTTTCTCTAAATTTGACCCAAATTGTGAAATAATTTAGATAAAATTTTAATAAAAATAATTGTTATATTATTTTCTTTTCAAGAAAAAAATTTTCTAAATAGGCCTAAATGGTGAAAATTTTAGAAATTAAAAAAAAAAATTTCTAATTTGGCCCAAACGGTGGAATAATTAAAATAAATAAACATTTTTTTTTACAACGAAGCATCTTTAAGATATCAAATGAGATGCTTGAATACTTATTTTCAACAAAAAAATGGTAATGATAATAAAAAATAAATAAACATTTTTTTTTACAACGAAGCATCTTTAAGATATCAAATGAGATGCTTGAATACTCTTGAAGTGAGAAAATATTTTTTAAGAGTTTTACCAAATTGATGGAGAATCTTATAAATTATTTTTAATATTTAACATTAAATATTAAAACCATTAGACTTAAGATCATATAATAAATTCAAAATAATATGGTACCGTCCTTTGGATAGGCATGTGGGGGTGCTATAATTGCTCCATATGTAATCGAATTTTCAAACCTTGTTCTAGTTAGTAGATCCAAACTTATTCTTTTATGGACTCTTAGTCAAGCTTAGGAGATTCTTAAGAAGATAAATTTCTTAGGTGATCAATCACACCTAGATAAAAAAAATTAATAGTGACTCCATTCATTTGTTAAGTCTAGTTATAGATTTATGAAACTATATGTTATGACAATTATAATTAAAGATTAATGAAATAATTATATTAGTAGGTCTTAAGTAATGGTGGGTTTGAAATCGTTTATAGGTAACTCTAACAGGGAGGAAAGTGTGGTGAAGGGAATGGAGTATGTACCAACATATGAAGACAAAGATGGTGACTGGATGTTAGTTGGAGATGTTCCTTGGAAGTAAGTTTAAATATTAATAACAATATTTACTACTATTTTGTTTATTGTACTTTGATGGTGCAACATGCACTTAACTTCAGATATTTCTGTCTCTTTATTGTTTGCAGCTTAATTATAATTTGAAAATATTCCCCATATTTATTATCATTTTGATCTTATTTTTGCTTACTCTCCGAATCTTTATTAATGCTGCTTAATAATTAATTGATGTTAACTATTCTATAATTCCCATGTGCACTAGGGGACCTCATATGATATGTTAAATTGGATTCGAATTTGGGTATTATACTTGTTAGTTCATGCAGTTATTTGTAAGAGATGATATATAATATATTTAGAATTCAAATATTCATTGTGACATACATTATAAAAAAAATGGGTTCATTAATTTTTTTAGTCCGACCAAAATTATTTCATGAAAATGGCATCTAAGTACAACTTTGGTGGTTGGTTGTTGTCATGATTCAATTTAGGAAATTCCTAATAATTTTCATTATAAGAGGATGTTCATAGAATCTTGCAAGCGTATCCGGTTGGTGAAAAGCTCAGAGGCTGCAGGCTTAACCTTAGGTAATATAAACATGATTTAATCCTCACTTTTGTAATCTTCATCTTCATTAACAATACTTTTCTTTTTTTCTTTTGGTAACTGAAACTTTTTATTGAAACTTTGTATTGATTAATTGATGCAGTATCAAAGGCTTCTTCTTCTAATCCAAAATGCTGGAGCCCAAGTTGAGAATCAGATAAATCAGTTTTTGTTTCTTTTTTTTTTTTTAAAGAAATATTATAGTCCTTACAAAGGAAAAATAATATGACTCGAAATCAAGACCTCTATATCATCATAAAACTTATTTAGTCACTAAACCAAGAAACGAAAGACAGATGTTGTTTCTTTGAATGTACGAGGAGCATGAATGCATTTATTCAGAGGAAACATCTTTTTAGTTTTTTCATATTCCTTTAGCATCTGCCTTTCTTTTAACTTGGGTGAAACCCAGTTGTAATTATGTTAGATTCCCAACAATAAATCTGTTTTTTATGAACAGAGAGCAAGAATTTCAAGATTCTTATAAAATGGAATTTAATGATAGCAAAGCAATTGACAACCCAACTTGTTTAATTTGCTTCACTTCCAAAAGAGTTGTTCAAAATAAAGAGATCAATGAGATGTTGAATTTTTTGTACTGTTTACATAAGTATCACTTTTTTTTTGGCCAAACACACTATTATCACTTTGAAGTAAAACTCTTGTTTGTTTGTTTTATAGTGACAATGCTTACTGCCCCACTTCAATGGCTTGTTCTTTTTCCTTTTTTTCCGAAGAGTAAAGCTTACGGAATAGACACTGTCATTTTTCTAGGTGACATCCTCATTTCCTTTTGTACTCCAACAGATAATGATGTACTTACTGCTATTATGATTGTACATTGTTCAGCTTCGAGTCATTATATATTCGAGTTAATTAATATTTGAATCGGGTAAATTCAGTTTATCATTATTATCTTATTTGTAGGTTTGGAGTAATATTCAATAACATCTCATTAAGTCTTATAACCCATATTCGGAGGTCAATTACATGAAAACTTAAATAAAAAAATTAAATTAAATTGTAGTTTGAATTTTTTTGCATTATTAATTTTTATCAACAATCATTTTTTCATATAATTTTTTAACTATCAAATCATTTTTTATTACTTATATTCATATTTTTCATAATCTACCTCTAAATGTTTTGATTTTTTTTATATCTAAAAACTTAATTCTTTTAATCAATGCACAGTTAAGCTTATGTTTCACATATCCAAACCATAACAAATGACCCTTTTTAATCTTTTTTTCGATTCGGACTACCCCTAATTTTTTTGAATCTTTTCATTTATGATTTTATCTCTTATAGTTTTATCACACATCCATTTAAGTATCATCATCTCTACTACGTTTATTTTTTTCTCATATTATTTTTTAATAACTCAACACTCAATTTCATATAGTAGTGTAGGCATTACAGTTGTTCTATACAATTTTACTTTTAACTTCAAAGCATATTACGATCACACAAAACACCTGAAACATTTCATCACTTTGCCTATCCTATTTGAATTTTATGTTTGACATCTACTTCTATCTTAATATCACTTTGAATAATTGATCCCCAAATATCGAAATTGGCTATTCTTTGATACTCATAACTATTCAACTTAATCACATTAGTACTCACTTTCTTGTGACTACTAAACATACATTCATTTATTCAGTTAGATCTATTCAATTTAAAACTTTGAGACTCTAATGTATTCTTTTATAATTTTAATTTCGTATTAAAGATATCACAAGTTTCAACAATTAAAATTATATTATTGACAAATAACATAAACTATGACATTTTATCTTACTAGTGAGTTCATCAATAACTAATGTAAAATGAAAAAAACTTAATAAAAAAATTATTTGTCATGCCCTCAAGCATCCTTATATTCGTTATCAATCCTTTAGACAATGTTACCGATAAGCACGTAGAGTTTGACAATTTTTTATCATGAGAAATTTGGGAGGAAAGATCAATTAAGAAAAACTATTATTGTTTTTCAAATAATTGCTATCATTAGAAAAATAAATTGTTATTATACGTTTATTTTATTTGTGAAAGTAGGAGGACAAATATGTAAGTTGATGAGGTACAATCTACCTTCCTAGGATTCCATGGTCTGGCGAAGGCAACATTATTATGTCGTTGAAGCGCAAAAACTCTGTCGACTCTATTATTGTAACAAAGCCTAATGTGTTCAGCGGCAGCCTAAAAGAACAAAAAAAAAAAAAAACCATTAAAATCGAAAGGTGGTAAGTTCAATTATATCATAAAAACAATTTTGCATCTCATTATTGCATGATTGAAAGTAATTCTTACTAAATTCCTTTCATTAGCTAAAGAAAATCTATATTACTTTCCCTTAGCCCCTCCAAAAAATAATAAAAACTTGAAAAGGTGCCATTAAATGATGAGTGGCGATCAAAGTTTCCAAAGTTTTACCCAAGAGATCAATTGAAAAAAATAGAAACAAGTACTCAAAAGAGAAAAAAATAGAAACAAGTACTCAAAAGAGATGACAAACTTAATCATTAATTATTATTATACTAATAATAATTCCCTTGTTAAAAAGAAAAAGGAAAATTTTTTACCATATGAATGTCGTTGGTTGGATGACTAGTGCCTGCAATTTTCTCAGAAAATGCCACACCTATCATTCTCTTCAATCAAGGAACCCAACTGTTCATCTTTCATGGAGATCCAACACCAGCAACCTACTCTATCTTTATCACTTTCAAACTCAAACTCAAACTCAAACTCAAACCCATTTTCTTCTCTGACTCTGAAACTAATGAAAAAGCAAAATGCTGTCTTTATCTGAAGTCTAAACCATTTTGTGAGTTTTTCTCTTTCACTTCTTTCTTTGTTAAAACCTTCTTGTTTTTTTCTTTTTCTTTCTCTTCCAACTTAATCTTATCTTTGACAGCTCAACAAATACAGGTTTTTTCTCTTTTCTTTTTATGTCTTTATTTTTGGCTTAACTGCATGATTGGTTTACTTGTTGGTCCTTGAGGGTCAAAATATTTAGCTAAATTTATGTTTAATGATGACATTTTGTGTTGGTACTTTCTACCTTGTTTTAGTTCATAGTTTTGTCAGTTACAAAGTTGTAATTTTTGATAAATGAGATCTGGGTTTCTATTCATTTGTCATAAGCTTGTGAGTTGGTGTTAGATCATTGGTGATTTACTCTCTGGTTCACTTTATTTTACCAGATCAGAAGTTCATATGGCTATCCTGTTATGAAACAAAATTCTATATCGTCTTTTACAATTTATCAACAATATTGCTGCTGTGAGGCCCCTGTTTCTTTCTAAAGTTTATGACTTTCTTTCTGAGGAACTTAGTTTTCAAGTTGTATGGCATCAAAGTGAGAGCTTTAGCTTGATTTATTTGCTGTCTTTGAAGAATGATGCTGGTGGCTGTTGTGACACTGTAATTTGGGGTAATTGCTTTACTGAATTTTCTTCATGTTTTCATTTTTGTCATCAGTTTCTGTGGATAAAAGCTAAATCCTAGTCTCTGATAATTATTACATACTCTAGCTTAGATTCCTATAGATTGGAAACTTTCAAAGCTTACACCTGTAAAGAAATGTTGTTGCAAAACTAGTCACTTTTTAAAATTTAGTACTCCTAAAAGCAAAAATGTATCTAATTTTACCAGAAGGAATAGTTTAATTTTAAGCTTTTTTTTTTTTTTTAAATCCAAACATATAAGTATCTGGCTGTCTTTGGCATGATAATACCTGGAATTAAGGATAGATGCCTCTTTTTAATGACATTGTGAATTTTCCTCAATTTTATTTGCTGCATTGAATATTATGCTTGTTGGTATTTCACTTTGATCCTATGAATATATTTTTCAATCAGAATTATAGCCTGTTATGAATCTTAGCATGATTTCTCTTGCTGACTACTAAATCAATATGGTTGAAATGTTACAAGGGAATCCTTTGCTTGGTAAATTATTATTATGACACAAAATTCTTTTTGTTCTTAATTTTTTTCTAGCATATTGATGCCATCCCTATTTCACTTACAAATTGAGTCACTGTAAGTCTGTAACTATTGTAATGTGATTCAGGCAGTTTGAGTTGCAGGAAGTCGCTTTGTTGCCATCATGCTCAAACAAATTCTAAGCAAACTTCAACGGAAGTTGCAAAAATCTGACTCATTAGATTCTGCTGGAATTGATTCTGGTAACCATACTTCTAACTCAGGCAACGGAGTTCAATGTACAAATATTGGGAATAGTATATCAAGTCGACTAAGTGTTGTTAAAAAGGTGTCCTCAGCTGTTTTTCCTGCTAGCATCATGGCTGGAGTGGAGGCTGTAGAGCCGAATCTATCTTTCAAGGATGTTTCAAATCCACAGAAGCAGAACCTGTTTATCACTAAATTGAACCTGTGCTGTGAGGTTTCTGATTTCAGTGATCCAGACAAAACTACTGCTGAGCAAGATCTCAAACGTCAAACATTGATAGAGGTTGTGGATTTTGTTTCTTCGGGGTCTGCGAAATTCAACGAACCAGCAATTGCTGCAATGAGTAAAATGTGTGCCATTAACCTGTTCAGAGTTTTTCCACCTAAATATCGCTCTAATAGCACTAGTGAAGCAGAAGATGAAGAACCAATGTTTGATCCCGGCTGGCCCAATTTGCAACTTGTATATGATCTACTTCTTCAGTTTATCAGCTATAGTTCTCTTGAGTCAAAGGTGGCTAAAAAGTATGTAGATCATTCTTTTATTTTGAGATTACTTGACCTCTTTGAGTCTGAGGATCCCCGGGAAAGAGACTGTTTGAAAACAATTCTGCATGGGATTTATGGGAAATTCATGGTGCACAGGCCCTTTGTGAGAAAAGCTGTTAGCAATATCATCTATCGTTTCGTTTTTGAAACCGAAAGGCATAATGGTATTGCTGAGCTCTTGGAGATTTTTGGAAGTATTATTAGTGGGTTTGCTATACCATTGAAGGAGGAGCACAAAATGTTTTTGTGGAAAGCCCTTATTCCTCTACACAAACCAAAATCAGTGGGTCTCTATCATCAGCAATTAACATACTGTGTTGTACAGTTTATAGAAAAGGATCCAAAGTTAGCTAATAGCGTGATTAAGGGGCTGTTAAAGTACTGGCCAGTTACAAATAGCCAGAAGGAGTTGATGTATATAAGTGAGTTAGAAGAGATTTTGGAGATGACTAGCATGGCTGAGTTCCAAAAGATAATGGTTCCAGTGTTTCGGCGTATTGCATGCTGCTTAAACAGCTTCCATTACCAGGTAAATTTTCCTCATCCAATCACTATATATGAGAAAAATGTTAACGTTCATGTGGCTGTGTTCTTATGCTAACTGATTGATGATACCTCCACCCCTTGCTGGAGTGCTATATATGCTCTTTAAGGGAAAGAGGCAAATTGGTTTACAGACACATGAAATTTCCATATACTGAACTGTATGGTAGTTCAATTTTAGTAACAGAAATTTGATGAAATTCGATGCATTTTGTTGGTGTTAGTATTTCTCTTTGCATATTCGATCTATATTCACTAGACCAATTAATTGAATGGCAATGGCTGTCATGCAGCCAAATGGCAATATGAAATTGTTTTCACCTTTTTCTTTCCACTTTTTCAGGTGGCTGAACGAGCCCACTTGCTATGGAACAATGAGCATATCCTTAATCTTATTACGCATAATCGCCAGGTGATATTTCCTCTTGTCTTTCCTGCCCTTGAGCGGAATTCCCAGGGTCATTGGAACCAAGCTGTGCTTCACCTGACACAAAACATAAGAAAGATGTTGTGTCAGATGGATGAAGAGCTTGTGCTTGCCTGCCAGCGTAAGTTGGAGGAGGAAAACTCCCAATTGAGTGAGGCAGCTGAGAAGAGGAAACTAACATGGGAACACCTGGAAACTGCTGCCCGTTTCCAACCTGCAGCTGATAACATCATACCTCCTTTAAAACCAGCCACATGCGCTGTTGCCTGTTAATTACTCGAGTAACCCTGTTGGGAAAAAGAAAAAAAAAATGCATATATGTAAATCAGCTGCTCTGATTGCAGTGTTGGACCTTCCGGAATTAGGCCTAGTTTGTGATGCTAAAATTGCTGTACTGAAATGATTAGTGATGCTACTGCCTCAAAAAATTTATAGGCACTGAGTTGTTGTGTTGCAAGTATATTTATCTATCATGGGCTTCTTTTATCTGTCCGTATTAGACGAGAAAATTTAAAACATTCACGGATATGAAAAAAAGACAAAAAGTGACGAGTTAAAATTTTAATAAAATTATAAGTTTAAAAAAATAAAAAATGTATTTTATATTTTTCATGTTAATATAAATTATAAAATATGATGTAAATCATAAATTATTAGCGTTTTATTATACGTTCATATTTTGTTAATACATTATAGGCATGGTCGATGCTTTCATACGAAAATAACTTTCATTATAGCTATGGATGATGCTTCCATACAAAAATATCTTTCAGCGATGAGACTTCATACAAAAATGCCTGAATTTACTGCTAGTGGAACAACACGCCCAACAAAAAGCTGGGTCATGTACTTTGGTCTGTTTATTGGGCCCAATCAATGGGGTGAAGTTCTTTCGGTTTGTTCTTTAAGCCTGAATAGAACAAAATATTTTTCTAGAGGATTTAAAGCCAATGTGAACGCGGAAGTGGGAGCTAAAAATTTGGACCACACCATTGCTAAAAACTATCTTGCAGTTCAGGCCTGAGGATTTGTGGACCACCATGGATGTAAACCACGGATTCCAACGACTCACATCAATTTCACATTTTTATAGTATTTGAAACTGTAGAGATTGAAATTTGGTGAACTTTTTATTATTAACATTTTAAATTTTCATATTTAGGTTTGGCATTTTTTCTTTCTTTCAAAGCCACATGACCATCAGTTATTGATTCCTTCACAAAATTATTCATGTTAGTGAAAAAATCATAAGTATTTTAAAAAACTTAATCATTATTTCTTATTAATATTATTAAATCCAGACTAAAAAAACAATTGTAATCCCCCCTCCCTCCCCAAGCCCATCCTCCTTTCCCTCGGCTGTCTGCTCTTCCTTGGTTCAAAAATAGACAAATAAAGCTGATTATTGAGTTGGGTCGAAGCTGTTTATAAACCAATTTGTCATTTGTGGTCGCTAGCAACTGCAGCCTGCTGGTATCACCACTCAGGTACTCATCAGCCACTACTATGTGTCTTTGTAATGCACAGATTGCACGCTTGTACTAATTATTATTATGATGGAAGAGAAGAATATCAGCCCAACCACAAGTCCACAGCTACCCAATTAACCAATCATCATACAGAAATATGGAAACCCAAAAGTGAGCTAGGTTTCTTTTTTTTTTTTTTGAGCAAAATTGTAGTATCCAAAAGCAAATCAAGCATATCCCCTTGTCTATATGCAGGATAAATCTCTATAAAAACCTACCATATCAGGCTTTCTTCTATGCAGAAATCTTCTCCTTAGCTTCTCTTTCTGTACATTTTTCAGACACATTTTCTTGGAGAGAACTCAAACAATGTCACTCTGGCAACATATTCGGAGCCGCCATCAGGAAAAAGGCGTCATTTACGCTATGTATATATAAATATTAAATAAATACTACTAATTTTTTTTAGCAATGAAGATTTTTAATTGTTTTCTATTCTTTTTTTTGGAATGCAGCTTGTTTACATGTTGTTGCTGTTTCTGCTGCTACGAGACTCTAGAGTTTATCTTGGACCATGGGACGCGTTTCCTGCCTCTCCTTTGAGCCAATGTTTTCCATTCCATCACTCGTTTCTTGTTTCTGACAAGATCAGTACCTGATCTTTTTGTTATCTAATTAATAAATATGAGTGTAGCAATCCAACAATAATTTAGTTTATTTTGATGGTAAAAGAGTAGTCGGCTTAAGATAAGACGTGTTTCCACACGCCTTAAGTTTGATTTTCTCAAGTACCGAATGTTATTCGATTTGTCTTCTTGATAATGTAAGAATTCGGAGTTTATTCATATATTAACTGACAGTTTATCATAAAAGAAAGCTGATAATGTCAGTTTGATTACAGTTTTTGTTTGGTTTTCCTGTATGTTGGACAGGTTGTGTCACTTTTGCATGTGTAAACCTTAAACCAACTGATTCCAATGCGTGATCTAGATGTGGTGACTTCAGTCACAACTCTGCTTCTCTTCCATCTTCTAAATGGTTTTGTCTTCTAAATCCATAACCAAAGGATTTTTATGAAGTCCATATATACTCTGTTATACCAACTTCACAAGTCACGAAGAAACTAAACATTCAGGATTACAGCAAGCAAATATGAAGCAACAATCTTGAGATGAGACCTGATTAATTCCCATACATAAATATGGGTTTAGAATATGTACAGGCATGCAAATGAATTTGAAGCCAGCAATTTGATCAGCAGAACTGCGAGAATATTGTTATATTGACTTATTATCTCAAGAATTATGCTAAGACCTGAAACCTTAATTCATTATCCAGCTATTCGGTACGAAGTTTTCCAACAAATGACAGATCTTGACATATAATTTTGAAGGAATAAAAAATAATATATAATATACTTTATTTTATTTTTCTTAAGATATATTTTATCATATTTATTAATATATATGTGTGTGCAAACAATATGCAAATAAAAATATGATGAACTCATAAAATTATAAAACAAAAATATTACTATATCAACATTATACTTTTGATAATAACATGATTTACAATTAATGATAGAATTATTAATTATACGAGATTTTAGTAAATTATAAGAAAATTTTTCGATTCCTTTGATAATTTAAAATTGAAATAAAAAGAAGTATGAATAAATCAATCATTAACTATTTTATCAAAATAAAAAAAAAACTAAATATATTTTTAAAAGAATGAAGATAAATTTTTGAGATTGAAAGTTAATTATGATTAAATTATCTTTCGGTAAAGTAATTTCAATATGATTTTTTTTGTTAAAAAAATTACAACATGTGATAAAAATTTAAAGTAAAAATAAAAGTGAAAATTACATGGAAAGAAAGAATTGTAGTAATCTAAATCTTCTCAACTTCGACCTCCCTTTATCAAGAAAAAGAAAAAAAAAAAACACATTTGGTATATTTGGTTGAAAACTTGAATTTTATTGAAAAAATTAAAAAATTAATTTAACTTTCGTTAAATTAATCTGATTGTGATTTAAAATGTAATAAATCTCGTTAGCAATCTCAGTGGTGTTGGGGTTTCCAACAACCATGTAAATGGTCAGGAATTCATGATGTTGTAACTTGTAAGCACATTTTCTAGTTTCATAATCATGGCACCCTAAAAGCTCTTTGGTGCAGAACCCGCGACACTTTCTAACTAATAGTCCCATAACCTTTAAAAAAAAAAGAAAATTCCATTAACTCACCTAAGCTTCAAACCATGCAAGACAAATTTGTCAATGATGACGGAAAAGGTTGGAATGAAATGCATGTGATCCCAGTATTATGTAATAAATATTATTGATAATATATTGGAAAGATATAGATATAATTTCCGTCTGTTTCCTGCAATGTCCCAGTCCAGGAATGATCAAATTCAAACTAAATTATCGTTTTGCAGGGATTAATAAACCAGATAGAGCATTGCTCAGATGAGAACTTCCCTTAGAAGTTTCCTCGTGAGTCTTCTTGTGCATCTTTTTGCATCGTTAAGTACTTAAGTTTTGCGTTAGACACTAAAATCTGAACCACTTTCAGACACCAATTAAGATAGATAATAATGTATGTATAACGGATCGAGACTTAAGCTTCGAATTTACGCGATTTTGGAATTCGGGCATTCACTCTTCCGGTGTCATGGATCAACTTTCCTATCATGGTTCACACCCTTGTGAGATATTGTCCGCTCTGATCCTTCTTGGCCTCACGGTTTTGTAGGAGCCTTCTTGTCACGGTTCACACTTTTGTGAGGTAATGTCGCTCTGGCCCCATTGACCTCACGGTTTTGTCCTACAAAAGATACGGTTTTGTAGGAGCCTTCCTGTCACGGTTCACACCTTTGTGAGGTATTGTCCGCTCTGACCCCCATTGACCTCACGATTTTATCATACAAAAAGTGCCTCACAAGAAAGAGGTGGTGTGAACCCTTTTATACCCCAGTGACCCTCCTATTATGTTCGATGTGAGATTCGTGACTCTTCCTTAGGTCCGTGACATTCTTCTCTAGGGATTCACTCTTCCGGTGTCATGGATCAGCCTTCCTGTCACAGTTCACACCCTTGTGAGGTATTGTCCACTTTGGTCCCTCTTGGCCTCACGGTTTTGTAGAAGCTTTCCTATCACGGTTTACACCTTTGTGAGGTATTGTCCGCTTTGACCCCTATTGGCCTCACGATTTTATCCTACAAAAGGTGCAATTTTGTAGGAGCCTTCTTGTCACGGTTCACACCTTTGTGAAGTATTGTCCGCTCTAGCCCTCATTGGCCTCACAGTTTTGTCCTACAAAAGGTGCCTCAACAGAAAGAGGTGGTGTGAACCCTTTTATACCCCAGTGACCCTCTTATTATGTTCGATGTGAGATTCAAGACTCTTCCTTAGGTCCGTGACATTCTCCTCCACCTAACTTCGTGACGCTCTTATCATGGAGGCTGGCTACCTTGCCTACCTCCCTCGAGGAGCTTGACGTGGATCGAACGGTTTAAAACTGACTCTGATATCATTTGTCATGGGTTGAGACTTAAGCTTCGAACCTGCACGGCCCGGAACCCGGGCATTCACCCTTCCGATGTCTCGGATCAGCCTTCCTGTCACGGTTCATACCCTTGTAAGGTATTGTCCTCTCTGACCCCCTCTGGCCTCACGGTTTTATCCTACAAAAGGCATCTCACAAGAAAGAGGTGGTATGAACATTTTTATATCTCAGTGACCTTCTTATTATGTTCGATGTGAGATTCATGACTTTTTCTTAGGTCTGTAACATTCTCTTCCACCTAACATCATGACGTCTTCGTCATGGAGGTTGGCCACCATACCTATCTCTCTAGAAGCGCTTGGTGTGGAACGATTTAGGGCTGGCTCTGATACCATTTGTCACAAGTCGAGACTTAAACTTCGAACCCGCGCGGCTCCGAAACTCGGGCATTCACTCTTCCGGTGTCTCGGATCAATCTTCCTGTCACAGTTCACACATTTGTGAGATATTATTCGTTCTGACCCTCTTGACCTTACGATTTTATTTTACAAAAAGTGCCTCAAAAAAAGAAGTATTGTAAACCCTTTTATACTCCAGTAACCCTCCTATTATGTTCGATATGAGATTTAAAACTCTTATTTAGGTCCGTGACATATGTACCTCCTACAAGCTATCAAGTTATGTCATACCATCACCATGTCCGAAGGCGCCACGAGGAAAAGGGCTGTCTTTATGCTTGGTTAGTAGTACAATCGTTTAATGTATAAACATTTGCACAGTACTTTTAATTAACTATTCCAAGTTTCGATTCAAAATTTGTTTTTTCTTTTATCCTCTGTTGGTTGATGCAGTTTGTTTGCTTTGTGTTGCTGCTTCGAAACTTGCGAGTGTTGCCTGGAGTTTCTTTGTTGTTTGATGCCTTAAAATAGGAAGTCCAAGCTAATGTTTTTCATCAAAGTCCTACAGGCTATAGTTACATGCTTTTCTTTCCTTTTCTTATATTAATATTTTTTTTTTCATTTCTCACCGAATGCAAAATTTAATTAATTTGTTTCATATAATTACTTTTAAAAGATATAAAAGCATGACTATTATAAAAAAAAAAAATCTCTTTTTCTATAAAAAATCTACAGTAGTATTTATAAGTAAAATATTTTCATTAATCACCTGTCTATCTATCAGTTTATACACAAGTGCATGAATAAAATATTTCAAAAATATTGACAAGTCATGAATAAAGTAAAAGTTTATCACTTATAAATATAGAGTATATATAAAAATTTGATAATTTCATATAATTTTAAATTATAATTAATTAATTATATTACAATTATAGGTGAAATGTTCTTATTTTTATATTAATTAATGTAGCAACCTGGAATTATTTTCATTCATATGTTAATAGTAGGAAAAGTGAATCCACTTTAAAAAAGTGACAATAATATTCAGCGAGTCATACTAAAAAGATCCCAGTCTTTATGGGAGATTCTGTTCACATCCCAAAAAATTATGCTCTACTTTCAATCACTTTTGCATCCCAAATTCACAATTTAAAAAATATTTTTTACTCGTTACACTCTTAGCCACATTTTTTATTTTTTCTAAATAGCCCTCTCACCTATTTCTCCATTTCCTCTCCATTTTTATTTAACTAGACCTTTAAACCCTAATCCTACCCTAACCTCAAAAATATCTTAAAAACTTCCATCTGAACCCGAAAATCACATATTTTTGAGTTAATTAAGTCATCAAACTTCAATTTAAAGATAAGTCACATGTGATTTTGTTTATTTTTGATAAAATATTGATTAAATTTAAATCTTATATTGAGTTGTTTTTTACATGAAATCATTAATTTCGGATTTACTTTTACGAAAACTTATGAAAATTTTCAGATTTTGCATTTTAAGAAGCTTTTAAAGAAGTTTAGATTTGTATTTTTAAAAATAAAATTTTTTATAAATTTCGAAAATGTAAATCCAAAACTTGTGAAATGCAAATATGAAAGCTTTCACAAACTTCTAGAAATGCAAATGCAAAAGCTTGTAAACCCCAAATCCCATACTCTTCGTCCCATTGGTTTTCTTTCTGCCTTGAGTATTCATTTTTACAATATATTTGATAATAATTGTGGTTTTTATAATTTAGAGTTTGTGATAGATATAGGTTTATAAAAAGAAAGAGAAAAACCGAAGAAAAAGAGAAAAAAAAAAAAAAGAAGAGAAGAGGAAGAAGAAGAAAATGAGTAGAAATGAATGTAAAATTGAAAAGTAATTTATCAAAAATTAATTAATTTTATTTAAAAATATTTTTATAATAAAAAAATTAAAGTGTAGAAAGCAATTGTTTAGGTGCAAATAGAAGCTTCCCATCTCTACTGCAGAAGGAATATTGACCCGCATATTCCCATTGTACCACCAATTAAAGCAGTGACAAGAACCACTTTTTAGTGGTTAACACACTTTTTGTGGGTATTTCTCCGGTGTGCAATTAATTACTGACAACATTTTAGCAACTATGGAATGCGACTAGCATCCTTGGACAAAAAGGCGCAAAATGTGATAAAAAAAAAATTTTAATTTCGCAGGCCTGGCAGAAGATAATATTAACTGGATGAGCTTGGGGGACAATCATGGCCTGGCTATTGCGCCTTGAAAGTGTCGTTTTGTGGGTTGAAGTTGATATATCTGTTCAGCAGTATATCGTTGCCAATGCTAATCAATTCTTTGTCTCGGGCATGATGAATAAAGTGAGATGATAAGAAAGTCCACCCCAAAAGGAAATTAATTCACCAATCATCATCATAAAAAAACAATGCAAATTGGAAAATGGATCAATATAACCTATTGAATTTTATGAATTTTGACCTGTTTTCCCTTTTCTGGGAGGCTGATTGTTCACTTCTATGTTGGTGTTTTATGTTGCTATAAGAGACTTAGCTTCCCTTGGAGAATACTCAAAGTGAATCTTACCTCTCAGTTTTAAGCATATGTTTTGAATTCATACGTAAATTAACTTTATATATAGTTATATTTGAATTATACCTGTTCTATAATTTATAATGTGGTGCAAATGTGTCTATATGTACTAAAGGAGTTCATCATCCTAAAAGAGAAAAGATCCAGAACAGTCATGTCATTTAATCATATAATAATTCATATGCTATGTAGCTGCCTTGGCATTTCTTGTGATTTCTTAATGCCAATACGAATAGTCATAATCATCCCCCCACCCCCCAACCTTTTTCTTGTTTGATAAAAGAGTCAGAATCAGGTGAACTCTATGGTGGAAATGGATGCATGCCATGGATATATATTCACTTATTCAGAGAAATTTTTGCAGAGTTAATCGGTGAACCTTTATTATGACTGCTTAAATAGTATACGGACTCATACAATGTACACACAAGCAACTGAAGTCAGCAATGTGGTCAGTAGTACCAAGACAAGGTTCACAGCATTGTTGTCAAGACAATCTTCTTCACTGTTAGTCCAGGTTTTCTAACAACCTGCAAAGATATTAAAAAAAAATCATGACGCAGTAAACACACCTTATATGGTTCACTTATCATGGCATGATGGGAGCTTGTTTCCATTTGGAAGACCCCCTCCGTTTTAAAGATCTTTGGCATTGTGCTCAATTTACCTTCTTTCGGACAGTGCAGAACCCACTGAATTGAAGGATTGCTCCCAACAGAAAATCTATGATATTTCCTAAAAGTCCTGCCATCACATAAAGGAGTATAACCATAGCTGCTTCATGGTCATTCCATTTGAAAATCTTGTAATGAATACAAGAACAAATGTCAACCCAATGACACTTCCTGCTGCTAGAAGTCCTGTTTTTCTCACACCTCCATTTGTGCCCCTTTGGACAGGCTGACGACCATTTACTATTATATTAGTAAATAAATACTTATAAAACAACAAGAAGCAGAGTCTTTTCCCACTATATCAGGTTGGCTATCAGATTATGCATTTAAGACCATGTCTAAGTGATTAATAATAGCAAATTCCTTCTAATAATTTCTTTAGAATCCAAGTTGACTACGTCAATATGATAATAAAGGTAATAAACATCATAATCATCAACCATTTCTTTTGCAGAGCAACTATAAATCATAGTGAGTAGAATGTTAGGTGGATAGTTGCTTTAATTTGAAGTGGATAGTTGCTGTAATTTGAAAAGGGGGACCCGCAGGTTCATTCTCCAGTATAGAGTTTGAGTTCATCTTTAGAAAAACAAGATATCTGGAAAGTGCTCGCTAAGCTTGAACAGGACATGATAAAATGTAGTGTGACTAGAGAAATTACCATTCAAAACAATAAGTTCATACATCAAATGTGGGAAAAGAATATCCACCTTAAAAGTTGTGATCAACCACGGCTGGTCATCACTAAGAACCCCAATCTCTGAGGACTAAGTGTCACCATTGCAGCAGGAATAGTGACCAATTATACCACCAATTAAGGATGTGATAAGAACTGACTCTTTTGAGTCTAGGCACTTGTCCTCCCATCCAGTCAGGTCCCAAATAATCTCAGACAAAACTGTTGCAATACCACCATTGAATAAAACTTGTATCCTGAAGTGAAGAAATTGGGAATACCCTGTCAAACAAAGTATCAATGATTCAGTATAACCTTGCTACTCTACACGTATGGCAAGTTCTTACCAGGATTATCACTAGATTAAAGTTGAAATCATTCTTCCTCAATATTTCCTCCATTTGTCTCATGAATTAACCACAGAAATTTTCGACTCTGACCCATCAAAATTAGCTCATTTGATTTTTGGCAAATTCTTAAAGTATCACTGTATCAGTATTTCTAAATTTACAAGCCACTAGTCATTTGCTTTTGCTCATAGCATCAAAGCATTAACAATCTTTTAACCCCAAAAAGAAATTTCCACCATAGCATTCACCGTACCATCCTCCCATCAACATCATCAATTCATTGATTGTACACAAATTCAAAACCTTTAACTCTTTCTTTCCTTTTCTTCTTCCCACTTGTCTTTCACAACCAATCAAAATTTTCTCTATTTTTTTATTGCTCAACTGGAATTTGTAAAATAGGCAAAAAAAAAAAAAAAAACCCATTTGATTAAATTAATTCCTCATTTAGAAAAAATGTAGTTTCATGAATAAAAGGAGAGGTATTACTATTAACATAATTACCAGTTTCTTAAAATCAGCATCAACTTGTAGCTTCTTCTCTTCTCCAACTTTGGTAAGCTTCGATGAAGTAAAGAAGAAGACAAGTAGCATTGCCCCAAACCTGAAATTTCCATTACCTGAAGATTTTCTCGACACAACAAACAAAGAAATTAAAAAAAAAAAAGAAACTATTCAATAAAGAAAAAAGAAGGGACCTGTATCCGACAGCAAAGTGAATTATAACGACGATAAATCCGGAAAGAGCTCCCGACAAATCGAGAGACTTTCTTCTGTAGGATCTAATCGCGATTAGGGAAGAGATTAACACCGCGATTAACGATTGGATTAGAGTTTTCTCCATCCGTTTTGGCCCTCTGGTACTGTGGATAATAGATTTTGGCAAGGAGTAAAAAGCTTGGCAAATGGACTGCTGATGTTGCTAATGAAGTTCAAAAGAGTCAAACGTCACGACGTAGTCCCAACTTCACTTAAAACAATAACGAAATTGATTAATTTTACAAAACAGCTTACTATCATGGAAAATTTTTTACATCAGAATCCCTGCTGCGTCAATTTTTTGCTAATTCTTTACTTCTATTTTTTGCGTCAACAAATTATATAAGGAACGAAAATTTTGCATCCATGCCATGGACAACTGCTTTTGTCTTTTTGAGCCAAATGCAAATGGCAGGTTTTTTTTGGTAATAATATAATGAAGATATCTGCAAATTTAACTTGAATTTAATTATTTAAGAAAAATTTAAAATATACTTAATTCATTCAAAATTTTATTTTTAAAACATTTTTACTCAAAAACATATATTTCATAAAATTTTTTAAAATATACTCTTTCACCACAGATACATTCTTTACCTAATCACCGTTCTCTGTGGTTTTCGTTTCATTACTGGCAGGCGGTGGCTGTTAACTAATTCTCCAATAGACACAAAAAAGACGAGCTTTTTGCCAAAGTGGGATAGTTTAAATTCTTTATTCTTTTAATTTATTCTCTATATATTAAAAATATTTCCAAAGATTTAGAAAGTTGAAAGCCATCTAATTTATAAATTTTGTGAGTTTTGAAATATGAGGGATGGTTTATGTTTAACTGTCATTATTTTTTGAGTATAATGGGCTTTAAAGTTTGTGGAATCTTACTATTGTTTATTGAATTTATTTTGAATTTTGTTTGAGATGATTAAGGGTTCAGGATTATCAATACTAACATTTAAGTTCATAATCACTTCAAATGATGTTGTATGAAACATTTTTTAGAGAGCGACAAAGTGAAGCTAATTATTGATCCCAAATGCATTTTTCCTTTATTTCAAATTGTCTAAAGATTATTTTATATTGAAATTGAAAGAGTTACATAAACCAATCCCATAAGACAAAAAAATCCATGTAAAATGCCTAATATAATCCATTTATAGTATTTGATTTTTAATTATGAATTTTAACTTTGATTATATTAATATTTGAAATAATGAATTTTTTAATAAATTAAATAATCTCCTCTATATCTTTAAAAAGATATATATCAAGTGTGAATAGAATTTATAATTGATTTTATATAATAGTTATTGTTATTTACAAAACATAAATAATGAAATTTAAAAAGTTTAAATCTTATCATATCTATAAAAGCTATCCCCATATTCTTAAAAAAAGAACAGCTATTTAATGTCTTTTAAAAGAGATTGAGAGTTATATTTGGAAATAAAAACAAGCAAGGCGGAGATGACAAAGCAAGGAAGAAGGCAGTAGACCAAATTACTCAGCCTTCTCATCACTGCAAAACTATTCTTTCTCTCTTCCATTTTAAGCTTTTGTAGAGCCAAAACTCAAATCCTCTTCATTAGCGAGCTTTCGATATGATCAAAGAAGGAAGTAGTCTCCACTTTGATTGTATATTATAAGGAAGAGGCAGATGAAAGTAGGAAATTGTGCTTTTTTAAGAGATCAGATTTTGAAAACTGCATTTCATTTGTAGCATTTTCACAGTTCCTTTCAAGAAAGGAAAAGGAGGATTAATAGTGCCACAAATAGTTACCTAACCAAAAAAATTCTATAGCTAAAGTAAATTTTAGTGTATAGTATAAATAGATTCATAAAATATTTGTTTTTACCATTGGATTGAATTGTTGAACCTTATCATCATCATTAGTCTCCTCATCAATGCTTTCTTCTAGACTAATATTTGGGAAACGCTTCCACGTGCCATTTTCATACTGTCGACAATTGAAACATTGTATCACACCACTTGCATTAAAGGCAGAACCAATGTAGTCTAAGAAAAAGAAAAGTAAATTCACAAAAATTAAAAAAAAAAAAATGAAATTGGTACATCTATAATCATCATCCGCGCCTTCGTCTGCAAGTCCACAAGTAATGAATAGAGATGATAGAATTGAAAAGTAATGGAAGAGATCTCACCCTATTAGAATTAGTTAAATTAACATATGATTCCATCAATAAACAACCTTTTTGTCCGAAATTCAGCATATTCAAGCTTTTAATAACAACCTTTTTCAATAAGGGTGAGTTTGGATTTTAAAGCAATATTAGTAACGGTGTAATTATTCTCAAAAGTTGTGTCAATCACAAATCACTCAGATGGTGTTTCAATACAGTTGAATAAATGTCGGTCATCAACTGGCCACTTTTGGTCCATTGGTGACCGACCAATGTTTTTATTTCTTCTTTTCATTTTTGTCCTCTAAATTATATTATTATATCAAATTTTGATTATTGTAAAATAATTTTATTAATTTAATATAATAAATAAATTTTATTATATAATATATTAATAAATAATTTAAATAAAATTTATTATTTATTAATAAATTTTATAAATATTAAATAATTTAAATTTTTTATTATATATAATTTTTAATCTAATATCTTTAATTATCATTTTGTATTCCCATTACATTTCCCTTCACCTCTGTTTTTACATCCAAACAAATATTTTATCATTAATTTTAATCTCATTACAATAATAACAAATCTCACATCTACCGTTGTTTTCAATTTGACTAGAACTAATCTCACCATTTATTCAAATGAACCTTAAATTTAAGAACACTTCAAAGTTTCATTCCATTCACCTTAATTTCATGACAAATAAAACCTCAAATTCATACAAAATCTTCTTCAAAGCTATGAACTTTATCATAGCATAATCTCAGAACTTACAAATTCGTAGTTAGATCTAGCAATCTAAAATACGAAATTATGATATAATACAAATAAAATATAAAAAGTAAGTACAAAAATTAAAATTTTAACAATAATTATATATAAATTTAACAAAATAAAAAAAATATTTCATATTTTCTTGTGAATACAAATTATGACATAATTTTTGTATAAAATACAACACAAATACAAAAATTTTAATATTTTATATGACATAAATACACAAATCGTCAAGTTTATTAATAGCAAAGCATTAAAAAAACTAAAAAGGAAATTAAACAAAAAAAACCCTAAATTTATATTCATATTTATGACAAATAATCAAATATTTCTTCAAAAAAATTTATCAATCAATTAAATAACTTAAAAGAAAAAACAAAAACAACAAAAATGTTACCAAGATGAAAAACAGTGAAACAACAAAGTCAAATGACAGTTCGATCGAAAGCATTGTCTAAGCAAATTCAACAGTTATCCCCTGTTGCTTCCATCGCTACCAAAAACTCTCTCAATAAAAAAAACTAATTAAAATGAAAAATTTTAGGGTAAAAGTAAGATTTTTAAAACCAGCTTTAAGGATTCTCATACTCTCATATGATTTGGAAAGCTAGGTTAGCACAATATTTCCGTTAAAAAAAAGGGTTTTCGATTTTTTGATTTAGATCTCCATTTTTGGAAAATGAAAATTTTGACTGAAAATCACCTTTATAATTCTTTTTGCTAGAAGAAGCAACGAACTGTTGTGTTATGTTCTATTCGTGTCCGAATAAAAAAGAATGTAATAAAATAACGTGACAAAATTTACAACAATTAGAAAAATTAAAAATTAAATTATTTTTATTTTATGATCAATGCAAAATTTTCGAAATATTGTAGATTAATATTAATTTTTGTTATTATATTTTAATTTTATTAAATTTATCATTATAATTTTAAATTTATTAATTTTTTAATAAAAATAATAATATTAACAAAATTTTACTATATTAAAAAAACTTATATTAATAGAATATTTTGTAAAATATTTTAATTTTATTAATTTTATAAATTTTAATATAAATTTTTTATTTAATAAAAAACCTGAAATCATTTCATTAAATAAAATTTGTAAAATTTTTAATAAAAATAATTAATGAAAATGAAAATTGAATCAAACCCTATTGTTATAAAGAGAAATTCCATACTCTCTCACAAGATAAATTAAAATTTAATAAATTAAAGTACAAACATATTTTTAAATTAAATTTTAATAAATTATTTTATTAAAAAATTAAATTCAACTAGGCTTAAAAATCCTAAGCCCAAATGATATGTAAACTAGGTTGGGCTTATGGGCTTGAATGGAACTTTCGGCTGAACGGTTACAACAGCAAAATCCCATCCCTATCCCGATTCAAGCACACACTTATGTGCCCCTGCTCCCAAACGACTTAAAAACAGAGAGTCGTCGTCTTAGCTTAGCCCCAATCAAAATCCCTAGCCTATAAATATCAATCCTTTTTAAACTTATTTCTCTAGGCAAATAGTTTAAGTCAGATCATTTCCATTTCATTTTTATATAAATAAAATATTTTAAAAAAACTTTTGTGCCAAAAAAAAATTCTCAATTAAAAAAAAAAAAAAAACCCTCTTCCGTTATAAACAAGATTCTAACCCTTCAACGTTTGTCTAGATTGTTTCTCCATCTTCTTAAACTCGAAAAGATTCAAGGAGGAAAAAAAAAAGAAAAAGAAAATACCCTTATTGTCTTCAGCCCCAGGTTGGAATACAAGATGCAGATTAAACTGGGACAATAACAAAATATCAAGTACACAACCATACACTACCACAATTGAGTGAAATCTGTTGCCCAAGTTTTAGAGACAACATTAACGAGGAAATATTCAAAATACTTTGAAAACGTAAAATTATTCAGTACAATTCCAAAGATCCTCATCTCGCAAAATGCAGCTATAGCCTTTCGAAACATGAAGTTCTGTGCAAGCCTAAAATGATGATATGGATTAAAATGACATCTACTACCTCGTTTAAGGGGTAAAAAAAAATTAAAATTACCCATATTTGAGAATAAAAATTTTAATATACTCTAAAGCGGGAAAAACTCCAAGAAAGAGCATAGAGCCGATCAATGTCGGAACAAAGACAAAATATGCTAGTTTAGTACATTCATTCATATTCCGGGTGGTTGTATGTCATTTTAACAAGGCTAATTATTTTTTAAGGCTTAATCACTAGAAAGCTCTCATTTCTCTATGAGTTTTTTTTTTTTTAACAGTAACATGATCAATTGCAGGCAGTGATTCAACAGCTTGCATTTTGGAGTTACTTACCAAAACAGTAGTAGCATTTGAAAATTATCACCTAAGAACAATTAAAAGAGAACTGCTTGAATTTTGGAGTTACTTGCTTATAACTTATAAGCAAATATGTAAATATGTAAATCTGTAAAAAAGGGGAAAAGCCTCAATCATACCAAAAAGATGGTTAACAACACCCTGTCTGTGGATGTATTGCACCGATAAAAGGAAGCAGCTTCAGCAATTCTTTCTCTTTTATACAAATCATACGGACTTTAAAAAGATCATCTAACCACAAAAGAAATATCCTATTTCAGCAAATAAGAAAATAAATTCCAAAATTTTCTTTTCTAAGTTCCAAGCTTGAATCAACCTATGTCTCTTTTTTGTCCTTTTTGGAAGAAAATGAGACAGCAAACATGCATATGAGAAAAATAGAAGCAAAAAGTTAAAAAGAAGGAAAAAGGTTACCTTGTACAAGACAAGTGCATATATAATATACAGGTTGACAAAAGGTTAGCCAAACCTCCCTCTCCCCCTCCCCCTTCCTCTCCCTCCACATTCCTCTTGTCGATTTCTAGCATCGACTATTTCATATTTGAACATACTTCTTTTAAGGTTCTCTGCCTCTGTGCCATGCATTCTCTGTACCTGAACAAGAAAATAATTTAATTAAAAATTACAAGATGACAAATACAACACCACCAGCAATAGCAACAACTCAAAGTTGCAAGAACACTGACATGATAATCTTCCAAGTCCAGTTGAGCCTGAAGCTGCCAAGCAAGGTCTTCATCACAACTAGTTTCAGGAAGCTCATTTCTCATCCAAGGTTTTGGGCCAGCTTTCCTCTTTTCCCACTCATCCAAAGTGAAAACCACAGGCTCTTCTTGTTTTTCCTTTCCCATATATTTTCGACCTTTAGAATGTCAGCCATCCAGATTGGAATGGCTCATTTTCTTTAAGAGCTTCTGAGAAGCTGCTTGATTTTGAAGGGGTACGGACTCAGCTAATAGCAAAGGAAAATATATAGATTAGCATAACAATAAATGATCTAATTGAAGGTCATAGTAAACAAACTACACCTGTTTATCATAAGCAATGAAGGTAAGTTTAATCACCTAATTTGCTCCTATAAGTTCATTTAAGATTTCAAAAAGTGATGTATTTCATTAAGTCGACTGATGCATGACATAGGAAATTTCCTAGTGCTATGAAATTGAATTTACAGGTAGTAGCAGGATGCGCCATAATAGCATTGTAAAATATAAATAAAATTGAAGTATAGATGAGTTGCACCTTCTTTTGGTCTTGTTTCGGAGCTACTTGGATTTTCTTCAGTTTTTTCTGATATGAAAGCTGTCTTCAGACCATTATCCGCATTATCTGGTTTCGCTTCAACATTCTGGTTCCTTCTGCTCCACCTACTTTCAATATTCCCAGTGGAATTTGAAGCAGTAGGTCCAGCACTTCTCAATGTTGAGTCAGAGTAATCTGCACATCATCACCTTTAGATCACAGGTAGGAATACATGCATCAAGCAACCATAATCACAATTTGAAGCCATCTAAAGCATTCGTTATAAATAAATTTGCTCATAAAGGAAAAAGAAAAGAAAGCAATAGCTTTTTAGGGATCTTTTGAACAAAGATGGCTTCTTAAGTTAAAGCTTCTCAACGCTCATTGTTCATTCTCTTGTTCTGTAAAATTCCCTTCCCCTCCACAACAACTTTCTCAAGCTTAGCCTTAAAAGTTGCATAAAATTACAAATTACACTTTCTTTGGTGACTATCAAATATTACAAAATTAAAAAAAAAAAAGAAAAAAAAAATTAGCAATTCAAAATTTTTAACTTTCAAGAAGAGCAATTTAAATACTCGAGGAGTAAAAGAGCAAGATAATCTACTGAACCTATAAAACAAGAGTGATATAGAGTAGCAATATAGAGTATTCTCCAAGTTGTAAAAAAGCCTCATAACTAGCTAAAAACAAGTTCCAAAGAACAATTAATGCAGGTGGTGAAGTCAGACCAGGGTGTAGCCTGTAGCCAAAGTAAATCGGATGCCACTAATGAACTGTCAACAACAGATAGCTGGTTGTTATTCATTATGGAAAATGAGATGCTGGGAAAATATTTTTTATATGTATGTGTTTCTGATCATTCAAGAGTACAATTTAGGACTCATGTAATTATGAACTTGCTTAGAGATTCCCAACTATCTGAAGTATTTTTTTTAACTGAACACCAAGTAACTAAATTCAATGTTTCCTTTCCTTAGAACCTATCAATGATTGTTCCCAGAAAAACAAGAGAAATATGAAGCACGTTTATCAAGAAATAAAAAATCTCTTAATGCCAGTCTCAGCCAACAAAATGAAAGAGTCCATAGCACATTTTATGTGTCCACTACGAAAAAGTAGTCAAAGGCAAAAGGGTTTCATATCTCATTAGATTAGCATGCATATTGCATAAATTTGCTATTATAACTTTGAGTTATTATGTTCATTGGACAACAGATTTTATACTGACAAGAGTTAACAGCTTGATTATTGTAGCCAAATACAAAGAGTTCATTCCAGCTATGGGTTCTCCGTCTATCCTTTTGTTTCTCTTAGGTTAGATGTTAAGCCTATGTATTTACCAAATCTCTTAAAGAATGCTCGAAACATACTCTTAATGCAAAATTTAGAGGTGGTATGCAAAGAACAAAGAATAAAGGCAATGCAGGAGGGAAACAAAGATTGAATACAGCACATTTAAAAGCTCTAGAACACTCACGAGATGATCTGCCTGGTTGAAAAAACCTACTGCTTGAAGGTGCCTCAAGTTGCAACAACTCAAATGGGGGAGGACCACCAGTACCACTTTCCTGGGATGACCTTAACGATGAACGGGAGAAACCTGAATATTTTTGGTTCATCTCCCATTCTTCATAAAGTGATTGAACAACACCTCCTAACAAAGTTACTACTTTAGGGTTCAAACATAATATACCATCATGTATGATGGCTTTATTTTCCAAAAGAATCTGCCAACCAGAATTTAATACACGGTAAGAAATACCACAAAAAAATATAGGTTAAGTACATAATATCTTATGAAAAATTGCCAGAGAGAATAAACAAATTACAGGCGACTATTATCCCATACACTGGTGATGGAATTGACATAGTACTTCACAAACAAACTTATATAATTGTCACATGTCCAATTATCTATAATAATGGAAGTCAACATTGAATTACTAAACGTGGTAACATATAAACCCCCCCCTTTTTTTTTCTATTTCAAAGTCTGCAATGAGTATAGCGAAAACAAGCAAAGTTCAGTGGAACTGAACAGTAAGAATACCTTAGAACCAGGAAACACATTGTCTGGAATTGCTGGAACATGAGAGTACTCTATGGAAGTTATCTCACTATGTCCATCAGTCAGACCCAATCTCAGCAAACTTAAGCTACTCGAATTCCGCGAAAATTCCTCTATGCTGCTTCTAGATGTATCCCTAACCGACGAAATCTAATGACAACATTTCAAAAATCAATTCAAAAAATGCCAAAACACAATCCAAAAGAAAGAGGAGTTTACCTGAAGGATTTTGGGACCACGAATATGAGAAGATTTTTTGACGGTTGGTTCGGGTAAGGATTTGCCTCCAATGGCTCTAAGGTCCATGTTAACGAGCTCCGATCGGCGATCGAACACGTATCGACATCGTTTGATAAAGCGATGTGTATTACTATGAGAGCTTTGACTGGGTTGGAATCGCCGAAACACCAGCCTCTTGTTCTCAGGGTTTCTACAACGGCTTCGGCAGAAGCAGAAGTCGCGCTCTCCTACATTTATGTTTCTTTAGCTCAAAAATAGACCGCAGTTTGGGTTTTGTTTGTCTAGCCATCTGGTCTAGTCTTTCTTTGTAAAGAGTTTTTAGGGAGAGAGTTTGCGTTTTTTAACGAAAGACTGTAATAAGATAATAAAGAA
Organism: Durio zibethinus; assembly: GCF_002303985.1. Next base: position 5,858,891 of record NW_019167860.1, on the reverse strand, counting down.
AAAAAAATTATAGGTTTTAAAATTGGATTTTAAATTTATTAAATATTATTTTTAAAAATAATTGTATAAATTAATTGAATTAAATTTTATTTTAAAATTTGTGTTTATATAAGTACTTTGTTTTATTAAAAAATAGGATTATTTAATTTATTTTTGAAATGAAGTCGGTCAATTTTTCAGGTTATTTTCATCTTAATCTCGAGTTTCTTAATTATAATCATTTTTTTATTTAAGGTTTAATTAATTATTCACACTTTTTTTACGATGAAATCAATATTCAAAAAGAGAAATAAGAAAAATGAATTAGTTCTTTTTCTATTATGAAATCAATTTTTGGATTCGGGACAGTTCAATGATTTTTCAACGCAATTTAATGTTCTAAAGATAAAAAAAAAAAAAATTGTTCGTAAAACCATCAAATATGTTTTCAAGCTTTGTATGTTCTTAACTTTTGGGGGATAATTTTAAAAATATATTTTTTTGCATGAATTTAATACATTTAAAATTTTATTTTTCAATTTTTTCTTTAAAAATAGAATCTTAATTGACAAATAAAAAAAATTCATCTCCTATAATTAGTTTTAATAATTTTAAATATGATATGATAATACAATATAAAATTTATATGAATAAAATATAAAAAAATAATATAATTTAAAATTTTAATAAAAATTATAAATAAATTTAATAAAATAATAAATATATATTTTATATTTTTATGTCAATACAAATCATAACATAATTTTTATATAAAATATAATATAAATATATAAATTATTATTATTTTATATAATACAAACACAAAATATATATATATATATATATGTATATACTCGTAACATCTTGCATTAACAGAAAAGCCTTGCAAACACAAACCCAAATAGCTGAATCAAAGCTCAAACAACTAAGTTTCGCCGGCTAATGTTAATACCCGTACATAACAATTTCCATTTAGGCTCAGCCATTCGCACGAATATCTACTCTGTGCAGTCCTTGGCCTATTCGTTCTTGGAAAAAATCGAAGTGAACAATACATATGTCAGCATCTTCTCTCCATCCTGCAATTGATCCTTTGCTTACACCGCCAGCAGATTCCATTATTTCATAAAAGATTTCCAGCATCATTCCAAGCTATACACTGCATTTATATATATCTGTCCTCACTGTCAATTTGTCATTCTATTCCATCTCATTAAAATGAAACTTTATATCAATATTTATGTCTTCGATTTTGTTCTACTCTTGCCATTCTTCAGGATCTCCGAAGCCAATTCTGTAGCGTTCATTTCAAACCTCCTATCAGGTGACGACCAGGCAGCTTAAATTATCAGTACTATGTAGTTTTTTCTCTGAGGTATCTCAAATGCAACAACCTTTGATTAATATGTCCTGTTTGTTGATAATCGATTTTGTGCAGTTTAACGCTTGCGCCACTGTAAACTGTGGCCAAGGGACTTGCCAGGAAACAAATAGGTCATTGCTTGGCTTTGAATGCGACTGTTATTATGGCTGGACGAAGTTCCGGATTCTTGGTATCGTCCTTCCCCCCTGCATCATCCCCAACTGTGAGTTTCTCATCCTTTACTCGGTTATTTTCCTATTCACCATTGATTTTACATCTTGGGTTACATTTATTTATTTAGTTTATGAAGTTTCTAAAAATATGTAGGCACACTCAACTTTGGCTGCGGCACAGGGAGTCCTTCACCGCCACCGCCACTGACCTTTAATTTGTCCGACCGTATGTCCTAGGAACACTTCTGCTAATTCAACTTATTATACTATTAACTAAGCTTTTTCATGATTATTTTATGTAGCTTGTACCATTACTTGGTGCGGTGATGGGAGTTGTAAAACGAATGGAACTGGCTACGAATGCGATTGCAATGCAGGCTCTGATAATTTGCTCGATATGCCAGCCTTACCCTGCTTCAAAGAATGTAATGTGGTCTTTGTCAAATTATGAAATCAGAAATTCTCTTTTATGTGAAAGGATTCAAAATTCTTTTAAAAAATATTCACTTATAATATATATATATATATATATATATATGTATATTATCAATAAATTTATTAATTTATGATGAAATGAGTGTTCAAAATTTTTTTGGAATATTAAAGAATTCTTTTAAATTTTTAATTTTTTGAAATGTATGGAAACCTTTATTTCAAATGGTGAATCCGCATATGAACAAAACAGGTGAAGTTTTGTTTATGATTAATAGCGTGGTTGCAATAGTTTTTGATTCATTGCTTGATGCTGTAGTGCTTTGCTTCGCTCCAGGTTATCTGGGAGCGGATTGCCATGGTCTTGGGCTTGGAAGGCCACCTCCACCACCACCTTATCACTCATCATCTTCCCACGGTAATTTATTTTTCAATTTATTTTTTATTTTTTGACAATAACAATTATTACACATCAATATTAAAAAAAAATCACAATATTAAATACATAAAAATAAAAAAAATTAAGAAACGTTAAAATTAAAAAAAATTAAAATGGGATAAAAGATGTATAATGTGTTACTATTTTTTATTTTTTATAATTTCCTCCCTTTATTGTAGGACTGAGGGAACTCAGGAGGGCTTCCAGGATCGGAGATAGTTTGAAAGTACTGTTTACTTGGGGAACTTTATTTCTTCCATGGCTATGAGGAGATCAAACTGTGAACACGTGACTGATTTTGATTAATGGACATAATTGTGATGTGATATGCGGGTGGTATTTTGTGGCCAACTTAAACAAGTTTTTTAAATAAAATTTATGACGTTTTTAATTAAAAATCAATAAAATTTAAAATAAAATTGATAGATTAAAACTTATTTTACATGATTTAATTATGTAAAATTTTTAAAAAATAATTAATTTTGATTTATTCTAGATAATCATTTTTAATAAAATTTTTATATTTAAAAAATAACAAACAAATTTAAATTATAAATTATATTTTAAATATTTTTTACATATCATTAAATTTTTTATTAAATTTCATAAATTTATAAATTTAAATTTTTATTATAATTTTAATTAAATTATTTAATTAAAAATTTTCACAAACATCACTTAAAAGTTTTTTTGGTCTAAATTTTCACTTTTCTCCATTATTAGGTCGGAAATTGGTTGAATTCCAAACCTAGTGATCCAAGATCGAAATTGCTAGAACTATAGATCAAACTACAGCCTATTTATGTAGTTTTTCTGTTTACATTTGAAAAGTTATAATTTTGACCAAAACAACGTATGGGATAAATCGTTTCATCCAAATGGATCATCAAACAATAATTGAAGTACATAGGCATTAAAGGCTCTTTCTAAAAAGAAGGGCACATAATTAGGTTGCAAGTAGAATAGGTCCACTAAAAGAACTTCGGTGATGGGCATATGCCAATGTGTTGAAGGGTTACAGGTTTCCCTATCTCATAGGCGGAGTTCAATAATATGACCCAAAATTAGATCAATCGAGCCGGTTTTGATTAAATGTTGTAATCTTTCTTTTAACTAAATAAGTAATTAAAAAGGTGATAGGATTTAAAACGATCAAAACTTAATAAAATTTTGATTTAGTGATAAAAACATTTAAAAATTTAAAAATTTTAAGTTTAAATTATATAGATTTAATTATATTTTAATTAATTAATTAATAATTATATAATATTTAATTATAATTATAACTCAAAAAAAATACAGCTACGTAAAACTATAGGTTAAAAATTTGCTTCCCATCGTCCCTCTACAATCTCCAAGCTTAAAACATCCTTTACCCACCACTAAAACATCAAACTTTAACGCTAAAAAAGAAAAATAAATATTAAAGAAAAAAATCTGTAAGTTCAATAAATAAGAGTTTTAAATGTTCTTATCAATTAAGTAGAGGTTTCTCTCTCTTTTTTATTTTTATTTTCATTCTCTTTTATTTTTTCAAACAATTTCATCTACTGTCAATTTAGTCAATCCAAATTAAATTTGTCGTCGATCTATCTCGATTTAACCACATCGACCGTCGGCTTAGCTTTTCCTCTCCGACCCCGTCCTCCTTTCCCCCGTATCCCTCCATTCCCTTTCTTCCATATTCCTCTCCTTTTAAAATCTTCAAGTGTTATTTATTTATTTTTTTAGTTTTTTATTTTTAGATTTCAAATTTTTTATTTTCAAAAAATGTAACTTTTTAATTTTGTAATGTTGTGACAATAAATAATTTTATGCCATGATAATTACCTATAATATCGCACAACATCCCACGATAATTAAAGATTTTTCATTGGTGAAAAAAAACTACATCAACTTTTGATTAAAGGAATATAAAAAGTGACATAATAAAATGAACAAATATGTATTTAATCCAACTTATAAATATGTATAATATATATTATTTATCATAACATATAGATCCGTAAATCTATAGCTAGATTTGACAAAATGATAGAGTCGTCACCAATCTTTTTTATTTAATGTGATTGATCACTTAAGAAATTTATCATCTTAAAGAGCTCATAAGTTTGACTAAAGGTCCTTAAAATAATAAATTTGGGTCTACAAACTAGAATAAGGTTTCGAAGTTCGATTACATGTGAAAAAAGTTATAGCATCCCTATATGCCCATCCAAATGATGGTATCATATTATTTTAAATTTATCATAAGATCTTGAGTTTAATGGTTTCAAATTTTTATGTTAAATATTAAAAATAATTCATAAGACTCTTCCATCAATCTGAGAGAATTTTTAAAAATATTTTATCACCTCAAGAGTATTCAAGAATCTCATTTGATATCTTGAAGAGACTCAGTCATTGAAAAAATGTTTATTTACTATTTTTGTCGAAAATATATCTAATTATTCCACCATTTTGGTCAAATTAAAATTTTTTTTTAATTTTTAAAAATTTCACCATTTGGGCCTATTTATAATTTTTTTTATTTCTAAATTTTCACCATTTAGGTCAATTTAGAAAAAAATTTTTCAAAATTTCTAAATTTTTTACTGTTTTGACCTATTTAGAAAATTTTTTTTCTTGGAAAGAAACTAATATGACAATTATTTTTATTAAAATTTCATCTAAATTATTCTACTATTTGAGATAAATTTAGAGTAAATTTCTCACCTTGAGATTTTTTAAGAATTTACCATTTGAAATTTCTAATAATCTCATCATTTGGTATTTATCACATATTTTCAACCTAAATTTTTATTTAGAAAAGAATACAATTATTTGTATTAAAATTTCATCTAAATGATTCCTCCATTTGGGCCAAATTTAGAAGAAATTTCTCATCTAAAGATTTCTTAAGAATTTATCATTTGAAATTTCTAAGAATCTCATCATTAGGTAATTTGTATTTAATTCCAAAATTTTTATATTTTTATGTTTTTATTATTTTTATATTTTTATTTTGAAAATAAATATTAATTATTGTTATTAAAACTTTATCTAAATTATTCAACCATTTGGGATAAATTTAGACAAAATTTTTCACCTAGGAATTTTATAGAAATTTACCATTTGAAATTTCTATAAATTTCATATTGGATAATTAATATTTATTCCCATAATTTATTTTTTTATTAAATTAAATTGAACAAAAATAATAATAAAATACATAAACGCATAAAATAAATAAATAAAATAAAATAAATCAAAGAACAGTTCGGCTTGCGACTTGAATTGGCTCGATTTGAGGCAGAGAAAACAGCTTAAAAACACGACTCAGGGGTACGCGGCTCGACTCGACTCCAGGGATCGACTGGCATGCAGGTCAGTCGCGGGTCGTGATCGGGTTAGGTTGGTCCTATGGTAAAATACGCGGATCCTTTGAGATTTATTAACGACAAAACGATGTCGTTTTGCAGTGGGTATATAAACCCGAATCTCAGCTTTTTACCAAAATTCCTTTTTTCCTCTCTTTCTCATCGTTTCTTTTCTCTCCCCTCTCTCTACAAAATCTTAGAATCCGATTGAATGTTCTACTGAAAACTAGGAAACAACACTGGAAACTAGGAAATTATGTTGGAAAATATGAATCTTGTCGGAAAATTGATCGAAATATGGATTTTCCAAAAAATTTCCAAAAAAAAATTTACCAAAAAATTTTTAAAAAATTCCTAAAAATCTTAAGATCACTTTTGCAACTTCTAAACACTTTTTGCTTCTGTTTTCTCTCTATTTCGTGTGTGTTTTTGCTATGTGTCCTAACCCATATTTATAGCCATTGATCAGAATAGTTTCTGATTAATGTTGATTCTTTTTTTGACTGGGATTCAAGATTATCAATCCTTGAGTCCCAATCCAATCCTACCAACCATAATTGAAGACAAATTTTCCTTTTTTTATTTTTTTTCATTATCTTCTAGAATAAAAATTATATTAAAAAATAATAATTAAAATAAAATTCAGAACAAATAACCCAAAAAAATAGAAAATAAAAACGAAAATAAAAATAAAATTGGACCAATTTGCCCAATTTGGGCCAGGCTCAATTGATCCGAGCCTAGATCAAATTGGGTGTCTACAGCTGTCCCTCTTTGCACATTTCTTATGCAACAAAAATTGTGCAAAGAAGTAGACACGCTGCAGTGACCATCCCAACATATTCGGGCTTTTTGTCATTTTTTTGTTGAAAAAGTAAACAAAGCTTCTCTAAACGAAGGCTCAATGACTTTGAAAAAAATAAATGTTCATCTAAGCAAAGGTACAACAACTTTGAAAATAATAAATTGCTCATTTAAATAGAGGCACTACAACTTCGAAAAATAAATTGCTCCTCTAAACAAAAGCAACCACAACTTTGGAAAAAATTACTCCTCTAAACAGAGGCAACCACAACTTTGAAAAAATAAATTGCTCATCTAAACAGAGGCAACTACAACTTTAAAAAAATAAATTGCTCATCTAAACAGAGGCTCAACAACTTTTGAAAAAATAAATTACTTCTCTAAACAGAGGCAACCACAACTTTGAAAAAAATAAATTGCTCATCTAAATAGAGGTAACCACAACTTTGAAAATAATTTGCTCCTCCAAACAAAGGCAACCACAACTTTGGAAAAATAAATTACTTTTCTAAATAAAGGCACCACAACTTTGGAAAAATAAAATGCTCCTTGACAATCATGTCCAAATGAGTTATAGATCGTGTCTGAAGAAATTTTAGGAGATTACGCCCGAAGATCTTACAAATCATTCTTAATATTGAGAAATATCTTTTTTCAAAGATTAAAATCTTACCTCACAAGCTTTTTCCCAAATGAAAATTTGTAACTCTTTCCATCAAAAAGTTTTCACATCTATCTTTTTTATGTGGGATCTTGGAACATCCCTGTACCACACATTTTTAAATGTAGTGTATGCTATGTGCTAGACATTTAAAAATGTAATGCATGTTATGCAAATACTGGTTAATTAATTCTCATTCAATTGTGGTACTCAAGTTTCTCAAGCTCTTATCTTAGGCCCCAAACCCCTTAATCTTCAAGTACTAGGGCTAAATTAATGTAACTCTCAATCATTTCTCTCATTTAATTCTCATATTCTCCTTTTCAAGAAATTTTTTTCCAAATTCAATGTCCTTATCAAGAACTGAACATTTCAAATTTGCCTTTATCACTCTTAACCTTTCCAATGCAATGTAAAAATCTTTCATGCTATTATTCATTTATCAATCATTATTTCAATCTCAAAAAGTAAGAATGCATTCACACATTTCTTTCATTATAAGGTATTGAAAAGAAAAGAAAAGAAAAAGAATGGCTAGAAAATAATCAATAGAAGAGACACACAAAAAATGAAATATAATATCTTTTATTAGCAAAAATGATAGCAAACTTTAGCCAGTTGGAAAAGAAAGAATTACAAAAATGGGTATGGGAACAAAGCCCAAAAATAAATAATTTGACAATCATGATAACATATCTTGAAGTACTTTTCAAAAAATTCAACCACCCAATGTCTCAACAACTTAGAGCTCATCAGAACATACTAGTCTCTTTGCCAATGAACTTCCAAATTTGATGTTGTATTCTCCTTATCTAAGCTACTTTTTTAGGTTTTCAACTTAAATAAACCCCTTTTTGACTCAAATCACCTTTTTGAGGTTTTCGCCTTGAGTTTTTCTTCTTTTTTTTATTTTTTTCATTTTTTCATTCTTTTTCCTTTTGTTTTCTCTTTTCTTTCTCTTTTTTTTTAAGCATAGTACTTTTTCACAGTATCAAAATTTATAAGATGAGGTAAATCATCTCTATCCATCTCAGCTAATATTAATGCTTCACCTAAAAAAACTCGTTTCACGACATATGGCCTTTCCCAATTCAGAGTATATTTTTCTCTATTATCATGTTGGCTTGAGAGAATTCTTTTCAAGACCAACTCTTCTTCTCGAAAACAATGAGGTTGAACCTTTTTATCATGAGCTCTCATCATTTTTCTTTGATATAACTGACCATGGCATAGTGCTATCAATCTTTTTTCTTCAATAAAATTTAATTGTTCATAGTGCTCTCGAATTCATTCAATCTTTTCTAGTTTAACTTCTTTTAGAATCTTCGAAGATGGGATCTTTCCTTTTATTGGCAGTTTAGCTTCTATCCCATAAACTAAAAAAAAAATGAGGTTACTCCAGTAGAAATATGCACTGACGTCTGATAAGCATGCAGTACAAATGATAACTTTTTATGTCAATCTTTATAAGTCTTAACATCTTATTAAGAATTCTTTTTATATTCTTATTAGCTGCCTTAACTGTCCAGTTCATTTTCAGATGGTATGACACCAAATTATAATGCTTGATCTTGTATTGGGCATATACTTCTTGCATCATCTTGCTATTCTGATTCTTAGTATTATCTGAAATAATTCTCTCTGTAAGTCTATATCTATAAATAATTTCTCTTTTTATGAACTTATAGACCATATATCTTGTTACATTTTCAAATGATGTTGTCTCTACCTATTTCGTAAAGTAATCTATCATCACGAAAATAAACATATGCCCATTAGAAGCTTTTGGGGTAATAGGACTAGTGATATCTATGCTCTACATAGAAAATGGCCAGAGTGATGCCAAAACATGTAAAGCAAATGACAGAGCATGAATCTTATCAGCATAGATCTGGCACTTGTGACATTTTCAAGCATAGCCAATCAATTGCTCTTTATTGTCAACCAATAGTATCATGCTCTCATAATCTGTCTTGTCATCATATGTCCATTGGCATGTGCCCCACATATTTCATCATGCACCTCTTCAATAATTTTTTTAGCCTCGACTTATTTACACACTTCAACAATGCTTGGTCATGACTTCTTTTGTATAGAACATCTTCATCCATGAGGAAAGTCATAACTAGTCTTTAGATGACCCTTTTATCATTCTCAGTTATCTGGACTAGGTATTGTTGATTTTTAATGTACTAAAAATATTATAATACCAGGGCTTCCCATCATCTTTTTCTTTTACGTTAGAGCAGTGAGCTGACATGTTTTTGACATTTAACTTGATAGGCTGAATGTCAGTACTATCATTAATTTGAACTATTGCTGTTAAAATAGCCAAGGTATCAACAATCAAATTCTCTTATTGAGGTAAATGATCAAATTGAATATCTTTAAACTATTTGATCAACTCTAGGATATACTTGTGCTACAGTGACTTGCTATAGTAATTTTGGTGGCAAGTCTCTATCTTTTTTCTGCTACAGTGACTACTACAAGATTTTTTTGTGTAGTGATTACTACAGTATAACTGGTCTTTGATTTCGAATATTTTTATCTTTTTGTGTCTTAGATGTTTCGAAACAAAAGATCAATTGTACTATAGCAGTTACTGTTCCCAATAAAAAATTCTATAATAGTTACTGTAACAGAGAGAAGACAAAGACTTGTCACTGAAACTACTATAGCAAGTCACTATAACAATACTATAGATAAAAATTTTGCTATACATTATAGCGGTAACTGTACATAATTACTGTTCATATTTTTATTTATTTAAAGCCTTCATTGTAATCAGCTAAGGGAGGCTCTTCTTTCACTTTTCTCTACTTTTTTTTCTTTACTTATTATCCACCACTCTTTGTAAAATACCTTTTTTCTTTCATGCTTACCATCCTTCATTGTAAAATATAATCTAATAGTTTCTTTCTGCACTTGTTACGATATAGAATGAGTTTCAAATCTCTCATCTCTTATTCTCCTTTCAACTGATATATGATTAGAGCTGAATCTTTAAACACTTTTAATGCTTTAACTTTTCTGTATATAGTAGCTTGCAAATTCATAACACATGCCTCATATTCAATGATGTTATTTGTACAATTAAAATTCAACCTCACTGTTATAGGGTAATATTAGTCTTCTGAAGAAATCAAGATTGTCCTAATTTCATATCCCAAGGCATTGGTAAATCCATCAAAATACATTTTCCAATGGTTCTCTTCATGCACTTCCTTTTTCAGCTGGGAAACAGTCATTAAATCTTCATTAAAAAATTTTAATCTCATTGGCTCATAATTTTTAGCAGTACGATCTGTGAGAAACTCGGTTATAGCATTTTTTTTTTACCTTTTGGCTCATATATATGATATCATACTTTGAGAGCATTACTTGCCACCTAGCAATTCTTTCAGACAGAGGGGGCTTCTTGAATATGTATTTAATTGGATCTAGTTTTACTATAAGCCAAGTGATATGATAGAGCATATATTTTTTGAGTCTTTTGGCAATCCAAGCTAATATGCAACATATTTTCTTCAAAGAAGAATACTTGAACTCGTATTCTGTGAATTTTTTTACTCAGATAGTAAATAACTTTTTTCTTTCGACTAGACTCATCTTGTTGCCCCAACACATATCTCATTGAATTTTCGCACACAATCAGGTATAAAATTAAAGGGTTTTTTTATAATAGGTGGCACTAACACTTAAAGATTGGATAAGTATCGCTTAATTTTATCAAAAGCTATTTGGCATTCCTTATCCATTCTCCAGGGCTGTTCTTCTGAAGAAGTTTAAATATGGGATCATATTTGTAGGTAAGCTAAAATATGAACTGAAAAATATAGTTCAATCTTTTTAGAAAACCTTAAACTTCTTTTAGTGTGCTTGGAGGTGACAAATTTTGAATGGCCCGTATTTTATCTAAATCGACCTCAATTTCTTTTTCACTGACCATAAAGCCTAGCAACTTTTTTGACCTTACCCTGAAGGTGCATTTAGCTGGGTTCAACTTGAGTTAGAATTTTCTCAACCTCTCAAATAACTTTCTAAGGTTAATAACATGATCTTATCTTCTCAAGATTTTAAGATTTTGTAATCATATCATCTACATATACCTCAATCTTTTTGTGTATCATGTCATGAAATAGTGTTACCATGGCTCTTTGGTATGTTACCTCAACATTCTTTAAATCAAAAGGCATGACTTTATAACAAAACATTTCTTACATGGTCATGAAAGTGGTTTTTTTCATGTCATTTTCAACCATCTTTATTTGGTTATACCCTGAGAACCCATTCATAAAGGAGAATATCAAATACTTGGTCGTATTGTCCACCAATGTGTTAATATGAGGTAAAAAAAAGTTATTCTTTGGGTTAGCCTTATTCAAGTCATAATAATCTACACACATTCGTACATTTTCATCTTTTTTAAAAACTAATACAATATTGGCTACCTATTTTGGATACATGGTCACTTGTAAAAAACCTATATCAAACTATTTTTTCACCTCTTTTTTGATCTTTAGTAATATTATAGGTTTTATTTGCCTCAATTTTTGTTAGACTGGTTTATAGTTTGGCTTCAAAAGTAGTCTATGCTCTACTATTTTTGTACTAAGCCCAGACTTATCCTAATAAGACCAAGCAAACACATATACGAATTTTTAAAGTAGATTATCCAATCATTGTTTATCTGTCAATGAGAGTGACGTGATAATTTTAACCTCTTTCTTATTCTCCTTATCTCCTAAATTCACCAATTTAGTTGTCTCATAATAAAGCTCAATTAGTTTACTTTCTTACTCAATCAATCTCATTAGGTCTGGAAGAATAACACATTATTCAAAATCATCTTCGTTATCAAGTGCATCAGTATTAATTGATTTTCTAAAATTAACTCCTTGATCATTATCATGATTACTTTTATGTTCATTTAAGAACTTGAAATTGAATGTAATGGGATATGTTGGCAAAATGTATGAAAAAAATAGAAAAATAAAAAAGGTAGAATAAATGAATGAAAATGCATCTTTCATAATATTTATTAAAATAATAATAGATAGATGACCCAAACAAGAAAGACTACCCTAAGACCTTGGGCATAAGCTATTAGGATGTTCAATTACATGGAATCGGTATCAAGGATAACAGGTATTTCGATAATGCTTTAATTATTCAACTCATAATTTGGTGGACAAAGATAAACCCATGTTTTCTTCTTATACCCACTTTCATCTTCGATCGCATGGATGGATAACTCAGTAAATGTCTTCTCCATGCTTAGTTTTGAATCTTCTTTCGCATCTAAATACATGAATCCTCTAGGCTTAAAGGTCTCATATAAGTGTGGGATAATCATTATTGTCTTGTTAGCTTATTTTTCCTTAATTTTCCAATCTTCTGTTTCATAACCAAGACCCAGTCTCTCCCTGTTATCCATCATCATCGAAGGCTCCCTTTCCCCTGTAAGTTTTTACCCAATCCTACTATCAGATACTAGCCTTTGTTGATGACCTGACACATCACTATTTTTGAACATTATGGGCTTTTAGGTCCCTCACCCATAAAGTTGACTAACTCAGCATTGCCAAAGTTGACATAGGTATGACGTTAATAGCAAAATTGTTGTTGATAAAGACTTTAGCTATAATATGACTCTTACACTTGATAGTGATATGCAAAGCCTTGGTGCTTTTCTTTTCTTCTGAAGAAATCTCATTATCACTAAATGAAATATAGTTTAGCATGATCATGTTTCCAGCTAAGTGATTTAAATACTTAACAAACACATTATGTGCCACATATGCCTGATTCAACACTTTCAATAAGGCATTTTGGTGTGGTTTCGAATTTAATAATAGTGATAACAATGAGATTTGTGCCAGCATCTTATTTAACTATTCCACCATCGAGTATTCATTGTGTTTTATCAGCTTCAGGAATTTACAAGCTTTTTTTTCTAACATTGACTTTGGGCAATCCTCTTCAGGTATCACTTCTGGGTCTTTTTTTTTTCTAACCCTTTCTAACATTTTTAAAGTGTAGCATCTTTCACTTCGGGTGATGCCCCCTATAATAGTTATAATAACAGCATCAGACTTAGAGACATTTTGCTCTTGCCCTTAGACTATTGTATCATAACCATATTTCCATGGCACAGCCCTATTGCTTTTATAAGAGAATGAAGCAAATACTTTAAAGGTTACTGGCCTGAGAACATACTTGTCTATGGTCGACTTTAGCTTATCCCTATAATAAATTATTAACGACCTTGAAAATAGTTTAGGTGGCAGGTTAGTCATAGACACTTCAGCATTCTTTGAACCTTTTTTTTTTCTATAGAATTCAATTTGATATGAATCCATAAGCTTTTGTATCTCTTGACAAAATTATTCTTAGGCTTCGATAGAGTGGCTAGATACCCCACTATGATACTTACAAAATTTTCTTGCTACATATACCCAATGATAAGTGTATGGACTCACTAGCTATATCATATCAACTTTTCATAAAGCATCAAATAGCTGGCCAAGAGGGGTCTTAATTTTTGTCACTTTTTTTTTCAGTTGATGATCCTACTCCTCATTTAGAGCATTCACATTATGATTTGGCAAAGGATTACTACTAATGTTTGGTGTAGTTACCCCTATTGTATCAAAATTGATCATTTCATTATTGATTAATCGTTGTACTTTATGCTTAAGAACAGTATAGTTCTCAGTGAAATGGCCAGTAATCTCATAATGATAGTCACAATAGACTGTAGGATCATACCACTTGAGGTAAGGTGGCTTGAGTGGTTTCACTCGACTAGGAGTAATCAAGTGATTATTGTAGAGCTCACGGTATAATTTCTTATATGTCATGAGGATTGGATCAAATACGAGTTTTTCACGAGTAGTTTATTGCTCTTGTGAACCATCAATTGGACTGGTAGGATGGGTTTGAGGTCTCGAAGGAGGTTGAATATTAGAATTGTATGTGGCAGCTAGAGGCTTGAAAGAGGGTTGATAAGTTTGGGGGTAGGATGGCTGTGGATTTAGTTGATATGGGTACGAATAAGCATTATTCATAGTGAAATAATTTGAAGAGTAACCCTGTGGTGTGTAGGGCTGATGACCTCTAAACTGTTGTCTATCAAAGCTCACAGCTTGAGCTTCAGTCTCTTTCTTCTTTAGGGCTCTTTTAATTAATGCCTCTCCTCCCTATAACTTGTCATTCTTGATGGTATTTTTAATGATTTCATCAGAGATTATCATATCAGTAAAATTTTTTATTGCATTCCCTATCATTTTTTTATAATAGAGAGATTTTAGAATGCTGACAAACAACACTATTATTTTTTTTCAATTAGAGGAGGTTACACTTAAGAAGTTACATCCATCCACCTTTGGGCGTATTCCTTAAAGGACTTATTTGCCTTTTTCTTTATGTTCTGTAAAGACAAACGATCAGAAGTCAAATCCATGATTTACCAATATTGACTGATAAAGTCATGGGCTATATTACTCTAAGAACGGATACGAGTTCTATCCAGTTAGGCATATCACCTAACGATAAAGCCCATAAGGTTATCTTAAAAAATATGCATTAACAATTTTTCATTGTAAGTATGGGCTATCATTTTTCGACAATACATGAAGATATGAGTCTTTGGGCACTTCATACCATCATATTTATCAAATTTTGGTATTTTAAACTTTGGAGGAATAACCATATCTGGGACTAAACAAAGCTCAGTAGCATTGAAAGAACCATAAAAATCAATCATTTTCACAGTCCGTAACCTTTGTTCTAACATACTAATCTTTGAGTCTTCTTAAGATTTAACTTTTGTCTTTTCTTTCTCTTTTTCTTTCAATTCATTCAGATCAAAAACTTGAATCGATTTTACTACATTTTCAGTAAAGACATGATTCACATAGCTGTTAAATATCCTAGATTAAGGTTGATTGTATTTTAGATAGTGAGATAAATTTATATTGTAATCTGTTGTAACTGGGTTGTTTGACCAAATCAGGTGGATATAAAACTTTTTGATAGAGGAGTCTACTTAATTGTAACTGTGAGACATTTAAAACTACTAACTATTTTCAGCTTTTCTTGTGCCTTTTCTATCTTTTCAAGTCAATGAGAGTTTTCTTGCTCTATTTATCTAACTCTAGCTTTTATGTTGTATCGATGAGTAGGGTTTTTACTGGATGGAGCTATCATTGAACCTTAAGTACCATAATTATTATTATTAGAAATTATGTGCTCTATGTTTGGATATGTAAATGTATGCATGAAATGTACTAATGTTTGCCATATCATCATTATTGATAAAAGAAATCTCTATTTGAAACTTTATTTAATAAAATTTCAATATTACATCCTAATAGAGTCAAAGCAGTATTTTAAAGTCCTAAACATCATCATTTATTTATAATGCCTCTTTATAAATTTTTTAGCTTAGTGGTAATGATTTTTTGCCTCATCTAAAAAATCAAGCAATTGTCACCCATAGGTTTCCATTGGTTGCACCACAGCCTTCAAATCTTCTATTTTTTTCCATTTTTTGGTGCTTATCTACAGTAATACATAACTAATCGAACAAATGCCTTAGATGCCTTTGTTTTTTTATGCACATGTGTTTCCATAACTTACTCTGTTTAACTTATCTCCTGTATTCATCTGACAAAGCTTTTACTTATGCTGTATATTGATCCACTATTTTTTGTAGCATCTGGCTATGTTTGTGTCCTCTAGTAATAGCCTTTTGTTTTTCTTTCACCATTGCTTTTAGTAATTCATTTTTCTTTAAGAGTCGAGCAAGCTCGAGTGTGACTAATGAATGTGTCATGTCTAGATCATTGCATAAGGCTTTCCACTGATCTTTCTGCTTTGTAAGGCTTTGGATTTTCAACTCTTGAAGTCGTAAACTCTCTTTCATTTCTAACTTCAATCGCTTATTTTCTTATTCTAACTCGTCTTGCTTGGTTTGGAGCTTTCTCTTAGTTGTTTTCACTTTAAGCAAAAGATCATGAAGAATGGGCTTTGAGGAATGACCAACTGATTGTTCTTAAGGAAACACCATATCTTTACCCCTCCTTGCATGTCACACACTATATTCTGGGGTGACATCATAAGTAAACCTTCATTGGTTAACCCTGGTGGTTTGCTTTTATACCTTTTTGATCATTTCGACCATTCCATATGCCTTTTTATCAATGAAAGAGAATTTCCACTAGTTAAGTCCGTAAGTTTCTGGAATGAATTGTTCATATCTAGATTATCTTCTTGCCAAAGTTAGGGCATAAATAATAGCACCCCATAGGCCTAATAAGAATACCCACGATTGATTTCCATAACTGTATAACAGTGTATCGTGACGCATCTAAGGTATTTTCCAAACTATCCATTGACTATCAAGGGCTCGAAAGTAGGAAACCTATTTTTTTTTTTTTTTACTTTGCTTGAGGCCATGTGCTACAACAAAACTCTTTGATAGGGATGCTGGAACGAAGGTATGATTTACGAAACTGACCTTTTTTACATTTAATGTGATTCTTCATCCATACATAAAATAGCTATAGGCGTCCATTGAATCGATCTGTACCACTTCTACGGTAAAAGTTTAGAGAACGAATGGTTTCTACTAAAATGATTGATGTTGCATTGACTTAATATGCTAACTGATCAATGAAATCTATCACTGTGACATCGACATACCCGATGACTTTTAAGAAGATCATCAGTCCATATAAAGCTATAGCCATAGCCACTAACCCCTGATCATCATCTATATGCCTCTGGATGAAATATCACAAAAAACTCTATGGGATAGCCTTAATTTCACTTTTTATCTTGACACATGTATCGACTTGAGACAAGCTAAGTCCAAGCATTTGGGCTAGCTTTTTATGATAGCCCACCTTGTTGAACCAGTAAATCTTGTATTGGTTTGACAAATCAAAGTAAAATATGATCATATATTCTTCAATTATGGGTACCATATCTGCTTTGTTGAAGATGAAACATCAATAAGAAGGATATCAAAACTGAATGATGGCTATAATCAGATTATTGTCCATATCCACTTGAAGCAGTGGAGCTATGTCTCCATATTTGTTCTCAAATGTCTCATGCCTTGTTCTACTCATGCATTCTCAGACACTGCTTAAGTTTACTAGATCATTTTGCTATAGCTCGAGATAAATTTTCTCGAGCAATGATGAGATAAAATCTTCAGGCAAGTAATTTTTTTGTTTTTTTTTACCTTCTTCTGACTTGATTTTTAGTTGATGAGCAGACTTATAATGGATTGATGTAGACTTTGATTGCATTTGTCTTTTCATAGATGTAAGTGAGAGATCTAATTTATCAATACTTGATATGTGGCAAATATTTTCTATATGAGAATGATGCAAATGATAATGTTAAAACATGATCATGAAAATGATGCATAAAATAAAAAGATATGAAAATGTTAAAACATGAGGATGAAAATGATGCATAAAATGGAATGATATGAAAATGATATAGATACACAAAATCAAACAAACAAAATGGTTAGATAACAAACTGTTTCTTCTTGTATCCTAATTTTGGGTTATATCTATTGATAGGTAGAAAGGGTTCTATCTTAAGGTTGGCCTCTTAGGGGTGAACTATATGCAAGGTTAGGAGATTTTGACCACTAAAAGGTTTTCAAATTGTTTCTTACATAATCGCCCATCATAGACTAGTAAAGCAGTCCAATCCTCACCCATAATAGGTTACAAACCAAAAGGATTCAATTTGAGTGGGAGTATTTCGCTAGTTATTACGGAGATTATCATCTTACGAAAGCATAAGTACTTTACTCCCTCTTAAGAGGGACAGAGCCCGGGTATAGAGCTCATGTAATGCAAATGCATGTGATAGTGTGTGTGAAGGAACATATAGGTTTCAAGCACCAAAAATCAAATAAAAAAATGTTAGTAAATAAATAATTTACAATTTAAAACCATTAGATCAAATGATAGGATAAATTTAAAAGTTTATGGCCTAACTCTCTAGCACTTCTCAGTGACGTCGCCAAACTGTTATAATATATAGATTCATAAATATATAGCTAGACTTAACAAAATGATAGAGTCGCCACTAATCTTTTTCATTAGGTGATTGGCCACCAAAATAATCTATCCTCTTAAAGAGCTCCTAAGCTTGACAAAAAGTTTCTAAAAGAATAGGTTTGGGTCTACAAACTATAACAGGGTTTGAGAGTTCGGTTACATGTGAAAAAGGTTATAGCACCCCCACATGTCTATTCGAATGATGGTATCATATTCTTTTAAATTTATCCTAAGGTATTGAGTCTAATGGTTTCAAATTTTTATGTTAAATATTAGAAATAATTCATAAGATTCTTCCATCAATCTAGAGAATTCTTAAAAATATTTTCTCACCTCCAGAGTATTCAAGAATCTCATTTGATATCTTGAATAGACTTCGTCATCCGAAAAAGGTTTAGTTATTATTTTTGTCAAAAATATATCTAATTATTCCATAATTTGAGCCAAATTAAAAATATATTTCTCTTTTGAAAATTTTAAATTTTTTACAATTTGGGTCTATTTAGAATTTTTTTTTCGAAATTTCTAAATTTTTCACTATTTAGATCTATTTATAAATTCTTTTTTTTTCTTGGAAATAAAATAATATAACAGCTATTTTTATTGAAATTTCATCTAAATTATTCCATAATTTGGGATAAATTTAGAGTAAATTTTTCACCTAGAGATTTATTAGGAAATTACCATTTAAATTTTCTAAGAATCTTATCATTGGGTAATTATCACATATTTTTAACCCAAATTTTTATTTGAAAAAGAATACAATTATTTGTATTGAAATTTCATATAAATTATTCCACAATTTGGGCCAAATTTAGAGAAAATTTCTCATCTAAAGATTTATTAAAAATTTACCATTTGAAATTTCTAAGAATCTCATCATTAGGTAATTTGTATTTAATGCCAAAATTTTTATATTTTTATGTTTTTATTATTTTTATATTTTATTATTTTTATATTTTTATTATTTTTATATTTTTTATTTAAAAAAATATTAATTATTGTTATTAAAACTTTATCTAAATTATTTCACAATTTGAGACAAATTTAGACAAAATTTATTAGCTAGGAATTTTATAGAAATTTACCATTTGAAATTTCTATAAATTTCATCATTAGATAATTAATATTTATTTCAAAATTTTATTTTTTTATTAAATTAAATCATGCTAAAATAATAAATAAATAAATAAATAAAATAAAAATACCAAAGAATGGCTCGGCTTGAGGCAGAGAAAACGGCTCAAAAACATGGCTCACGGGGTGCGCGTCTCGGCTCCAGTGATCGGCTGACACGAGGGTCAATCGTGGGTCTTGATTGGGTTGGGTTGGTCTGATGACAAAATGCGCGGATCCTCTATGATTTATTAATGACAAAACGACGTTGTTTTGTAATGGGTATATAAACTCGAATCTCAACTTTTTACCAGAATTTCCCTTTTCTTCTCTCTCTTCTCGTTTCTTTTCTCTCCCCTCTCTCTACAAAATTTCAAAATCCGATTGAATGTTTTACCGAAAACTGGGAAACAACGTCGAAAATTGAGAAATTACGTCGAAAAATATGAATCTTGTGGA
The DNA here is from genome assembly GCF_002303985.1 of Durio zibethinus. The sequence goes on along the minus strand of NW_019167860.1, from coordinate 5,839,010 downwards.
AAAATTGATCTAAATCTGGATTTTTTAGAAAACTTTCAGAAAAAAATTTGTCCAAAAATTCTAAAAAAATTCTTAAAAATCTTAAGACCATTTCTGCAACTTCTAAACACTTTTTGCTTTTGTTTTCTATTTGTTTCGTGTGTGTTTACGTTCTATGTCATAACCTATATTTATAGGTATTGATTAGAACAGTTTTTGTTGATTTTTTCTTTGACTAGGATTTATGATTATCAATCCTTGAGTCTCAGTCCAATCCTGCCAACCACAATTTACGGCAATTTTTTCTTTGTTTTTTTTTCATTATCTTTTAAAATAAAATTTATATTAAAAAATTAATAATTAAAATAAAATTCAAAATAAATAACTCAAAAAGTAAAAATAAAATTTAGCCAATTTATCTCATTTGAATTAGACCAATTAATCCAAATCTAAATCAAATTAGATGTCTACATTATTTATCAAAATTAACATCTAAAGGTTTATATTTATTTTCATTCAACTTTTTCTTTTTCATTGAAATGGAGATATTTCCTGATCTCGGCATGCATTTGATGACACTCGGATATTCAAGGCTTGAAAACCTGTACTCTAATGAGTGCCTGGGGGTTAAGCTTTGTATATATCTCAAGAGTTTTGGTGTGGGGTCGCCATAAAATGTCACAATTAATTGTTTCACCAAACAAACTGGCAGTCTATAATCGAAAAAAATATATACAGAAGAGTCCAAAATCTAAGAGGAATTTGAGAATGAAAATTTTGTAAGTGGTGGAGATTCAATCTTAATTTTGTCTGAATTCATTTATTAAAGAAGATCAATAAATCATTTGATTAAACCTGAATTAAAAAAAAAATCAGGTTGATGAAGCAGTCCTCAATTTTATGAGTGAATTTAATTTAATTTAATATTAATTTTATCTAATTATATTTTTTGTTTGTTTGTTTAATTATTCAATGATTTTTTATATATGAATGTAATTATAATTATAGTTATACTGATAACTTGTAATTTCATTAAAAAAAAAGATATTTTCGTAGCCAAGAAATTATTATTCCCATTTTATCAATATTACTATCATCTTGTGTTATGTTTTATTTGGCCAAGTATCTTCTGTTATGTGTAGTAATTCTTTTATCTATCACCAGTACAATTGACCCTAATTTATCAATATTTTATTTTATTTTTGCAGTCAATTAAAGTATTTAATTTAATTAACCTAAGCAAATAGAACTATTAATGAATAAAGCGAAAATTTGATTGTCTAATTAAAAAAAAAAGAAAATGAGGGAAAATAAAATAATGGTTTCTTTTGCGAAAACAGAAAGAAGTTGTGCAACCTTTTTTGGCATTGCATTGCCTTCTTTTTCCCAACCGTTTCAATTTCAAAATTCCCAGTCGCAGTCGCAGGCTACCAAACAAACCCAATCCGGGCTATCCCCCCGTCTCCATCGACCCCCTCGGTCATCCCCAGTTAATGATCTCATCAAATCAACACCCGTCACAATCTTAAAACGAGAACACACGTTTTAAAGAGACGAGCGTTTGTCCCGCCATTAATTTTTGTCCTTCCCGCGGCTATTAATGAGCCTTCCAGCATTAATTCTTTAACGTGCTCGACAGATTCAAGAGAAAAAAAAAAAAGCAAAAGAGAAAATTAAACAATGAAGAGAAACTACCAAAAACAGATTCAGAACAAAAAAATTAAAAAATGTAAGTAAGAGAGAGAGAGAGAGAGAGAGAGAGAGAGAGAGGATAAAAGTGTTAATTCTTTCAATTTCATTAATTTTGAATTAAATTATCAAAATTAAATTATCAAAATTAATTTATTTTATCTTTTAATTGAATCAAAATTTTAAATTTAAAAATAAATCGATTAAAATTAATTTGATAAACTTAATTAATTAAATAAAAATATATTATATTAAATTATACTTAAATTCTTAAATTTTTATATTTAAAATAAATAAAATAAAATCATCTAATAAAAATATTTAAATATCAAAATATTAAATTAAAATTTTTAATAATTTAAAATGAAATAAGTATATTTTTAATTATATATAGGTTTTATTATATTTTAATTAAAATTTTAATTAATTTATTAATTTGATTTAAAAATTAAATTAATTTACAATTAAAATTTTTTATAAATTATTTTTGATAACTTAATTTAATATAAATTAATTAATCAAATTAAATCAGTTTAACTAGTTAATTTAATTGCATTAAAATCAAATTACCAACAATTTAAGAGAGAGAAAAATAGAAAACCGCCGTAAATGCGAAGTTCAAGTACCAATCTAGGAGAGCCCATAAGACCCCTTTCTTCACTGTCAAAAGCACTCGGCCACATTTTCCAAATCTGACATTCCACTCTCTTCTTTTCTCTCTGGCGTGTCCTTTTTTGTCTTTTAGTTTTTGTAGATGTTTGATAGGAGGTAATGTGGAACTCGGCGGAGAACGTTTTGTCCAGGTCGACGTCGTTCAGAGAGGATGATGATGATGATGAGGAGAAGGCGCTAAGCTGGGCGGCCTTGGAGAGGATGCCTACGTACACGCGAGTTCGAAGGGGGATATTCAGGAACATGGTTGGTGACTCCAAAGAAATCGACGTCAGCGAGCTCGAGTCGACGGACCAAAGGCTTTTACTGGAGCGGCTTGTTAACTCTGTGGATGATGATCCTGAACGGTTCTTTGATCGTATGAGGAAACGATTCAACGCATAATGCTGGCTACTTTTTCTTCTTCTTATTTTTGAAAATATTTTATTTAATATTCTTTTAACTTAAAAAAGAAAAAACCAAAGAGAATTTCTGCTTTGTTTTGATGTTATAATATTGACAAGAATGGAATTCAAATTTTCTGGATTTTTTTTTCGTTTTTTATTAAAATTTGACAGTAGTTTGACTGTACGGTTTTATTTTGAACGTGGGATTTATTTTTAAAGAAAAAATTTTTGAGTTCGTAGAAAATTTGTAATGATTTATGAAATACAAACACCGTTGTTTTTTCTATAAATAAATTTTTATTTTTTTTTTTTTGGAAATGAGGAGCTAGAATTCGCATTTCTTCTAAAAATAATTTCAGCATTTTATTTTTAATTTTCTCGGTTGACATTGTTTTTTTCTCTTAGTTTCTCCTCTTGGTCGTCACTCTTAAATTTTGCTATGGTTTGTGGTGTTACAGAGTAGATGTGGAATTCCCGAAGATTGAGGTTCGGTTTCAGAATCTAACTGTTGAATCTTTTGTCCATGTTGGGAGCAGAGCATTACCAACCATTCTTAATTTCATTTTCAACATAGCTGAGGTAAAATCTGAAACAATTAATCCCTTTTAAAGTGCACCAACTTTCAGATATAAAGCTATGTTCTTAATGGGAATGCCAATTTTAATATACTTAAAAATGTGGGTTTCAGGCTTTTTTGAGACAGTTGCGTATATATCAAGGAAGGAGAAGCAAGTTGACTGTATTGGACGATTTTAGTGGGATTACAAGGCCTTCAAGGTGTGCTTAAATGGAGTTTTTATTTACTATTTACCCAATGGGTTGATACTTAATTGTGTTGAAGTGTAACATAATTTATTACACTTCTATAATATTTTGCAGATTAACGCTACTATTGGGTCCTCCAAGCTCTGGAAAGACTACGTTACTGTTGGTTCTGGCTGGACGCCTTGGAACTCATTTGCAGGTACTTGGGTACTTGGAAGATTCTGTTGGACTTGTGGTCAGTAAGGATTATTTTGGCCAATATTGGAGTCCTAGATCTGAAAGGAGGGGAAAATAAAAAGAAAAAACCGAAGTCTATTTGCGTTTTCAACCATTTACGTTGTTAAGTATTGATAAGATGGTAGAATCATTGTCTGTGAAATGGGTATGAATATCGGTCTGAATGGATCTCTGTCATTTTGTGGGCTCAGGTTATGTCGTTGGGAATGTGTGTATATATATATATATATATATATATATATATATATATATTCATTAATTAACATTAAGAATCAGGATTCTCAAAAAAATGAAAAAAAGTAAGAATCAGGAGTAACATCATCGGGTAAGAATGTAGCTAAAATCCCAATCAGCTGGATGTCAATCCCACTTAACTGGACATAATTGGTGAAAATTTTAATGTGTAAAACTCCCCATCATCCTGTGAGACATCTGGTTATTGACTAATATTTCGTTTATGATTCCTTTCTTGTTATTCATTGTATTTCAATTGCTTTGAAGATTTCAGGGAAAATTATGTCTAATGGTCATGGACTAAAGGATTTTGTTGCGCCAAGGACGTCTGCTTATGTCAGTCAACAAGACTGGCATATGGCAGAAATGACTGTGAGAGAAACACTTGAATTTGCAGGATGGTGTCAAGATGTTGGATTTAAATAAGGTAAGCATTGAGAAATCATCTTTATGCCCATAAGTCATAATTGCTTGTTGCTTATGCATACTTGCGAAAGATATGCTTTTGGAGCTTGCAAGAAGAGAAAAGAATGCTGGGATAAAACCTGATGAAGATCTTGATATCTTTATGAAGGTAAGTGTGACGGGTTGCCAATATTACTTGGATTATTATGTTTTCGTCCTATTAATCATTATGGCTAAAAGTATTAATGGTGAAACTTTTTAGTTCTAGTCACAAGATTTGGGGGGAACAGGGACAAACCTCGTGGTAGAATACATCATGAAGGTATTCTCTAGATGCTGATCACTCCTTGATGCATGTCCCATTCTGCTGTCATATAGTTTTTAATACTTTTTTTTGGCCAGATAGTTTGAAAACCTTAAATGACACATTTTTCTTACTAACTGCACTTCAAGAAGACCCAATATTCACTTTAGCTCCAAAACCTTGAAAGCAATTAAACAAGTTTCATGTTGTTGGTTAATTGTGTTTATGTATGAAGGTGTATAACTATATTATTATTTATTAGTTCCAAAATTTATCATGGAGTAATCAGCTGTATAGTTTTATGTGGATAAGCTTGAAAATCTAAATTGCTATGTGCATCATATTCTGAATACTATCTGGTTATTTACAACTTCAGCTAAGAGTGGGACTTCTGTGGAAGTTACTGAGAAAAAAAACAAAGCAGCAGAAAAAGGAAAATCTGGAAGAAGGAAACCATCTCAGTATATGATGTAAAATTTTATGTTATGAAGGGGACCACATTTCACCACAATTCTTCCACTTCATTCTGATTTTGTTGACTGATCCTGGGTTCTTCTTCCTCCCAACGCTAGCATCGAGTAACCTTTCAAACATTCATGTGGCATTGGAACGTTGTCTAAAGTTTCAGCAATTGGTTTTCCATTTCAAGTGGCTTTAACTACAATGTACGTTGCTTGGTTAGCTTTAGGAAAAATAGCCAAAAATAAATTCGAAAGTTATTAGATGCTTGAAGAATTTTAATAAGAAAGACATCTTATAATTACATGTAAAACATAGTCAGGTAGTTGAATATATGGACCAGGACAAGTTTCTGCAAATTTAAATGTTGAATTTATACACCACAAAAAAGAGGCATGAAATAGCATAGATTAGGGTTTTTATGGGTTTGTCAAATAAATTGATTGATTTTCTTTTACTGCCAGAGGAGGAGGGTCAATACCTATTAGCTAAGTTTACTTCTTAATGATTATTCTGAAGCACTAAAATTCATCTGACAAAGATTTTAGGGTCAGACATATGTGCTGACACATTGGCGGATGTGAAATGCTTAAAGGGATATCAGGGGGCCAGAAAATATAGCTTACAACAGGTTTATGCTATGTACTTTTTTTTCTTCTTGCATACTAAGGTGCTATTTGCTTTTGATTCATGCTGATTTGGCAGAAATTTATTTCAGGTGAATTACTAGTTGGACCAGCTAGGGTGTTGTTCATGGATGAAATATCCAATGGGCTTGATAGTTCTACTACTTATCAAATATTAAATATTTGAGACATTCAACTCATGCACTCGATGGGGCTACCATAATTTCTCTAAACAGCTTCCGAAACTTATGAGTTTTTTGATGATTTTATACTCTTATGTGAGGTTCAGATTGTGTACCAGGCCCCTCAGTAACACAGCCCTTAAGTTATTTGCTTTTATGGGATTTAGTTGTCCTGAAAGAAAGAACATGGCAGACTTCTTGCAAAAGGTATGGGGCATAGAACTTGTTATGTGAACATATAATCTATGGTATTGTATTCACTCAAGTTTTCTGCATGCAGGTTTTGTCAAAAAAGGATCAAGAGCAATATTAGTCTGTTCCTTTCCGGCCCTACCAATACGTTCCTCCAGGAAAATTTTCCAAAGCTTTCCACTCGTATCAAACTGGGAAGAATTTGCATGGGGAACTAAGCATTTCATTTGATAGTGGTTATAGCCATCCAGCGGCACTGTCAACTTCTTGCTATGACATGAAGAGGAGTGAATTTCTTAAGACCAGCTTTGACTGGCAGATGCTACTGATGAAACGAAATTCATTTGTCTATGTTTTCAAATTTATTCAGGTAAGTGCTGAAATTTTATCTGTCAAAATGCTAACAACACTTCTAGTGATTAGGTTATGTTAAGTTTGGGTATTGATCTATTAGATCAGCTTGTTTTGTCTTTTATCTTTCTTTGATGCCAACCCATTTAGAGCTGAAATTCCACCAAGATTTAATCTAATTTATTATTATTTGCTTTTGCTCTTCAGCTTTTTATGGTTGCCTTAATCACAATGAGTGTTTTTATGCGAATGGCACTGCATCATAATACAATTGATGATGGAGGATTGTAGCTAGGGGCACTGTATTTTTCCATGGTCATTATTCTTTTTAATGGATTTACGGAGGTTTCAATGTTGGCGGCCAAACTTCCCATTCTTTACAAGCATAGGGATTTGCATTTCTACCCGAGCTGCGCTTATATGCTTCCTTCTTGGGTGCTAAGCATTCCAACCTCCTTGTATGAGTCTGGTTTCTGGGTGGCAATTTCATACCATGTGATTGGTTATGATCCTAACATCACTAGGTAATTTTGCTTCCACTGAATTTTGGCATCTATTCTGGCAGTTTTGAGATTCAATTGTCATTTTAATTCTAAGCTTTTCAGATTTCTTCGGCAGTTCTTGTTGTATTTCTGTCTGCACCAGATGTCTATAGCTCGTCTCCGTGTGATAGGATCCTTGGGTAGAAATATGATAGTTGCCAACACCTTTGGATCTTTTGCTATGTTGGTGGTCATGGCTCTTGGAGGTTATATCATTTCAAGGGGTTAGACAGACATGTTTGCCATGTATAATTTATTTATTTTTATAGTTGCTGGTGCTACATGATTATCTACTCTTCTTCAATCTGACAGATCACATCCCTAGCTGGTGGATCTGGGGTTTTTGGGTTTCTTCTTTGATGTATGCTCAAAATGCAGCTTCTGTTAATGAATTCCTTGGAAATTCCTGGGATAAGGTAACATCATTAAATATTTATTATTGCATTATGTCATCATGTGGCAATAGTAATAATTTCTGGCTAAGAATAAAATGAGGGGCAATAGCCATTGAACAATGGTTGATAGTTAGCATTCGCGTGTTGAGTTTGCATTTGAATTCTTGTGATTAATGGGTGAGGTAGAGGTGTACTTTCCATTTCTTTTTAGTTTTTCCTACATTATAGTGTTATGATGATGTCATGGCCATGCATGCCTGAGCTCTTGACAATGGTATTTTAGCACTCCATCTATATATTTACCTAGACTTAAGCTTGGTTGCTTGATGTTTGTGTCTCATTGTTACAGTCTCCCCCTTGTTGGGCTCCTGGTTTGTCATGTGTGAATCATGTTCTGATTGTGATATGATTCAAGTTGGAATTGAGCTTGAATTTGTATTTCGGTAGATTGACTGTGTAATAAGCAACAAACAGTTGTTTCTAAATTGAGTTACAGTTTTAGTATTCTGAGTCTTATGTTGAAATTTGAAACTCACTGTACTTACTTTCCTTGCTTGTAGAGAGTCAGACACTACATTAACGTCTCATTGGGTGAGGCACTGTTGAGAGCACGCAGTTATCTTCTGGAGAGCTACTGGTATTGGATTGGTGTTGGTGCTTCGCTTGGATACACAATTTTGCTGAATATCCTATTCACTGTCTTTCTGGCTAACCTTAACCGTAAGCTATCTTGGTTCTATTGAAAGTTTGTCAATTATGAACTTCCTTTCTTACATTATAGTATATATGGTGTCAATCTAATTAATTTTTTACTTTGTCATTTATCATAGCTCTGTGAAAGCAACAGGCTGTTTTCTCCAAGGAAGAGCTGCAAGAGAGAGACAGGAGAAGGAAGGGTGAAAATGTTTGTTACTGAACTGAGACATTATTTGCAAAATTCAGGCTCACTATGTGGTAAGTAATAGACATTTTAGATCTTTTAACCTTTTCAATTTCCATGTCAGTGTGCGGCCAAATATTTTAGTTGTCTGTTCAACAGCTGGGCAGGAAAATATTTCAAGCAGAGAGGCATGGTTCTCCCATTTCAACCACTTTCTATGTCTTTCAGCAATATCAGTTACTTTGTAGATATTCCTGTGGTATATACTTTGCTTAATTTTCCTATGCTATTTGTTTTATGGAAATACATTGATTAGTTAAATTCTTATCTAAGTATCTTTTCAGGAACTGAAGCAATAAAGGATAACGGAAGACAGATTGCAGTTGTTGGTCAATGTTACTGGAGCATTTAGACCAGGTTTGCTTACAGCTTTGGTCGGTGTCAGCAGTGCCGGCAAAACTACACTTATGGATGTTTTAGCTGGTCGAAAAACTGGTGGGTTATCTCAAAAAGCAAGAAACCTTTGCCAAAATTTCAGGTTACTGTGAGCAGAATGATATTCATTCTCCTTTTTTGGTTGTTCTGGAATCACTTCTATTCTCTGTTTGGCTTCGGTTTCCATCAGATGTTGACTCGGAGACACGAAGGGTAATCATAAAATATCTCTCTTTGCCATGTTGTAGTTGACAGCATGGTTTATCATTATAACTTGTTTAGGCTTGAATTTTCAGGCATTTGTTGAGAAGGTGATGGAACTTGTGGAGTTCACTCCACTAAGTGGGGCATTGATTGGTATACCAGGAGATTTATTTTTCGTATATCTCATAGAAATAAAAAAGACTTCTTTCACTATTCTTTCGCAGCTAGTTTTCAACCCAATTGTATATACAAAATTTCAATTATAATATAATTAAAAAAATTTATATAAGAACATAAAAAATTTCAATGTAAAACAAGTAATGGGAAAATCGATATTGTAGATCAATATGTAATTATATAAGAAAGTTTAAAGAAACAAGCTTTTGTATCATATACCATATAATGATATTTAAATTTTTTTAAAAATAATGTTTGATTTCAAATTATTGAGATTTATTCCACTTAAAAAAAATATTTTGTACATAATATTTCGCACTTTTTATATGAACACACGATAGTGCTAGTTTTTCAATAAAAAACTAAATATGAATTAAAATTTAATCTAATAAATTTTTTGAAAAAAAAGCATGAAAGTGCTTAAAAGACAAATTTAAATCAGTAATTTTTATTTTATTTTATTTTATTTTAAGTCATCATAAGCCAACTAAAGATGGAACAAATTAAGCAAAATAAAGTAATACTCAATTCAAATAGAGTAATGATGTATTATATATATACTCAAATAAACATAGACAAACATCATAAATAAATAAGACAAAAGCCACAATTATTTTAAAAATACACTTATAATTGAAATATAATTTTGCATTACATAAAAATTTTCCTTGATATTAATCAATTAATAATTAAAAGTACATTAAGAAAAGTAGAAATTAATAAGAATAAAAAGAGTAGTCCGGATCAACGAAACTATCACAAATTAACCAAAAACACGAATAGCTAGAAGAGATTAATAAAAAGAAAACGGAAAAGCAGACACTTACACTTTTTACTCAAGGTTTATGAAACAATAGAATGAATTTACAATTTGCAAACCGAAGCACACCTATTTATAGATGTGAGGTTTTACGCTATAAGTAAATGCAAATTTTGAATATGAATGGTTGACTCAATTAAAATTGGAGTAATAATCAATTATGATATTTTACTATTTTAAGGATTCTTTCTTCGCGTGTCAAAAAAATCATTAATATGTGCATTATAATTATGGAAATATAATATCAAAATTAAATTAATTTTTATCAAATTCAAACTTAAAATTACGTCCACTTAATAGTGAAATAAGAAATTTAATTTGTTTAAACAAAAATAGAAAGAAAATAATACAAATTAAAGTAGGTTTTTCTATATTTATTATATTAAATTAGATTTATACATATAAAAGTTATAATTTAACTTAATTTATGAGTGAATAATTGTGAATTCTTTTAAATTAGTCCACTTGTCAAAGTAATAGTACGGTTAATGGCAATTTAATTTTGGTAACAACTAATGTAAAAAAAAAAATTAATTTTAAAATTTTACATTAATTGATGGACATATTATGTAGCATTAATTTGAACAATTCACATGTCAAAAATAAATTATTCACATTGGATATTTTTCTTTTTTATTAAAAATTTTAAAATTTATATATTTATATAAAAATACAAGATTAACTGAAAACTACAAATGAAAGGAATGAGAGTAATTTATGAAATGTAATAAAAACTGCCATATTAATAATTTAATAATATTTTATAACAACGTATGTTAAGACTGTTCAAAAAAAAAAAAAAATCCAGTGCAATAATTAGAAGATAGAAAATATATTCTTGGGTAATTAAATTTCTACTTAGTTTATTATTTTATTTGTATTATTGATTAAATTAATTGTAATTTATTCCTATAAGATAAAAATATTAAAAATACTTTAAATAAATAAAATTCATTTATTGGAGGACACAAGATGATTTTTTAAATCTGTTTACATGTAAAAAATGTAGACTCTCAGTATAGGATTATTTCTTTTTTTTTTTTTTGTAAAAATTATAACTTTATATATTTATATAAAATAATAAATTATTTCAAATTTCCTTAAAATGAACGCTTCCTTCTCCCTTGAAAATTTCAAAAGGCAGGTATCAGTATAAAGAAGTTGTAAAGAATTTTATTTTATAAAGATATGAGTATAAAGAAGTTATGATCATAGATTATATTCATATAAAAATTTTTTTGAATTAAATCATATAAACAAACCAATTAATAATTTAATATATAATTGGACAAAATCTAAAATAAAATTGGATCAAATTCACTATGACTTGAACATAAAATGTCCTCTTTACCACTAAATTAAAATCTTATAAACAAATTAATGTAGCGTCCTAAATTTATTAATTCTTAATAAAATAGTTGGAAACAAAGTGAGCAGAGGAAGTATTTCATAATATTACAAATAATTACTTTTGTCTAATCTATTTGTCTTATTTGATATGATAATAATTTATTGAATTTTGATATATATGTTATTTATAAATTGATTAATTCACCATAGTAATGCAACTTCAAGAGTATTTTATTTAAACTTTTTTTCGGAAGGCAAATTCTATTGTATGGGGTTTCTCGGTCATGTGCTTTGGTGGCTTGATTTTAATTGGGATGTTGTTTTTATTATCTTCTCTTATTGTTCTTAATTTTTGTATCAAATTTTCCTTTAATTTCATTTAATTAAATTATCTGCCTTTCAAAAAAATTTTTAAAGATCTCATCTTTAATATTTGTGTATTAAAGTTAAACATGACAATTCATATATTCATGTGATATTTGTTTTTCTATATGTCAAATATGAAGCATATTTTTTATTTTTTTTAAATTCATAATTTTTATTAAAATTTTAAATTGTTTTATTTTTATATTTTTTTATATTATTTTCGTATCATATCAGTGTGTTGTATTTAAAATGTTAAATCTAAGTAAATTATTGTCACTTAACACTATGTTTAGTAGGAAATAAAAAAGTGGAGGAAAAGACAGAGGTAACAAAAGAAAATAGAAAAGAGAGGAAGAGAAGTCATTTTCCCTTTTAATTGTGTTTGGCATGAAAGATAGAAAATAATAAAAAAAAAAAAGATAGAAATTAAGATAAAGTTATAAATAAAATTATTAATTTAAGTTGAATGAATTTTTTATATATATATTTAGAAGGATTTGATTATAAAGGAAAATAAATATGTAAATGTACTCTTTTTTTTTTCATCTTCATATTTGATATTTTCATTCTATCAAACCACAAATCATGAAATCTTTCTTTTCCTTTCTCTTTTCCTCTAACAAACAGGGTGTGAATGAAAAGAAATAGGAAGATAAAAGAGGAAAGACATGAAGGCATATGAGTTTATATTTGATACATTGTCAACATATAAATTTGATATATTATCAATAAATTAAATTATGATACTTTATTAATGAGTAAATATGAATCTTTAAAATAAATATACATAAATTAAATTTTTTTAAAAAATTTACTTAATAATAAAATGTTATTATTTATTTACTTTATTAATGAATTATCATCATTTGATTCATTATCAATATATAAAATTTATACATTAATTATATATCAAATATAACTCGAACAGCTCTTTCGAAAGGAAATTTAAAAAATGTAATCACATAAAATATTGCAGCTTGTCCTTCAAGACCCAGAAAGGGAAAAGACAAAAAAAGTTCCATACCCTACATTTGCTCCCTACAGGTGTTGGGCTTGCACTTACCGATAGCAATATCAACTTAGCATATAGACAATTCAAGCAAGACAACAGTCAAACAAGCCCCTGTCTCTGTCCTGTCTATGTATGCCACTAACTTACAAACCATCCTCACTTCACCAACAAATTTCTCCTGTTTTTTGCATATGAAATAAATCCGACCATGGAATCAATCCCATCATCCCAAACCTTCAAATGCAGCCCTTCCCATCCCAAACATGTCGTTCCATTAGACTTCAACAATGTCCCTAAACTACCAGATTCCCATGCATGGAAGACGACCTTGCCTATTGATGATCACCAGTTGATTGACCCTTTTACCGAAGAACCTTTGCCCATCATTGACCTTGCCAAACCGGATGTGTTTAACCTCGTAAGACATGCCTGTGAGAAATGGGGAGTGTTTCAAGTCACCAACCATGGCATTCCCGTTAGTTTCTTTTATGAAATTGAGTGTCAAACTCGGCGGCTGTTCTCGCTGCCCGCGGAACGCAAGCTACTGGCTGTTCGGTCACCGGAGGGCTTCACCGGGTATGGCTTGCCCCGCATCTCCCCCTTCTTTCCCAAGCTGATGTGGTCAGAGGGTTTCTCCATTATAGGGTCCCCAGTGGAACATGCTAGCCAACTTTGGCCTGAAGATCATTCCAAATTCTGGTACGTGCATTCTGCATGCTCGGCTGTCACGATTACAAAAATTGTGGTTCATATATCTTTCGAAGAAAAGGCTTAAATAAAGTTTCTTAAATGAAATTTTTTATTAAAAATATTAAATAAAAATTAAATTGAAAAAAATTCTGATAACGGGTAAAATATGCATACAAATAGAGCAACCAAATAATATTGATTTGAAAATTAAATTTCGAATCTATTTTAATTCTTAATAATCAATTTAATTATAAAAAAATATTATTATTTTTATATTTTGTCTTCTCTCTTTCATTTTTTCATCACAAATGATTCAATTTTACATAATTATTAGTACATGAATGCAAGTTAATATCTCTAAAAATTTTACACAAGATTTAACTAGTAATTATTATATTTGTGAAATTTTCGTCATAATTTTCACAATGTCTTAATTATTTTGGGTACATTTCACAACAATGTCTATTTAAATAAAGTATTAAAACATCATTTAAAATTTTGATATGCTTTGTCTATTTAACAAACTGATATGTTAATATTTTATTTTATTTTATTTATTAAAAACTCAAATGAATTGCACTTAAGAATTATTCCTAAATTTTTATCCATATATATATATATATATATATATATATGTTCATTTTAAGTTTCTTAACGAAACCCTAATTTAAATCCAGACGGAAGAATATCACTATTAATATGTTGTGGTGGAATATAAGGGATGGTTTGGCTATAAATGGCCAAAAAAAGAACAAAACAAAACAAAAAGTGGATGGCTCGGTGAATGTGGGTTGTATGGAATTTCGTTACTATCAAAGGAAACATGTTGTGAATGGTGGCAGAAAACTTAGGAAAAAATTCGTGCATTATTTATACAATTCTTTTCACGTAAACTCCAACTAGCTCATAATTTATATATATAATTTAGGAAAAATCGCAATATGAGCATAAAAAAAAAATTATAAGTATTAATATTTGAATTACAGATTTTATTAGATGTTATCTCTTAAAAATGATTGTTCGAATTAATTAAATTAAATATTGTACTGAAATTTCATTTGCTTCGTTATTGAATCTCTATTTTTTAGCTGCTTAAACCTAAAGCAGTAATTAAGCATCAATTAATTTGCTTCTCTATATACATACCACTATTAAGAATACCAGAGGCAAGAAAAGAAAATAAGAACTACTACTAGTAATTATCTTGTTGCCAATTCTCAAAGGTAATTTTTAAATTCACATTTTCCTCTCCACCGCTTCATATGCATTAGCAAAATTGTTAATTTGTGCTAGTAAGATTTTTGTGACCCTGGCATCCCTCCATGGCTGACAGCTGAGATGGAATAATCCTTGTCATCAAAACTAAAAGAAATCCTGAAAAAAAAAAAAAGAAGAGAAGTTTGCCTTCAGGACACAATTGGACAAAACCAACAAGTTTTTTTTTTCTTTTTTGTATATATTTTATGTGTGTTATTTTGTTGGAGATACACTTTGCGAATAATGAAGCTTTAAGGCTTCTGCAATATTTCACTGGTTGTCTTTGATATGTTTCTTGTTTTATTAGTCTGAATAATTTGTCTTTATTCTTTTCATTTTCTATTTGTAAAATCTTTTTTTTTTGTCTGTTTTCAGATAGAATAAATATTTATGGCATGATTTGTTTGTGATTTTGGTTTCGTGCAGCGAGGTAATGGAACAATACCAGGCGAAGATGAAAGGATTAAGCGAGAAAATAGTGGCAGCAATGCTTAGCTCCTTGGGCTTAACCCATGAAGATGTGAAATGGTTTGAGCCCAAAAATGGTTGTGACCAAACCACATGTGTTCTTCAACTGAACTCCTATCCAGTGTGCCCGGACCCAGGCCGAGCCATGGGCTTAGCCCCTCATACAGATTCATCTCTGCTCACTTTGCTTTACCAAAGCTGGGTTAGTGGCCTCCAAGTCTACAGAGATGGTGCAGGGTGGGTGGCAGTGGAGCCGGTTGAGGGCGCCTTGGTGGTCAATGTTGGTGATTTGATGCATATCGTCTCCAATGGCAAGTTCAAGCCTGTGTTGCATCGTGCAGTTGTGAACAACACGCACCACCGAGTGTCGACAGCATACTTTTACGGGCCACCACGGGATGTCAAGGTCTCAGCATTGAGGAAGTTGATCGACCATGCTCATCCCCCACTATATCGCCCGGTGACATGGAAGGAGTATCTTGAAGCCAAGTCAAAACATTTTAACAAGGCACTTGAGTCAATTCGTCTTTGAATTTACATTTTGGCACTAGCTAAAACCACAGGAAGGAAATAACTTTGTCATCCTACAATTTTAGTACTGTGAAATGTTTCAACTGAATTGAGATGGTTAAAGAATTGAAGGGAAATTGTCCAAAACTTCTTTTAAGTACGATAAAATAATACATATATTCGATTTAGTTCAAATCAATATCATTTTTCATTATATTTAATTTTTTTATAGAAAAAATAATGACTTGGAGATAAAAAGAAATAATTATAGATATCTAAATTATTTAAATATTATTTTTAAAAAATGACCACATAAATTAATTAAATTAAATTTTATATTCATTGTATTTCGGTTTGATGAACAATAATAACTTTGATAAAAGGTATGAAACCTCAAAATTAACCGAGGCTAGGTTAGGATGACATTTTTGGTGGAGAAAATGTAAAACCCCTTTTCCTTTTGAAACTATTGACAAGAATTGCAGAACAAGTACAACAGACCTGTCAGAAAACCTTGTTATCTGCATATACATATAGTGAAGAGACTACGCCCATCGACAGAAAAGTCGAGAAAACCGGGGTCGATCACTTCCAGAGTTTCACAAACTTGTCATGACTAGCTGAGTTTACCATGCCAGTGACATTGGATACCGCCAAGGCAGAGACTAGCTTCTCATCTGCATTTAGTGTCAATGTCTTGTTCTCGATCATGTTCCAGAGTCTTGCGAACGCCGTCATTCCAGGTCATAAGCATAACTATAATCAGTCGTTTGAATAGGAAAAACTGGAAAGAAATTAAGCACAGCAATGCATCTCTTATGGAACATTGGCAGTACAAAGCAATATACCCACAACAGCTGAAAAACATGATAACCCACTCTTGCAGTTGAAAAAATGATAATCAGGGAAAATGATCAACTCGTGCAACATCCCGCCCTTCCCAGAGCTTGTGAGGAATACAGACAAATGACCCACCAAGATAAAATTCAAGTGTTTTATTCCCGTTTCACGTATGTAAAAACAAATTCTTATTTTACGTAATTTTGAAGTCTATTTTAAAAATGTATATTTAACCAGTGTTGACAGTAAAAAACTAAAATTGCAACACTACTCTTAGCTATCATCATCCCTTTCCTTAGGCATTTTATTTGCAATTTTTTTCTTTATTTTTGTGCAAATTAGAATATTTTCAGTTTTAAAGTGCAAACATTTTTAGATTTCTCACGAATGCTTAGTTATTACTTACATTACAATATCAATAAAACTATTATATCGTAATGTATTCTAAGCTATTTAAACTTGATAAAAATAACTCGTATATAAAAATTATATAACATATCTATATTTTAATTATTCATAATATAAAAATCTAAATTTCTTAAATTTAATAAACTCTAAACGAAATATTTCAACTAATTTTAATGAACTGAAAATAAAAATTGCACATACCTAAATTGTAAAAGTTTGCTCAATATTCAGTAATCATGCCTTGCTCTTTGTCGAATGATGTCTAAAGTACTTCGACCACCACCGTTTCAACAAATTTTCTATTGATTTTTGCCTAAATCTTCACCTCAAAAAACTTTTTTTAATCAAAATTGAAAGGTTTTTTGTTTTGATATTTTAGTGAAAACATTTGATTACTTTAAAATAAGATGATTTGATTATAAGTAACAAAATTTTGCTTTCTATTTCGAATGTTTCGAAAACAAATCATGAATTTTGTAACAATAAGAGTGTTCTTATCATTTTATGACAGGATCCAAAAAATACTAACACGGATACACATTTTAAAGTGATTAAATGTCACTTTTTAACTTTTATACGATAAACTCATATCACGTTTAATTATAAAATATATTTATATAATTTACTCAACAATAAAAAAACCAATATATTAGTAATTTTCAAATAAGTTAATCGAATCTATTTAAATTCGAACTTAACTAAATTCAAATTTGACTTAATAATAATTGAGATTCAAACAAAATCAAATTAAATTTTTAATTATATTCAAGTAAAAGTAATAAATATTTAATTAAATTCAATGTTCGAATATGTTCGAATCAAACTTGAACTTCGAGTTTGAACTAAGCTCAATACACAAACTTAAGATTATAGTCACTTATATTTCTTTTATTTCTACTAAAATTCATCCTATCCAACAACTGACTTTCCTACAAAAAAATGGAAAAAAAAAATCTCTAAGATCAAAAGATACAAGAAAAGAATATTGGTGAAAACTTGTCATTCTTTAAAATCATCCTTGTCATCCACAGGAAGTGGTCTGTTCCTCCAATACACAGCAAGAGCACTCCCACCAAGCTGCAAGAAGTTGAAAAGAAGTCAAGGTTTGTAGGAAGTAAATAGAACCAGAGAGCAAAAAGTGTCATACCGCCATGCAAACCACACTAACTGCAGAAGGAACAGCGACTAGGGGATTGGTAAAATGTTTCTGGGCAAGCAAGAAACCAAGTGCAGAGCTCTACATAAAACAGAATAACAGCATCACCAATCACATTTGTTAGCGGGTGAATAACAGCATATTTGATGAAGTCGACATGACAAAGTCACCAAGGGACATGCAATAGGGAATGTCTAATCACGAAAGCTCCACGAATAGTGAAAGCGGAATAGATGGACAGGAAACTGTAGCACATTTAATAATATCTGGTAAATTGCACCAAGTTTGGAGCCATGAGATACTGAGTTATTTTCAGGACTGTAAAACTTTTTCCTTCTCTTTTAGATGACCGTGAATGCAGGGAAAAAAAAAACCAAGCATATCAGGTGCAAATGACAAAATAACAGATGCTTAAGAAATTGTCCAGATAAAATGACACAGAATCCTCTGAGAAAGAATATGATACATTAGAGATTTAAAACAGAAGAATGTACCATCCGAAAAGCTGCTTCATGAATTGGTCATGCGAGTTATGTCTTGCTTATGCACAAGGACAGTAGCACTCGTCAAAGATAGCAGTTCTAATGTTGTGATTATAAAGGGTTTTGTATAACGAAGATATCGAGCATTTATCATCCCCAATATCATCACAGATATAACATAATAATCATTCATGAAAATGTTAAACGTCAAAAAGTTTAAGAAATCTAATGTCTTGATAGTAATGAAGAAACACCTACCTGCATACCACATTCAATGGATATGGTCCGAGAAGTGGATTCACCAAATGATATTTTTGAAATCCAGTAACCAAGGGCAAATGCGACAGCATGTAGGAGAGCTACAGGCGATATTAGCTGAGCTCCTTGGGCTTTCAAGACTTCAGATACTTGGCCAATCTTAGTATTAAAACGACATCTATGTTAATTCTTTACGTGGAAAGAAGCTTTCAACGGGAGCGCATAACGTGAATATTAAAGTTTAAGATATTGTAAATATACTTCACGAAAAATCCTCAGAACTTACAGGGCTTGTACAAAGTAGAGTAGTGAGAATAACTCCAATTAGTGGAGTTACTGAGATTATTTTTGAAGTGAATTTGGGAAAGAATTCATTGAACAAGACTCCCACAAAGAAGACATTAGAATCATATGATTGTATGTCAAGATTCCTTAGACTTCATGACAATTGAAGTGCAACCAATAATAACAGATAAGAACAATAATCGTTTGTCACCTCCAACAATTGTTGGTACTAACACAACCTGAAAAGTGCTGATAGCAAGACCCTACAAAGATTTTTGGAAAAAAAATCTTTACATTAGTGGAATCACCTAAATGAAGGTTATATACTTTAAATTTACGTAGATGTCACTTTGAGATCTTATACTGTACCTCTCACTTAGGTTCTACAATTTCTATCATCACTATTTTGTTTACCTAATCTATCACCACTATTATGTAATAAGGTGTAGATATTTTCTAAATTTCTTTTGCATCCACCTGATTTGTTTCGCCTTAAAGTTTCGACGGATGAATCAGTCCAAAAAATTTGGAAGAGAAACCAAAGAGGCTGGTCCCATTACTGTGTACGTCAGTCACCATAATAAAGCAAGAGATATTGACTACTTTGACTTCTACATCGTCAGTTGTCTCATGCTTCATGTATTTGCCAATTACTATCCATAAAGGCAAACAAAAAATAAGAATAAACATACCGCAGCATCAACAGGAACAAGCTGACCGGCAAGAAGCTTCGTGAGGAGGGGTGTCATAACTATTGCTCCAATAGTTGAACATCTGCAAAAATTCCAGAAGAAATTGGGGAGCTTGAAAGTTGTTTAATTTCAAGTTTCAGAAATATTGAAAGTGTTCTAAATATTTTACTTCATAAGTTATAAAGCTTAAATACAAAGGTAATGCATATTTGATGTAAGTTGTCCTATTAGCTATCATTTCAGCCATGCAGCTTAAAGTATAGCCAAATAAAAACTAGGTCATCATCATATACTCCAGATATTTATCATGCAGTTCTATATTGTTTGAAAATAGAACCATCGATTACTAGCAATCTCGATGTTTACCAAATGGAGCCTAAAAACATCAAGAAAATTTTCTTCATTGCTAATAATCTTATACTTCTTCTCATAACCATGATGCACATAATTCCTTTTTCTCTGGTAAAAATATCTGAAATACCCTACTGAAATATCATCATACTAAGGCTATTTTTTTCCCACAAACATCTATAAACTCTAGCTAGTTCTACGCTAATCTCGATTCCTCTACCTTAGAAACATAAGTGAAACAAAAGCCGGATACACAAATGAATTTTTGTTGAATTAACATCTGCCAAAGACCTTCATAGTCAAAAGATAGTTTTTATTTAGTTTTTACACCTTTCCCTTAGGGGGGAGGGAGAGAGAGAGATAGAGAGAAGAAACAAATTTTGGAAACAAAGTTAAACTTAAGGGATATCAAATGAAAAGTTACAAAAGGTTTATTATGTATTTAAAAGATCATAAGACTACTCTATCAATAAAAAGCATTTAGATGGGTGGATGCAGTTTGATCTTACGTTGTCATGAGAACAGAGAGTGCTACATTCCCCCTAGATATATAGGTTGCAACATTTAACGCCTGACCACCAGGGCAGCATGAGACCAAAATAAGACCAGTTGCAAGTGGAGCAGAAAGTTTCAGAGTCTGAAAATCACATAGATATTGTTCAGCACTCATTTATTCATACGAGCCTACTAGAAGGCCCTATAATGATGATGAATCACATTCTACATAGTGCAATCTAAATTACATTGACTTTCATTTCAAAAGCCAAATTTGGACCACATATATCATATTTTCTGCAGTCTTCATCCAACCTCTTTATTGGGAGATTTCTCAATCTATTAATATCACAAAAATTTTTACCAGTATTCTATAACTCAAATAAAATAATACAAGGGACATCATTTTTTGAAGTAAAGTCTCATGTCTTCTTGTTATGATGATGAATTCTATTTCCACGATAAGTAGAACTCAACCAGCCAGAAATGAGGGTATTGATGCAAAGGCAAATTTTGAATTACCATTGCAATAGCAAATCCTAGCATAGGCTTGACTAGGTATTGAGCAAGAAATCCTACACCTACCTGCAAAATTGGAAACTAATGCTCTTAACCATGTAAACACTAAAACAGGATCATTTTTGTTTTATCAGCAGTCTACTAACTCATGTGAATATTTTGCCTTACAGTCCATGGGTTCCGTAGACAGCGTCTGAAATCCTCAAAGGTTAATGTTAATCCCATTGAAAGCATGAGGAAACCTAGGCCAATGGTGAAAAGATCTGTCTCTAACCATGTTACCTTTAAGAGGGAATAAATGGTTAGGTAACTAAGCAAAATTTGAATCAGCATTCACTAAAAGCAGAGAGGCCTGAAAATTACCGCAGCTGGCTTGTAGATACCAATAATAGTTCCCAGAATAACCTGTTCATTAAATCAAAGTTATAATGTAAAATTAAAGATAAAAATATCAGCTGGAGTTTTATTAAATACACTAACAAAATCGAACACACACCCACACAGGGAAAAGAGTTGTCAAAGTTTCAATCATTCTTTCGTACTGGTTCATCCCACTTGGCGTAGGAAAATCTCCGGATACATTTGCTGCAGCCTTGCACACAACTCTGGAATTCCTGGATATAGAGATCAAATCATTCTTAAGGACTCTAAAAATGCACAAAATGGGAATTCATACATCAACAAATAGTGGGTTTGATACGTTAGAAAAAAAAATCTGACAGTGCCTCACATTAGAACCCAAATCCATGAATATTGGAGCTGAAAATGAGATACAACAGGTACCAAAGCCAGGAGTAGTCATTGGTAAAGGGGCAATAAGACCAAAGGAACAGGGTAATCTAAGTTCAGGTATCCAAGTAGCAGAAACAAGCAAGTTAATGTTGGGATAGAGAACTGGATTCACCAATTTGTATGAGATAGTGAAACAAACTTGGGACCAGGGGTTACAGAACCTTATTTATACAACAAAAACAAACTAGCCACCTTGCAAGGTTCTTGCAGGCAACCAATTTTACTATTCTTTCCTCCCTAGCCAAAAAAGTATAAAACAACATGCGCTCTAAACATTTTTTTTAAACAGTCACCCCTGTAATTATCAGATCAAATTAGCTAGCTTTGCTTCTTTCTCAGGGTCAAAGTAATGAATTTAACACTGAAACATGCATTCTCGAGCTTTGTATGAAAGAAATTCAATTAAATCAAACACTTTGTTCTCAGAAAGTACCTTGAAGCAGGAATGATGGAGGAAGGGGCCGCAAGAGCAACTAGGGGACTACTTGGCTTGCGTTGGATTGCCCAACCTATCCCATTCTCAGTCACAGATATTCCAGCTCTAACATCTGAACATTCATATAAAGCACAGAAATCACAAATAAACCCATGTGATAAACAAGTGACTATAGACAACCCAAAAAGCAATAAATAAAACACGAACAAAAATAAAACATACCCAGATGAGCTGCCTGTAGCCTTCTAGCAGGAATCAAATACAAGGGTCTTCTACATATAGCATCATATGTTTGCAAATTGTAATCTTTGACAACGAATCTAGACAAAGATGACATCGTGAAACACAAAAATAGAAAGCTTTGATCAAAATAAGGCAGGGTTTAGAAGGGTAGAGGGTTTTTGAGTAATTTCATTTTGCCGCTGGCTGGTTACTCCAAGCTACAAGGGGACAATTCACAAATGGGATATCGATGTAACAATGAAGATGTCGTATAAACCGAGGAACCACACGTATGCACAAAATGGGTTCATCCAAATTCTGGCTTAAGACATCAACTTTTTGCCGCTGACTCCTGATATGTGAGTTGACAAATTCACTGCCTGTTGTCGTTTGCGTAAACTTGTGAACTCCCACTTCTCTGGAGCTGTAACCGTCAAAACGAAAATATGATGTGCTATATATTTCTCGTGATTATGATCTATCAAAAACATGCTTTTCGGCGTGGACTTGGACTTTCAATGTTTTCATTTTCAAGTTTCATTGCTGCGCCCGGTTTGCTCTTTGCAAATCTGCTTCCTGCGGTTTTAAATTGCAGTAGCAGTTAAGTTTTTGACTAAGAACCGTTTATCATAATTTCGGATATAACCAAAGAAATAATGATCATCACATTTATTATATTGTAAATTTTTTTATTGTTGCACAACTTATCAAATTTGAGAAAATAATAATTTTATTTATGAAAACTCTTATATTATATTATCTAAAATAATTCATGACATTTTAAATTATTTATTTATATAATAAAATAAATTATTATTTTTTTAATATATTTCGGTAATATGTATATTTAAAAATGTTCAATATACATATCCATAAATTTTATAATCATGACAAATATAAATACATGAGATTAAAATATTAATTTTATAAGTGAAATTATATTTTTTAAATATATAAAATTAAGGTCATTAATTTTAAATTAATTAGAAAAATAATAACCGAAAGTTTTAATATTTAATTAATAAGATACTTCTCAATCTAACTTAAATCAAACACAAAACATATAAAAACAATTAAAATAATATAAGTAATACCAAATTTTAATCATTTAAGATTAATATTTTTAAATGAGAATAAAACATATATTAAACTTATGAAAATAAAATTCATTATTTATTGTGAATATTTCCCTCTCAAATATTCAAAAATATTTTTCAAATGCCCATTTCTCACAAATCTTGTGTCTTTTTCTCTTTTTTTTTTTCCTTTTCAAAATTTTTATCTAAAGAAAGAGAACATAAAAAATTAATTTTAACTTTTAAAAACCCACAAATGACAAGCCTTTCAAATTTTCCTATTTCCAAATTTGCTTTCTTAAACCTTTTAAAATAATTAACAACTCAATTACCCTTTAATTTTCATTTAAATTATAAAAAAAATTATTAAAATATCAAATTTTCACCGTCCATTTGTCTTTCTCTCTTTACATTTTTACCTAAGCAACAAAAGTCAAAAACCACTTTTGATTTCGTGTCATAAATGAGCAACCTCCCGTATGCTTCTTTCCTCCCTCCCCCATCTCTGATTTTCCCATGGTTATTTCCATTTTTCTTCTCCAATAGAAACACCATGACCCGACCCAAACAAACCACTCTTATGCTTCTTTTATATCATCAAAATCTCTTTCTCAAGATTTCCACTATAAAATCTCACTTATCTATATCTTTCAAGAGTAAAGATCGGAGATGATAACAGACCTGAAGCCAACACCCACAGAAGCCATAATATGACACTCTCTCATGACCATCCCCAACTAAAATGTTAAAACATATGAAGAAAATTGGCAATTTTTAGTGAATATTTATTTTATTACTTTGAATCAATTTTATCTTCTTATATTGATGATGGATTTAAATTAATTTAATTTGATTGAATTGACTGGATATAAAGTGGATTTTTTTTTTTCTTTTAGTATGGAGCTATAAATACAAACAATAGTAACAGCTTCAGCGTTCTGTTATAATAGTTATTTTTCATTATGTCGCGATTTACGCTAAAGCCGTTACACTTATAAATGACCGTGCACTCTCTATTGCGATAAATAACAATGACGAAAAGTATGCTACCGCTAAATACTGACCACTATTCCTTTAAAGGACTACTATTTAAAACCTAGGATTCCCATTCTTCTCAATTTTCTAACAATATAGCGACAGCATTAGTTCGTTTATATAGGCTACATTTCAGGGCATTTGGGCCAGTAGTGATAAGTACAAATACAATGAATGCTTGATCAACCCAAGTTCAATAGCGCCGCCTTTACTATCAAATGTTTGGGCTAACAAGCCCATTGGTGACACAGTCGAATGGAGTGGACCATGGAGACCATGTTCAGTTTCTCAAGATCTGAGCAGTATAGGCTTATGTCTCGTTAAGGATAACCATAACAAAGTCGATCCTAAACAGATTTATGACTAAGTTCAAACAAATGCTTTTAGATTAATAAAGCCAAAAACTGAAACAGTGTAGAACTCAGGTGGGCTGATTCGAGTAGAGTACTTAAGGGTAGGTGAAGAGATGAGGAAAAAACAATGAGAGATCTGAGCAGACTTGTATTTTACTTCAAATTATTTGGGCAAATAGCATTCCGGCTTTAATCTACAAATTTTTATGGTTGTTTTGCAGATTCATGTCCGGTTGGGTTGACTTAGTCACAGGGCACATGCAGTCATGGTCTCTTTCTCATACAGATGTTCAATCAGACAATTAGACCAGAATGTTGCAACAGCCTGACTCATAAAAAGATGGGGGCAACAATGAAAAACAAACCCCTGTTGCCCGATAGTTTCTATAATTCTACATTTACGTGCATTCCCACTCAATAGACCTGTGCTTGTGCAGGTTGTCAAGCCTTTTGGCAGACAAGGCTTTGTTGTTTCTTCCTTCCCCGGTCCACCAAAGAAGCATGGCCAGGAAACAAAGAAGGCACTTGACAATGTTGGCCCCCTTTAGTGCGAGAATTATCCTCCTCCATTGCTTGCTTTGCTACATTATCCAATTCATGGCAGGCTTTGAAGCCAAACAGAGTGGAGCCCCTTTCAATTATTCATTTGTCTTTCCATTGAGAAAGCATTTTCGTTTGTGACTTTTATGAGCTTCTTTCTCTTTTGCGTGCAATTCCACTTTTTTTTAAAACAAAGTTGGAGCCTTTTCTTGTGTATTCGCTTCCATATTTTGGTCCTGACTCCTGAGTGCTTTCTCCCCGTTTCAACTCTAGTTTCAGCCGATTGTTCATCTTTTCCAGGATGTGTAGGAAACATAATTCAGTCGTCCCAGCTAGGATTTTCTAAAGAGAAATCTTGTGGATCACATTGATGCTCTCCAACAGGATGCTCTCTATAATTAGCACCAGGATTATTGATCTAATTATATTGAGATGAGTTGTTAAATGTTAGAATTATATCAGGTGAACAACAACAAAGATATGACTATAATCATGTCCTTCTGCTTATGCTAAATTGCTAATCTCAGTGCTTATAGCCTGGAAGATTTTTCCATCTGCGACAAATTAAAGTAAAAAGTGTCCCCTTTCATTTGTCAGATGCAGATTCCATCCCAGCTTGGGGATGTGTCGATGAATAATGACGGATTTAGAAAATTTTTTGGAGAATTCACTTATAATATATAAAAAAAATCTATAGATGAATTTATCAATTTTATTGATGAAATTTATTAATTTTGTTAACGAAAGAGGTGTTCATGAGAAAATTTGAGGTATTCAGTTGAAATTTTTCCTTAAAACTTCTATATTTTTCAATTTTTAAGAGTGTCCATGGACACCCAAACATCAAAGGTGTGTCTGCTGCTGCTGATTACAGCACCTAAGCTAAACTGCTTCATGGTGTAAAGCAATTGAGACAGACATTCAGAAAATGATTGAATTGGTGATTAGTTATAGTTGCATAGAAGATCATCAGCAAGGGAAATTTAATTGGAGGAATGCTTTTGAGGTACTGATCACATTTTAAGGGTAGGGGTTTCGGTTCTTACTGCAGCTTATATGCAGTTGGCCTCGATGATTGATGAAATTAACAGCAGTCAATTCATCATCTTCACCTGCTATCTTGATTACTCTTATCTGATATGATTTGCAGGTAATTAACAAGTATTAGGATAAAATTACTTATATTTGAACTTAAAATTTAATTCAGATAATTCATACGATTATTTTTAAAAGTTGATATCTAACCAGAGTTAAGTTTGAAATTTAACGCCAACAATTCTTTTCTTTATTCTCACAGCACA